>CM062295.1:551548753-552148753 GCA_031216915.1 Pictodentalium vernedei | reverse complement strand
TATTTATTTTCACAGATAAAGTTACTTACAGTAGGTGCACATAACAGCAAGTTTTGGTCACTCTCCATAGCACTGTTGAATAGCTTTGACTGTATCCTGTTTAAATTTTTAAAGCCATCAAAAGCTGGTTGGGCATATTTGGGAATTCTGTCAATTGGTATAAGTGACTGAAATCATAAATCATCAAACATATTGAGAAACTAAGCCCAATTCTAATAAAAAAATTGGCACAAAAATTACTCATTACAAGAAAATCTCTAAATATCTGAGTTTGCTTCACACTTGAATTATTGTTTAACATCACACAGATACAAACAATAAAGGTTGACATGCAGAAACAGGTGCACAACTGCATGTATGCACTTAGATTTAAGAAAAATCTGACTTTGTGTGACACCATGTGGTAAAAATCATTCGCAACACAAATAACTTACTTGTATCTCTTCCTATGATTGATTGCAACCTTTCTATGCCAGATTTAGAGACTCAAGTGCACCTCTCTAATAAAAAATGAAAGTGTCAATGACACTGTAGCTCAACTTGTCAAGACAAAGACAAAGACATGTACATGTATAGTATGTGATACAGCAATGACAAACATCTAGGTAATGACCTGATAACAAAGGTACATATAAAGTATTGTAACGGTCTGTACATAAATACTGACCATTGCCTGTAACAAATGTATAGGTAAAGTATTGTAGAGGTGGGTGACAGTCAGATGCTAAACTAGAAAAGAAATCTTTGCGTCCCAGAATGGGTCTGACTGAACCACAAAATATTTGTTCTCATAGCACAGTGATAACAAAGGCACCCCAAAACACACTCATTCCTGTCCCAAGATGAAAACAAAGGTACCCAAGAAGTTTCGTGAAGATCAGTTCACAAATATGAGCTGTGTAGAAGTTGTGACAAAAAACTGATTGGACCTAATTTCGGTACAAAATGGCCACTGGCTGCCATCTTGAATTTTGGACCGCACCCAGAAACACTCATTCTCGTCCCAAGGTGATAACAAAGGTACCCAAGAAGTTTTGTGAAGATCGGTTCATAAATACAGCCTCTAGCCCGAGCCGTATTGACATGTGCACTTACAGTGTATAAGTAGCACTGAATAAATCAAAGTTCATCTAATTTGCATACTTTCTGCACGAGAAAAAAACCTGTACTATATGTGATGTATTCCATGTTACTAAACATTCATACAAAAATTTATTCAAATCAGAAATTTCATACAGAAGTTCTGTACAAAAAACTGATTGCACTAATTTTGGTACAAAATGGCTGCTGGTGGCCATCTTGAATTTCGGACCACACCCAAAAACACTCGTTCTCATCCCACGGTGATAACAAAGGTACCCAATAAGTTTCGTAAAGATCGGTTCATAAATACGGCCTCTAGCCTGAGCCGTATAGAAGTTGTGTACAAAAAACTGATTAGACCTAATTTCGGTACAAAATGGCCACTGGCAGCCATCTTGAATTTTGGACCGCACCCAGAAACACTCGTTCTCGTCCCAAGGTGATATCAAAGGTACCCAAGATGTTTTGTGAAGATCGGTTCATAAATACAGCCTCTAGCCCGAGCCGTATTGACATGTGCACTTACAGTGTATAAGTAGCACTGAATAAATCAAAGTTCATCTAATTTGCATAATTTCTGCACGAAAAAAAACCCCGTATTATATGTGATGTATCCCATGGTACTAAACATTCACACAAAAAATTATTCAAATCAGCACTTTCATATGGAAGTTCTGTGCAAAAATCTGATTGCACCTAATTTTGTACAAAATGGCTACCATCGGCCATCTTGAATTTCGGACCACACCCAAAAACACTCGTTCTCGTCCCACGGTGATAACAAAGGTACCCAAGGAGTTTCGTAAAGATTGGTTCATAAATACGGCCTCTAGCCCGAGCCGTATTGGCATTTGCACTTACAGTGCTGAAAGTAACACCAAAAACATCAAAATTAGTCTAATTTGCACAATCTACGCACGAGAAAAAAACCCGTATTATATGTGATGTATCCCATGGTACTAAACATTCATACGAAAAATTATTCAAATCAGAGCTTTCATATGGAAGTTCTGTACAAAAAAAAAATTTCTGCATCATCGGTACAAAATGGCTGCTGGCAGCCATCTTGAATTTCGGACTGCACCCAAAAACACTCGTTCTCATCCCACGGTCATAACAAAGGTACCCAAGAAGTTTCGTAAAGATTGGTTCATAAATACGGCCTCTAGCCCGAGCCATAGCAGCTTGGCACTTACAGCTCTGAAAGTAACACTAAATAAATCAAAGTCAGTCTAATTTGCATAATTTACGCACGAGAAAAAAACCCGTATTATATGTGATGTATCCCATGGTACTAAACATTTATACAAAACTTTATTCAAATCAGAACTTTCATACAGAAGTTCTGTACAAAAAACTGATTTTTGCATCATCGGTACAAAATGGTCGCTGGCTGCCATCTTGAATTTCGGACCACACCTAAAAACACTCGTTCCCGTCCCAGGGTCATAACAAAGGTACACAAGAAGTTTCGTAAAGATCGGTTCATAAATACGACCTCTAGCCCCAGCCATAGCCAATTGTTGACGTACGGACAGACGGACAGACGGCCAGACGGACAGACGGACAGACGGACGGACGGACAGACGGACGACGGGCCATGACAATAGCTCAAATTTGACTTCGTCAAAGTTGAGCTAAAAAATAGTCGTGTTTAATGAAACATTTTGTCAGAAACTTTTGTGTTATAACAGAGCATAGACAAAACAGTGAAAAAGAGTGAAAAATGAAAAAAATTAAAGTACTTTATATATTTTTTATACTTACCAATGACCCAGACTTAGCTGGTGCTAACTCTTAAATATTTAGAGCCAAACACAAATTTTGCCCCCAAATCCACAAAATTTGCATCCAAATAAAAAAAACTGATGTCCTATATGGTCCTCCATACTTTTGCCTACTGCGCATGCACAGTGTCAAGGAAGTATCGAAATTGGCGCCAAGCCTCATTCTTACAACCAGTGCCTGCTAAATGTTATATAATCAGCGGGGAGGTATGAGTTCCTAACTCATGGGAGGGCCATCCCCATCTGGGTCATTGGTAAGTATAAAAAATATATAAATTACTTTAAATTTTTTCATATTTTTATACTGTAACCAATGACCCAGACTTAGCTGAATAGAAAAAAGGCTGGAGGGCCTAGGACATAAAGGAAAATCCAATAGGCTCAATTATGTATAAAGAATTATCCCCTCAAGGAGAGAAAGGATTTACATATGTCTTTCTTGTTTATAAAAATAAGAAAGACACATCACCAATCAATAATTGAGCACAATAACATCCATGATCTCTATTAACATCCAGTATAACCCATTATACTAATTCCTTAAAGGAAAGCCAATAAATAATGATAGTCCAAAGAATGAGACTCTTTGTACTCATTTAAAAGTGACCGAGGATTGTATATTAACGCTCGTATGACACATGACATATACAAATGCTTCACACCGAGCTACACTTTAAAAATATTACATAAATGAGATAGACATTGGCTTTACACTTTAAAACCATCCCAGCACGGACTCGGAATTAATGAGTCAGGAGGAGGTATTCCCTTGCTTTTCACTATAAAGCCGGTGATATAAGGGAACACCATCCCCAACCCCCCCCCCTTCCCCTTGCTCTGGGTCAAATCACCACAGAATGAAGAGGGCAGCAGGAAAGAGTCACTGCTGGAACAGAAAACCTACATAACTATAGCTGTAATCGTTTAGTGGATGACATTTTGAGCAACAGATAACAGACCTAAACATCTAAGGTCGCCAGAAATAGACTATATTTCTAAGGTAAAAATTAGTGAAAGTAGAAGGCTGTGACCAGTGAGCAGCCTTCATAAGATCTGTAATAGCAATACTGTCAGAATAAGCCCAAGATGCTGACAGCGCTCTAACTTCATGCGCTGAAATCTTAAGCACGGACTGCTGATTGGAAGATAAACTCTCATAAGCAGTACGAATAGCTAACTGAATCCATCTAGAAATAGAATGAACAGAAATGTCCTTTCTATATGGAATTAAAGACAGGAAGAATCGTTTTCGCCCCTTTCTGATAAACTCTGATCTGCATTTATAAATACGCATAGCTATAACTGGACACAGCTAAGGCCTACGGCCATCTGAGGACGAAAGAGCCTTAATGACAATGGGCTCAGGATACTTATTAGGAGCCTGATTCTTAGCCAAAAATCCCATATTAGTAGTTAATGTAATAGTATTACCAATACTACGATAATGAGAATTATCAATAGACAGAGCATGAAGCTCACAGACTCTTCTTGCGGAAGCAAAGGCTAAGAGAAAAGCTGTCTTATATGACAAGAATTTGAAGTCTACAGTCTTCAGAGGTTCAAAAGGAGCTTCTTTGAGCTTCAGTAGAACCTAAGCTAAATTCCATTTAGGAATTAACCTAAGAGCTCTAGGTCTATTTATCGAAAAGTTTTTTACTAACTTAGATAAAGAAATATTAGATCCAATCTGTAAGCTATCATGATGAGCATATGTGATCGATAGCATAGACCTGTAACCCCTAATGGTTACTGGCTGCAGTTTGAGTTTGTCAAACAAGTAGACCAAAAAATTAGCAATGTCTGGAATGGAAGGATCAAAAATATCAATAGAATGATCCTTACACCAACGAGAGAAAACCTTCCACTTTGTTGCATAATTTAGCAAAGAGGAGGCCCTCCTACAGTTAGAAATTGTGTCCACTGCTCGTCCTGTAAATTGCTTGCCGTGCAATTTACAGGACGAGCAGTGGACGCAATTTCTAACTGTAGGAGGACGGAAATACGTGAAGGTTGAGACCTTGCGGGTTGTGATCCAGTGTGCGAGATTTCCCCTGAAAGAGAAGGTCCTCCCATGGAGGAAGCTTCCGAGGAACGTCCCATAAAAGAAACCTGAGTAGATTTATCCATGATTTCTGTGACGAATGAGATGCTACCAACAGTATCTTGCAGTGCGATTGCTTGATCTTTAGCAAGATCTGTTGAATCAACGGAGCTGGAGGATATACATATCCTATCATTCCGTCCCAAGAAATTGAGAGAGCATCTACTGCAAACGCTCGAGGATCTGGGCATGGCGACACATACATCTGCAACTGATTGTTGAGGTGTGTCGCAAACAAGTCTATCATTGGTCGATCCCATTGGTAGCAAATCTGATTGAACACTCGCTTGTTGAGAGTCCATTCTGACGGTAACATGCAACCTTTCCGAGAGAGCGAGTCTGCTAGAACGTTCAGACGACCCAGAACATGACGGACCAACAGAAGAACATGATGCTCTAGAACAAACAGAAGAATTCTTTCTGTTAGGTCGAATAACGGAATCGAATGAGTGCCTCCTTGATTCCGAATGTACGCTACTATCGTCAAATTGTCCGACAGTTTTTGAACATGTGAATTCTGAATTATGTTCATCCAATGACGTAGCACAAGCCAAATTGACATCATCTCTTTGATGTTAATGTGCTTGTTCAGGAACACCGGATCCCAAAGGCCCTGGCACCTCAAATCTGTTGGGCTCAATGTAGCGCCCCAACCTATTTGACTCGCATTTGTCATAATCATAAAAACCGGATCCGGCAGTTGCAGTGGAACTCCCTGAGACAACCACTGAATATCTGCCCAAGTCTGAATCCTTTATTTTACTTGGTCCGATAAAACGATATTTGTTTCGAGCGAATGAATCTTCACACTCCAAATTTGAGTGAAAAATATCTGGGGTGGACGTGTGCGCAAGCGGCCCATCGGAATGAGATCCGCCGCCGCTCTGCACAATCCCATCATTCGCTTGAATTCTCTCGCTGTTACTACGTCTGAATGTAGACAAAAACAAGCATAGCAACTGACTAACTTCGCTCTGGGTAATGGAAGATGAACCAGATTGTTGTGAGTCTTGAAGCTCATTCCCATGTGAATGAACAACTTGGCCGGAGCTAGATCCGACTTCTTTTCATTTACAATGAAACCAAAACGTCGAAGCAAATGAAGCAGACTCTGAACATCGTTCTGAAGAACTGTTTTGTTGCCGTACTTCTGAAGAATGTCGTCCAAGTAGGCCGACATTACCGCAGACGAATGAGCTCGGAAATAAGCCATTACCGAGTTCATTATTCGGGTGAAAGCCCAGGGTGCTAGATTGAGTCCGAAGCACATCACTCAGAACTGATAAATGACTCCTAGGATGGCGAAGCGAAGGTACTTTCTGAATGCCGGATGTACCATGACATGAAAGTACGCATCCTTGAGATCTATGCTTGATGCATAATCGTCCACTCGAATGCTCGCTCTCACTGATCGAATGGTCTCCATATAGAACTTTGGAGACACGATGAGCTTGTTTATCCAGCTCAGATCTATAACTGACGGAGCGAGCAGTCTGGCTTCGGTACCAAGAACAGGTGACTGTAAAAACCCAGGGATTCCTGGTTTTCCACGACCTCAATTGCATTTTTCTCCAAAAGAGATTGCACCTCTTATAGAAGCGAATCTCTTTTTTGAAGATTGGACGGAAGCTGAGTCCAGCGCAGACTTTGTGTTAGGTGAGGTTTTTCTCGGCAAGATAGTTTTAGGCCATCCGAGATAACCTCTTTTACCCATCGGTCGTCTGTAATTGACAACCAATTGGTCAAAAACTTGTCAGCCTTCTGCCCACCGGACCACAACAGAGGTCCTGACCATCACATTCTGGACCTGCGAGGCCTACGGGAAGAGAAACTATGTCCTCCCCATCCAGCGTCTCGTCCTGTCGACCTAGGGGCATCTGACAGGTTGTCTCGGCCAGAACTACGTCCCCAACCTGAGTCGCTACTCTGACGGTCTCCAGAGTAAGAGCTAGAGGATTTTTTATATCCTTTATAGGAGCTTCCCCCGGACGTACTCGAACCAGAAGCTGCTGCTTTACTCTTTTCTGCTGAGTCAGGGCTTTTAGAAACCGACTTAAAAAGCAGAGAATCTGAAGCTTTCTTGGTAATCTGGTCATAGATTAAAGAAAGCTTACCATCAAAGAGAAAATCCCTGGAAACCGGAGCGACTCGAAGAGAGTTTTTCACCTTTGAATCCACCATAGTGGATGAAGCCAGGGCAGCATCACGTCTAACTAACTCCAAATTAGCCACTGATAGGGCGGAGTTATAAGTGGAGAATGCAATAGCCCTAGAAAGAACTCTTAAGGAGGAGTGAAAGTCCTCAAATTCTTTACCGCTGAGACGTTGTGCGAACGCTCTGGTAAGGTGATCTGCGTATGACAATGCGTCTAAATTCGCTCTATTAGAAGAAATCGTCATCTCCATAGTGCTAGGGAGAATAGAAAAAGACGAAGGCAGGGACAAATCAAAGTCCTCAGCCTGATCGTCCAAACGCAGAGGAACTCTCGGTATGCCCTGTCCTGCCGTTGCAAATCTATCCCTACTATTGATGAACGGCAGATGCAGAGCACGTTGAGATAAGAAACTGTTCTTGCCTGTCTTTGAGGCTAAATTAAAAATAGCATCATTAAGCAATTCAAATGTCCGTGAGACATTGCTGGACTGGAATGGACCGGATAATCAGGAACATCTTCCTTAATCCGGCCCAAAAAGTCAGTATCCAATGATGCTATCAGTCTCTTATCCTTCGTCGCAGCAACCTGGTCCGATGGAACAACGTCTGGAAGGTGTTGACGGATAACTCCATCGCCGCCTTATGTTGTTCCAAAAGGGAAAAATCCAGCTCCTTAATTTCCCTTTCACCATCCGACTGGACCAGATGAGAATCTCGGTCATCCCTGTCTGACCTTGCATAGGAATGAATCGACACAGCTTCATCCGACAGTTCCTTTTTTCCGAAACTGTTGTAGGATGTTCCGTAGGTTGCTGGGATGCTGCGATGAGCTGCGTTATCTGCGATAGCAAATCAGTCACGGAGGCCTGTGGAGCTGCGGTCCTCTGTTGCTTAGATGCTGGAAGCTCCTGGGACGGTGTGTCTGACATAACCCTTTTATGCGAACATCGCAACTGATGAGGCTCCGTGTCCCTGGCTACTGGGTGGTGTGACCTAGACATGAAAACCTTTGTCGGCGAAGCAGGCTGGATATCTGAGGTCACAAAGCCAAGATGCGGTCATGTGTGCTGATATGCTGAAGAGGAAGCCGATAGACTAGCCAACGCCAGCTGTCTATAAGACGGAGAGTCCCGAACAGGAGGTGTGGACGTATGCTCCGACTGACGAACATTTTGAACAACAACATCCGGCCCCAGATGCTGTTGTAAGAGAGAGGGACCTCTCACGTCTGAGGTCCGGGATGACCTGAACAAGCTTACTACCGAACTGACTGACTTCCTCTCCGTCCTCCGTTCCGTCGTCGCAGGGTGTGCGTAATCCAAGATTATAGTGCTCGCAACACCCTTTTTCCTCTCATGGACCGCAACAGACTTATCCGGCGTCACACCACCCATATGATGAGTGATAGCTCTGCCGGTCGAGCTAGCTAGCGCCAAGGCCGTAAATCCCTTTTGGGACCTAGGCACTTGTCTAATTTCATTGAGCACTTTTGCCGCTAGCTCTTCATTAATTTGCGACGACGGCAGCACACTTCCAGACGACATCACGGAAACCTCACCATGCTCTTGTTCCTCTGAAATAGAAACTGAAAAACTAGAGTGATCTTGTGGTGAGAGAACAGGCATCAATCTCTCACCACTAACAATGTACCATGACACACGTCTCCAACATTTGTCATCCCAATAGGCACAAACTGAACAAGAGTTAGTGTGAGTACAATGACTACAGTAAACACAATGAGCATGAGAATCCGAGGAAGACTTCCTCGATTTACAATTTGAACAAAATTCTTTCATAATTATAAAATATTATTAAGCCATAGTACTCCCACTAACCCTCAATATTACAAAGATACATAAGAATTATACAATCCACAACAAAATTTCGAAAAATAATTCATAAAAAAAAAAAAATATTTCGAAAAATTTTGACATGAGGCCAAGTTCCCAATGGGAACGGTGAGCCCAAATGGATCCCAAAAAAGCCTAAGTGTGGACAAAATTTTTTAAACAAACTAAAAAATTAATGTTACACTTACAGAGTATATTAATGTATCTGACTACATATCTAACCTAACAGATGACAAGGAATTACTAAAAGAAAGTAACCGTTGTCAACGTAAACAAAAGTCTGTAAAAACCGGAAACAAGACTCCAGGCACTGAAAAACACAGCCCAAAGTCAGTAACAGATTCTTTAAACTATCCGATGTAAAGCAGAATCTTCATCAGAAGAAACTGCAATACATCAGATGGTAGATGCATGACCAAAAATGCCTAAACACCCCTAGGGTGAGGACGTAACCATGGGGATAACAGAATAAACATTCTGCAACCAAGTTAAACTCCCAAGAAATTTTCAAGAAAAAAATTTCAAAAAATGTTCCAAAAGCATGGGAGATTACCTAGGGGGGTTTCAAGGAAGGGGAGAAAGGAAACACTTAACAAACGGTGGAGATTTCATAACAAGAATGAAAACATCAGGCCCATGTCCCAAAATTAGGGAACATGAAATAATTTTTAAAAAAAAATTTTAGTTACAGCTCTGAACACATCCAACCACTGTTTCTTCCTCTCATCCTCTTATTGCATCCTTGGATCCACCATTTCCATCATGATATTGTGTCAGGCATCATTTTAACTGAGATTTATAAGCACAGAAGTCAGTGAGATGTTACTGACAGAAGGGCCAAACAAAGAAAGAGGCTTGGTGCCAATTTTGGTACTGCGTGGACAAAAGGCAAAAGTATGGAGGACCATATAGGACATCAGTTTTTTTTAGTTGGATGCAAATTTTGGGGATTTGGGGGGCAAAATTTGTGTTTGGCCCTGAATATTTAAGAGTTAGCACCAGCTATTTCTGGGTCATTGGTTACAGTATAAAAATACAGTAAATCTTGCAACATTCCAAGCTGACCAAAGGGTAGCATAGTTGGACAAAAATTTGATGCTATCAGTTGTAAGCAGACACCTCCAGAGAAAAGGTGAAATTATTAAATAAATTATATTTGTTGGACGAATGAACAAGGTTGTTAAGGATAAACTGTCAATCACTTTTACTTAGTCAAATAAACATCATTTCAAATCTTTTTATTTCCATTCATATCTAGACAATTAGCTAACATCTTCAAAGAAAAAAAACTCTTAAAAATAAGATACAGAGATTTAGAGTTTGCTTGACTGCATTTAATTACCTAAAAGTCACTAAATAAATAAATAAACAATGATATTATAATAGTCAGTAAAACTGAGGGAGCCCTCTGTAAATGTCACTGTCATCTACGGAACAGAATAAAAAAGATTTTGCTGTGAAATTAACTTCTAAAGGTAATAATATTTGTGTCTTAGATAACTAGTAAATCTAACTTCATAGGAGATAACCTGGTTAAATTTGTCTCAGATCAAAAATTTGGGAATATGCATATGCCCACCTGTTAGTCATAATGTTCGAGAAGTTTGATTAAAATTGGTTCACTAATGAAGGAAGTGTTCAGCACATAAACAACTCATGTACAAATCTATACTAAATCTTTGAAGTTGAAGGAGAGATAACCTCGTAAAAATCAATACAGAAGGACAATTTGTAAAAATATGCATGTTCATTTATCAGTGGTTTCATCAAAATTGATTCAATAATGTAGGAGTTGCACACACAAGAATCACATTTGAAAATCCATAATAAATCTATGTTCATAGGAGATAACCTGGTTAAAATTGTCGCAGATCAAAAATTTTAGAATATGCGCATGTCCATTTGTTAGTCAGAATGTTTAAGGCATTTGATCAAAATTCGTTCATTAATGAAGGAAGAGTTGCACCACAAAAATCTCATACACAAATCTATATTAAATCTTCTAAGTTGAAGGGGAGATAACCTGGTAAAAAATTTTCACAAAAAGGAAATTTGGAAATATGCGCATGTTCACTCATTAGAGGTCATGTTTAAAACATTTCATCAAAATCAGTTCAATAATGTAGAAGTTGCACACACAAGAATTTCATTTGGAAATCGATAATAAATCAAAGTTCACAGGAGATAGCCTTGTTAAAACTGGCGCAAATCAAATTTCATATACAAATCTATATTACCGGTAAATCTTCTAAATTGAAGGGGTAATAACCCCATAAAAATCATCACAGATGGAAAATTTGGAAATATGTGCATGTTCACTCATTAGTTGCCATGTTTTAGAAGTTTCATCGAAATTGGTTCAATAAGGCTGGAGAAGTTGCGCACACAAGAATCTCATTTGAAAATCCATAATAAATCTAGAAATTAAATTTTAGAATATGCACATGTTCACTTGCTAGTCGTAATGTTTGAGAAGTTTGATCAAAATTGGTTAAAAAATGTAGAAGTTGCATGCACAAAAATCTCATACAAATCTAGATTAAATCAAAGCTGAAGGGGAGACAACCTAGTAAAAAATCATCACTAATGGAAAATTTGGAAATATGCGCATGTTCACTCATTTGTCACCATGTTTAAGGAGTATCGTCGAATTTGGTTCAGTAATGTAGGAGGAGTTGCACACACAAGAATCTCATTTGAAAATCTATAATAAATTTAAGTTCAGGGGAGATAACATGGTTAACATTGTCGCAGATGAAAAATCTTAGAATATATGCATGTTCACTTGCTGGTCATAATGTTTGAGACATTTGAACAAAATCGGTTAAAAATGTAGGAGTAGCTGCATGCACAAGAATGTTCGGACAGATGGATGGACAGATATACAGGACATCGACAAAATACATCAGTATAATTAACTGGCCAAGAGTAAGAAGCCAATATTTGGGTTACAGTTGAACATGGAAAGTGCTGGCAGAGTGGAGTCACCTTAACTGAATATCTCTTAATTGAATTACCCTGTTTATTGAATATAACCTTCAGACCTGCTAGATTGCATACAGGTTTCCAAGTACACACCTGTTAATTGAATTAAAAAAAATGTGTAATATGTCAAGAAATTCCACTTGTTTACAGGCCTACTTGGCCTCAGTACATCCAATGAAAGTGTCAATGACACTGCAGCTCAACTTGTCCAAGAAGGGACTGAACTGAATAGAAAGCTCCAGTAATGCCAAATCATTCAATCAAGTTTCTGCAGAAAATCACACCAAAGCTACATATGAAAACTGAAAAAGAATGAGTGAGGGATGTGACATGTAGGGTGTACTAATGGAATTGTTGACAATTTATATGCCAAATCAAAGACGACCGATGGTGGCCATGTTTTTCAAGAAAATTCAGAAAAATTTGATAGCTCCCATCTGGACATCACACCAAAACAACATAAGAAATTTGAAATGAAAGTGTCAATGACACTGTAGCTTAACTTGTCTGTGTGTTGTGTGTTTGATGAAAAGGATAATGTTCAATGTTTATGAAAGGAGATTATGAAATAAGACAACAATTTTGATAATTGGGAATATGTTAATTTCTGTTCCCTGTATGGTATGTTTTCAATAAAAATAATATGAGGTGTAGACTGTACTAATGAACTGAGGGGTGGATTAATATGGCCCACATAGTTAATGTATGTGGCCCTCACAATTAATGTATGTTAACGAACGTTACCAAGTTACAGCGAAATTATTCCAAAACGAGTCATCCTATCAAGTTACAATGAAATCTCTTCATAAATACGGCCTGTTGACTGTGCTAAAGGTTTTCGGGCTTCGGGCCTTTGTAGCCATCACGGTTGAGTGATCGCAACCAAAAGGGGATGTCCTCATCTAGACATTAATCTGAGTCATCCTACCAAGTTACAATGAAATCCCTTCATAAATACAACCTGTAGTCTGTGCTAAAGTTTTTTTTATTTTGGGCCCGGGCAGCCGTCATGGTTGAATGATCGCGACCATAAGGGGACGTTTTCATCTAGACATTATATGGAGTCCACCTACCAAGTTACAATGAAATCCCTCCATAAATATGACCTCTAGACTGTGCTAAATGTTTTCAGGTTTTGGGCTTGGGCAGCCGTTCCGGCTAAATAATCGCGACTAAGAGGGGACGTTCTCATCTAGACATTATCTGGAGTCATCCCACCAAGTTACGATGAAATCCCTTCATAAATATGACCTGTGGATTGTGCTAAAGATTTTCGGGCTTCGGGCCCCTGTAGCTGTCACAGCTGACCAAAAGGGGACGTTCTCATCTAGACATTATATGAAGTTACAATGAAAACCCTCCATAAATACGACCTGTAGACTGTGCTAAATGTTTTCCAGTTTTGGGCTCGGGCAGTCGTCACAGTTGACAGATTGGAACCAAATGGGGACGTTCTCATCTAGACATTATCTGGAGTCATCCCACCAAGTTACGATGAAATCCCTTCATAAATATGACATGTGGATTGTGCTAAAGGTTTTCGGGGGACACACAGCCGTCACAGCTGACAAAAAGGGACGTTCCCATCTAGACATTATATGAAGTTACAATAAAAACCCTCCATAAATACGACCTGTAGAAAGTGCTAAAGGTTTTCAGGTTTTGGGCTTCGGCAGCCGTCACGGTTGACAGATCATGACCAGAAGGGGACGTTCTCATCTAGATATTATACAGAGGCATTCTACAAAGTTACAATGAAATCCCTTCATAAATACAATCTGTAGACTGCGCTAAAGGTTTTCGGGTTTTGGGCTCTGGCAGTCATCACAGTTGACCGATCATGACCAAAAGGTGACGCTCTCATCTAAACGTGACCCCAAACCTGCATATAAAATTTTGTGACAATCAGACAAGAACTACAGGGTGCATTGTGCTAAAGGAAAATGTGAACAGACTCACAGACTGCGACAAACAGATTCACAGACTAACAAGACTTCCGCACGCATGATGGCAATAGCTTATCTTGACTTTGTCAAGTTAAGCTAAAAATCGGAGAGAGATGTGGCCTGCAGGGTGTACTAGTGGAATTGTTGACAATTTATATGCTAAATCCAAGATGGCTACTGGTCGCCATGTTTCTCAACCAAATTCAGAAAAATTTCATAGCTCGCATCTAGACATCACACTAAAACTACATATGATATTTGAAAAAGATTGGGTAAGAAATGTGGCCTGTACAGTGTGCCAATGGAATTGTTGACAATTCATATACCAAATCTAAGATGGCTGCTGGCGGCCAAGTTTGTAAACGAAATTTGGAAAAATTCAATAGCTCACATCTAGACACTGCCCTGAAGCCACATATCAAATTTGGAACTGATCAGGTGAGAGTTGCAGCCTGTAGGGTGTGCTAAGGAATTGTGGATGGTCAGAGGATGGACAGAGGATTGCAACCCATTCCAATAGCTCAATTCTTGATGTTGTCAAGTTGAGGTAATAAAGGCATTTGATAAGCTCTGTCAAACAAGATATAAGAGAATATGTAGCTCCATTTATCTCTAGAATACAGGAAGGTGGCCAAATCCCTGTTAACTGAATACTCACTCGAAAAGTGAATATGCAATTAACCCTTTAACTAACGAAATGGCCTCATCTGCCACAATAATGCAAAATCAGCAGTTGAAGAAATATTTTTAAAAAACGTTCAAACAAATCATAACATGTGACCCCCTTCAATGGAACAAGCTCAATGAACTTGTTCCAATGAGGTGGTCAGATGATATGGTTTTGTTGAATTTTAAAAAAAAATTTTTTTTAAATATTTAAAATAATAAATTTTGATATTGTCTGCATTGGGTAAATGGTTAACAGGGTTCCAGTGTACTACTATTAAAAAAGCTTGAGGATGTGCATCATATTCATATTGTCTTCACAAATTTGTCTTGTAATAATTTATTGGTGTATGCCTACATTCACTCTCCAATAAACTAACAAAACAAATCCTTATGAAAAATTTTATCTACTAAAATTGTTGTAACACTCTACCAGTAGAGAATGAATGAAAACTGATAAAAACTATTTAATATTAAGGACATTTCAGCATCTCCAGCTATGTGACCAAAACACAAATATAAAGTCAGGTTTAGCCATTCACTTATTAATATAATGACCACTTGGGAGGAATCTCAACCCTGCATTGGCTATCAAGTCAATTATACTTATTCATTTATTTTATTGGAGTTTCAACAGCCAGGATCACCTCATGTCAGACAGTTTTACGGGTGGAGGAAGCCAGAGTACCCAGAGAGAATCACCGGGCAATGGCGGGCAACTGTCAAACTACCCAACAAACCAACTTCACACAAGCAGGGTTAGCATATGATGAAGACAGGTGCACCATCGGTGTGCAGTACGACTTACTGCCCAGCACTACCATGCCCCAATGTGGGCAATCGGGATTAAGTGCCTTGCCCAATTTATTTATTTATTTATTGGTGTTTAAGATCACATATTTCTGCACAATGGCTAATCATAACCTCAACAGTTTTATGTGTGGAGGAAGCCGGAATACCCGGTGAGAACCACCGAGCAATGGTGAGCAACTGTCAACTCCCCAACATACTAACTCCACACAACCAGGGTTAGCATTGGTTGAAGACAGGTGCACCATCAACATGCAGTACGCCTTAGTACACAACCTTATCGTGCCCCATGTGGGTAATGGGGGTGAAGTGTCTTTCCCAGGGAAACAAGGGGGATTTTAACAGAGGACCTCTCGGCTTGCAGCCTGCACTTCTACCTACTGAGCCACCATGTCCCCGTGCCTTGCCCACGGACACAACACAGTTAACCCTGGCGGGGATCAAACTATGAACCTCTCAGTTTGAAGTTCAATTCTGTAACCACTGAGCCACTGTGTCCGCAAGTCAATTATACTAGTAAAGCAGAACTGGCTTACCACAGTATACAAACACTTATCCACTCTGAGCGCTCTCAAAAGACAAACAATATTGGTAAATAATCAAACAAAAACCTTGGAAATGAGTAAAGAAATTTATACCATGTTTACCTATTCTAGTATATATGAAAAGCCTCTGACATAAATTTTAGCTTTATACACCAACTGTGGTGAACATGCCAGCAATGGGATTTCAATAGTTAAAATTTACACCTACAGTGAAACTACATCCAAGTTGACCTTTGGTGATATCGACCTGAATGCAAACTTGTCTAAATTTATCGCACATCACCTTGCGAAGAGTGAAATGAAAGTGGCAATTATTTAATACATTTTAAATGGGTTTACCTCATAAGATGCCAAAAATTAACAAACATGCATTATCTCATGTCAATAAAGCATCCATAATTCGAAATAGTATGTTATTATGTTATTAAAACCAAAAAGGCTCTGTATCTTTTTCCATTTCGTTTTGGCGATAAAATTGACAGAAGTACCACCCACCAATGCTCATGTAAACAAAAACAGATTCACACGTATATACGTCTGCTGTTCAGTAAAATCGAGAAAAAATAATATCGACTCTTAATAATCTGATGATCATGGTATAAATAAAATATACCAAAAGTAACTTGGTGTACCAAATGTTCACCACTCATGGTGAAGTGGTGTTAACCACACACTGAAGGCTCATGGTTAACACCTCTTCACCACTCATAGTGAACATTTGGTACACCAAGGTACTCTGGGTATATTCTGTATATAACCAATTTACCTCTTCTGCTTGAAATGGTTTTGGTTTCAATGCTGGAACATGGACTTCTTCATATCCTTTTCTCTGCTTTCTAAATGATCCATCAGGCAACTGGCATCTCTTATTTGCCATGAGATGACTGCCTTGGCTAAATACTAAATCATCTATATCAATCAAATTCAGAGAACTCAAATCCTAAAAAATGGAGATAAATCTATTTAGCAAAATATATCTGACAAAATAAAAATGTTCATGTTATTGGATACAATGAATTAATTATATACTCAACAATCAATATATACTCAACAATCAATTGATGAGAAAATGCTTCACCCTTTACCTTACATGAATGGCCGACTACAACATGAATTGGGGGAAAGCATTACTGAGCAACAAAGATTCATGACTTTTTAGCTTAAAATCATTGCTTATGACGCCTATTAGAACAAACTCATTCATCTTGTTCCAAAATGACAGTTTTAGTAATATTTTGAGAGACCAAGATTTAAAAAAAAAAAAAAAAAATTGAATGGTGATTTTTGTTAACAGTGTTGCTGGTTATGGCCATTACATTAGAGAAGTGGTTAACCCTTTCCCTACCGAATCGACCACATACATCCACGTTATTTACAAATTAAGCAGTTGAAAAAATACATATTTAAAAAAAAAAATTCAACAAACCATATCATGTGACCAATCATTGGAACAAGCTCACGAAGCTCATTCTGAGGGGTCAGGCACTATGGTTTTGTTGAAATTTTTGGAAGAATATTTAAAAAGCAATAATTAAAATAAAAAATTTTGATATTCTGCACATTGGGTAAAGAGTTAAGCTGTAAGTCATCACATCTTTGAAGTAGGAGATAAAATGAATGCTTCATGGTACGAGAAGTCATGGATTTCTATTTCCTACCATACCATTTGTGGAAATAAACGTTTTTGCCCACTCATTAGAACAATGCATCAACACTTCATATCTTCTGTAAATTTTCAACAGAGAACAAAAACAGATTTGTTCTCACATCACAAATGGATTGTATTAAGATATTGAAACCTGCAGCATAATTATTATGCTCCACATAGGTTTTGAACAATTAAATAATATTTAACAAGTCAAATTAAATTCAGTTGAGAGTAGAGATAGAAGTAAAACCTTGGGCTGTTGCAATTAGTTGACTGTCAACTAGTTAGCTGATAGCCTTGTTTTTAGTCAATTGTCATTTATTTTAGAAGTGGTACAAGCCGTGTATACATTAAACTGTACACGACAGAGACTTAACAGTTACACAAATTAGCTCTTGAAAGGTCTACCCATAGTTACTTGTAAAGTCCACCGGCCTTTCTTTCCCATATGATTGTAGAACAATGCTGCTTTAACTAGAGGTACTGTGAGCAAGCTCACAAAGTGATACCCCCCCCCCTCCCACCCTTCCCCCACGTGCCTGAAATGTATAAGTTAGATTATCTCCCATTGGAAATGTCAGAACAGAATTATATTGTTTCATGCACATCTTCATATGGAGTTCTTCCATTGTGTAAAGTTTCATGAAAATTCTTCAAACGGTTTAGGAGGAGTTTCGCTTATAAGGATGGACAGCACCTGAAATGTATAAGTTAGATTATCTCCCCTTGGAAATGTCAGAACGGAATTATATTGCTTCATGCACATCTTCATATGGAGTTCTTCCATTGTGTAAAGTTTCATGAAAATTCTTCATACGGTTTAGGAGAAGTTGCGCTTATAAGGATGGACAGCACCTGAAATGTATAAGTTAGATTATCTCCCCTTGGAAATGTCAGAACGGAATTATATTGCTTCATGCACATCTTCATATGGAGTTCTTCCATTGTGTAAAGTTTCATGAAAATTCTTCAAACGGTTTAGGAGGAGTTGCACTTATAAGGATGGACAGATAGACAGACGGACGGACAGACGGATGGATGGACAGGGTGATTCCTATATACTATATACCAAACTTTGTTTGCGGGAGGGGGGGGGGTATAAAAATGCAATCTTTGGTAAAGGGTAACCTGATCTTTAATAAAGGGTAGTAGAGTGTACACTTAAACAACACCACTGGAATTCACCAAACCTCAAAACGTGATAAGCTGAAAGCTTTTTGAAATGTCTATCCAGTTACTTGTAAAATCCACTGGCCTTTGTTTCCTGTGATTGTAGAACAATGCAGTTTTAAAAATGCAATCATTGGTAAAGGGTAACCTGATCTTTAGTAAAGGGTAGTAGAGTGTACACTTCAACACTGCCATTGGAATACACCAAACCTCAAAAAGTTATGTCGATAAAAGGAAAGCCTCATTAGATGAATGCTGATGGTTTGAACACACAATTGCCCATTTTTTGATGATGATGTCAGATGTCAGGGTTCAAGTGTTTCTGTGTTAGTTGTTTTCATCAATTTTTTAAGAATGGCATATCATAGAGTATAAATAATGTCACAATGGAGTTCGTATTACTTCAGTGGAAGAGCATAATGATGGATATTAACCAATGGTAATTGTTGAATCAGATGTTTAGTGTATTACATGAAGTATAATGTAAATTATCAATACTAAGACCACTTATGAAAATAAAAAAAAAAATGTTGCTAAATTTAATTTTGGTTGCCACTGAAGGGTAATTCAATGAATCATGTTGTACTGTATTCATACCATGTGTGATCGTCCTGATGCAATAAGTTTGCGAAACAAGAAGAATGCTCAGTAAATAACTGTTATTTCTGCTATTGTTGTCCCTGCCAATTCGGCACATAACTGACATTATAAGTTTTCCCATGAAGGCTTTGTGTGATCACTTGACCCCTGAACTGCAGGTTCAAGTTAACAAGTTCAAACCAGGGACAGATCCACAGCTGATTTCATTCCTGTTACAGGTATGGGTGCCCAAAATCTGGAGCCCAAATGTCCCAAAATTCCTCCAGGAAAATATCATTCAACTTTGAAATCTACCATCTTGAAGCAATTATTTCCAATATTTAGTAGAAATCTACACACATGCAGTTGATAAAAAGTACTTCAAGACACATGCAGTGGTCTAATCATTTGTATTAAGACATCTCAATTTATTTGGTGGCACCCTCAATTGAAAAACTAGGTGTTCCGAAATAATTCCTGGATCCGTCCCTGACAAACAAAACTGTGATACAGCTGCAGTGTTGACAGCTGTTGTGTCATTTTTCTATCCTAAAATATCTTATTTCTATTCTAAAACAAGATGTATAAATTCAATAAATTGAGGCACAGCAGCATGAAAATGTTAAACATTTTTCTGACAACTGGTGTTTACCAATGTTTACCCAAAATGTCTATTGGGAACGGGGATGGTCCGATATCGGCTGATGGCTGACTGTATACCTATTAATCATCTCATCACTACCCTCAAAAGTGAGAAAATGTCTGGTGTTCTTAAGAATTAATCAGTTGTAAGAATTAACCTGTATAGATATGGAGAAAGGTATGTTCAAAATTTTTGGAAAGATCTCACAGTGAAAATTATAGAACTGTAACCTTTCTACAAACTTTTCTGTTTGAAATGTTCTGACCAAACTGTCATATATTAAGCAACAATCTATTGAAGATGTGTTAGTATTTCTATTGTACATACACAGAAGTGTACACATTCAAAAAATTTAAATTTATAAATACGATTAGAGAATGTTAATCTAATGGGAATCGACTATTAATCAACCAATTTTTGGTTAATAGTGATGATTAGTAGACTATCAAAATTGATAGTCATAACAGCCCTAGTGAAGACATAATTATATAGCAAATTTTAGGGAATACAATACATCATTGCAGACAAATGTAGTTTTTGTTTTTTTTCTGTAAGATACTTTTCATCAAAAGTACCATATTCTTACAAATTTGCTGGCAATAGTCAGGAAATCTCTCCAGGTTACAGAGCAATTATGAATTTTTTCCTAATGTCCACACACTGTGAAATAAACTACGAATAAACTCATCAAAGCACACCATTTACCAATACTGAGAAAAACAATGAAATAAAATTGTGTTACTTTCTTTAATGGTTATCAAAGAAATTAGGAGATGATGATTATTAGAGAAGAGCTGGTACCAAAGAAGCCATAACAAAAGCTACAAGCTGAGAGGTGCAGATTTAAAACTGCGAGTCCACACATAAGATGGGATGGATGGCAAAAATGAAACCCGATTGTAAGTCCATCAAGGTAAGTAACTCTGACATACTCCGAATAACATCTGCATTAAACATGAGGTTAGATATCAATAAGATACACTTGCATACCAAATATGATGTCATTTCAGCAAAGTATTTTAAAAGTTACTGAGTTTAAAAACTTGTCAGTCACAGACCAACCGACAGACAGACCAATGACTGACACAGCCACATATAAATAGTCTTATCATAGCTAAAAACCAAAGAAGGTGTCATCTCTTGACGAATCAACATGATTCACCTACCACCTCCCCTGCAGCTCTTGGTGCACAAATCTCCAAAGATTAACTAAAAAAAAACAGCTTCACAACAAAATATATTAAATCAATCTGATTAAAACTGGCAGACTAGCCACTGGTGATACAAAGCCAAGTTACAACTAGAATACTCTATGAGAAGGCCTCTCCGATGGTTTTTCCAAGGGCCGGGGAACCTGGTGCCTAGGGGCACTAACATATATTAGTAACATGCATATGAGGTTTCTTAACTGGCCAAGCAAAATTTCTGATCTGAAACAGTATGGAGCAGATTTAACACCTATAACTAACATGTGTAAAGTTTCAAAACCATTGGTAGAGCAAAAATCAAGTTCTCCTCCTGGAACAAATTTATACATAAAAATCAATTTTTTAATAACAGTGACCAACTCAAATATTTGACATTCTGACCTGAAAATGCATACAACACATCTAGATATCTAAATTTTATAGTAAATTTCCTTTCTTATTATACCTACCACAATTGTTTACTACAGGCTTGCACTACAGTGGAAGTCCCTAACTCGGATAAAATACTCTCTATTTTTGTCTTTCCCAAGCAAGTTGGGAAAGAAAAGTGGTGCAAAAGCACCAATAAAAATAAGCCAAAACTGGGTCGAGTGCAACCGGCGCAGACCCAGTACGGGACGCTCTCTCCCAAGTACAACTCCATGACTTCCGTTGCCAGTGCGCATATACCGTCTCTAAAGACTCATTCTTTTTGAATCCGTAAACGTTAGAGTTATGTGATCAGCGGGGAGGAAAGATTCTTTACCCGTAAAGAAGACGGGAGGACCTCCATGTAAACAATTGTGGTAGGTATAATAAGAAAGGAAATTTACTATAAAATTTAGATTTCTTATCAACCTACTCACAATTGTTTACTACAGGCTGAATAGACAAAAGGCTGGAGGGAATCGCATAACCAACCCCCACATAACCCTAGTGCACTGGAACCGTGAAGTAGATGGAAGAGGTCCCGAGGCTTATCAACCATAATGTCGCAATCATTGGTAAAGGACAATGAAAAGAGACATATGAGCCTGTGTGACACACAGACAGAAAAAGGACAGTAACAGCACAAGGCTGAAACTGACCTTCAAGAAGCCTAATGGCTATGGCAGACAACAGCCTGAGCAGAAGAAAGAGGACCCAGGGCAAAAAGGTCCTCCGACTGCTCCTGCAACTGGCGTAAATAAAAGGTGGAGAAAGTAGAAGCATTTCTCCAGTAGGCTGCCTGCATAACATCCGACAATTTGACGGAGTTAGAATAAGCCCAAGAGGTAGACAGTGCCCGCACCTCGTGGGCAGAAATACGATTGGTAATACAATTGCCAGCTGCTAAACGACTATAAGCCGTACGAATAGCAAGACAAATCCATCAAGAAATGGATTGAGGAGAGATCTTCTGTTGACCCGGAATGAGAGACAGAAAAAAACGTTTTCTGCCTTTCCGTATGAAGCGTGTCCGATCAAGATAAATGCGAATAGCACGGACCGGACAGAGCAAAGGGCGAGTACCCTCAACAGAGGGAAGAGCCCTGATACAGATAGGAGGAGGAGTAGTATCTGGTAACTGATTCTTAGCCAAAAAGGAGCAATCAGTGGTAAAAGTAACACTGTTGGGAGAGCTCCTAAAAAAGGCCGGGTCAACCGAGAGGGCGTGAAGCTCACTAACCCGTCTGGCCGAAGCAAATGCCATCAGAAAAGCCGTCTTATATGTGAGAAATTGCATATCCACCTGGGATAAAGGTTCGAACGGCGCCCCCTCCCCCCCTCCCCCCCCCTAACCCCCAAGCAAAGCAGCACCCACGAAAGATTCCATCGTGGAGTAAGCTGCAAAGTCCGAGGCCTTTTCAAAGAAAAGTGCCGAACAAGCTTGGAGGGGTAAGGATTAGTGCCGATACGACGCTTCCCCACATAAGAAAAAGTCTCTGAAAGCATAGACCTGTAACCCTTGATGGTAACAGGCTGGAGACCCCGAGAATCAAACAGATATACCAGAAACTCCACAATCTGTGAAATCGAAGGATTGGCATAATCAACAGAGTGATCAGCACACCATCGACAGAAGACCTTCCATTTAGCTGCATAAGCTAAACCAGTGGAGTGCCTCCTTGAAGAAGAAATGCACTCCACTGCTCGTCTCGAAAAACCTCTACGGAGGAGACAGGACCTGACAAAAGATATGCGTGAAGGCACAATGAAGTCGGGTCGACGTGAAACCTCCTCGGGCGACCTTGACAAAGAAGGTCGCGACGTAGCGGGAGACGTGCCGGAACCGTCACCATCAGCGAGCAGAGCTGATTGATCCACACCCGCTGAGGCGACAGGGGAGCGATCAGAATGATTCGACAACTGCAGGTTCGAATTTTGGCAAGAACCTGAGGAAGAATCGGAACCGGCGGGAAGGCGTAGCCGACTAGACCGTTCCAATCGAGTGACAGAGCGTCCACGGCAAAAGCCAGAGGATCTGGACACGGGGACACGAAAGTGTCCACCCGATGGTTCCAACGAGTCGCAAAGAGGTCTATGTGGGGACGTCCCCAGAGATCGCAAAGCGACTGGAACACTGCCCTGTGAAGCATCCACTCGGTGGAAATAACCCTGCCCTGTCGGGACAGGGAGTCGGCTAGGACGTTCAGACGACCGGGAATGTGACGAACAACCACTCCGGCGTGAACATCCTGAGCGAGCAGTAAAAGATCCCGCGCTAACTCGTACATCGGAAGCGAGTGCGTGCCGCCCTGGTTCCGAATGTAAGCAACCACTGTCGAATTGTCAGATAGTAGAAGGACCTGGCGATTCGACAGGTGAGGGATCCACTGCCTGAAACTCAGAAGAAGCTCCTTCTGGTTGATGTGTAGAGCTGCTTGATCCTGGTCCCACATCCCGTGTAGGGAAAGACCGAGAGGATCCAACGTCGCACCCCATCCGAGATCGCTGGCATCTGCTGTCAGAACGCGATCGGACGTGGGTAAGTCCAGCGGAACACCCTGCGTAATCCACTGAACATCTGTCCAGGGAAGAAGGTGAGGATACAGAGAGTCCGGAAACGGAAGCACTTGATCCAGAGAATCTACATTCGGTCTCCAACGACTGAGCAGAAAGTGTTGGAGAGGTCTGACACGCAGCCGACCTAAAGGAATGAGATCCGTCAGCGGACCGCAGAGACCGATCAGCCGGAGAAAACTCCGAGCGGTCGCAGACCTGGACTGGGACAGAGTCAGAGCAAAAGCTGAGAGAATCACAGCCTTGGCCTGGGGAACAGCCACCAAATTGAATTTGGTTTGGAAAGACATCCCCAGATGACAAAACGACTGAGAAGGGACTAGGTCCGACTTCTCCTCGTTGACTCTGAATCCTAGCGACGTGAGCAAGCTCAACAGAGTGGCGACATCCGATTCCAGTAAGGCAGCATTGGAATGCCTCTGGAGGATATTGTCCAGATATGCCGAAGTAGTCACCCGGGACTGTGTGCGATGGAACGCTATCACATGCAACATCAGTCTGGTGAACGCCCAAGGAGCCAGGTTGAGGCCGAAAGGCATGGCCTTGAACTGGTAAACTCGCCCCAGAAAAGCGAACCTGAGATACTTCCGTGACGCCCGATGCATCGGAACGTGGAAGTAAGCGTCTCGCAGGTCGATGCTGGCTGCGAAATCTCCCTGGTGAATGGATTGGCGGACCGACCTGAAAGTCTCCATGCTGAACTTGGGAGCAATGATAGACTGGTTCAGGGTACTCAGATCGATAACCGGTCGGAGTCGGCCGTCCTTCTTCGGCACCAAGAACAGGCGGGAATAGAAACCCACTGACTGAACGTTCTTGACGACCTCGATCGCCCCCTTTGCCAGGAGATTGGCAATCTCCATGGACAAAAGTTCCCGACGTAAAACGTCTGAAGGAACTGTGGTTGGAAGAGGCACCCTTGACAGAGTGGGGTGCCGTCGGAAGGATATGCGCAGCCCGGACCGAACAACATCTAACACCCATGGATCGGATGTGATGGTGGTCCAATGGTCTGCGAACTCTGCTATCCTTCCTCCAACCTGGGACGAGTCGAGGTGAGGACCTTCATTTCGAGCCCCGACGAGGCCCGCGAGAGGAAAAACCACCTCCTCTACTAAATGAAGAATCCTGAGACTTCCCTCGATTCTGCCGACCCCTACCTTTACCCTGTGAGTAAGAAGTAGAGGCAGCGGCAGAAGGACCAGCCTTTTGCTTCACAGAGGAAGCAGAAGGGTACTTGTTAGGCTTGGAATGGCCCTTGCCTCCCCGAGAAGGCTGATCAAGCTGACATAACAGCAGCTGATCTTTGGAATGACGTAGGACGTCATTCCGGACCGTTGACACGGAACCATGGAAAAGTTGAGGACCTGCCAAAGAAGCAGATCGAAGAGTAGCACGCTGCTCCTCGGGAAGGGATCGTCCTGTGTCCAGCACAGCGTCCCTTCGAACTAATTCCAAATTGGCCGTGTTACAGGCATGCGTGTGAGTAAGGTGCATAAGCGCCTTGGACAGCACACGCAAAGGAGCCTGTACCTCGTCAAACTTATCTGGAGGCAGATAAGCAGCCAAAGCTGAGACGACGTGATCTGAGAGAGAAAGCATGCCAAGCATCTCTCTAGATAAGCCCAACGTGGACTCCAGAGTCGTCATTGGAATGACGGCAGACTTGGGCTTGGAAAGCCCGAGGGAAGAGGAGTCCTGATCCAGAATCGTCAAAGCCTGGCAGACTGACGGATTGGCGGAATCGTAGGAACGATAACGCACAGGAGGCAAAAAGGTGTCAACCCTGGTGAAGAACGAAGTCTTCAAAGCCTTGGAATTCAGCTTGGCATCCAATGCTGAAAAAGCCTCAACCACCTGTACCGACTGGCACGGTCGAAGGCGCCCAGAAGCAGGTTGCTCCATAGGCTGTTGGCGTGCGACCGATGATCGCGGCCAGGCTGACACTGTCGGCTGGTTAGCAGGTTTGAGCTCAGGCAGAAACCCAAACACAAAGTCAAGAGCCGCCCCCAAGTCCGAAGACTGCTGGCCCCCGACCTCAAGCATGTCGGACTCCTCCCCAGAGTCGGAAGACACATAGCCCATCGTGGGCAAACCAGCCGACGCCTCCCATGGTGTCGGGACACCAGAGGAATCGGAAACCGGCCTGTTTCCAATCCCGGGAGGCGGCGCCAAAGGAGGCGCCTGGAAACCACCCATAGCCTCGCTGGAAGCAACAGGAAGGCTCTTAGAAAGAACCTGAGTGAGTAAGGAGAGGGCCTCCCTAAGCTCACTGCCTGTACCGACCGGTTCGACAGGGGAGCGAACCGGCAAAGTGGCTTCACCTCTGACCCTCTTAACCAGCGAAGGGTCACGATCCTCCAAAACACCCGACGCGGGACGACGGGCGGCAGCCGAAACATCTGAAGGCAGACGTGTATAGGGGTACGATGCACCCCGAGGATCAATATTGCGAGAACTCATGAGAGTCACCGCAGACCTCTGCGGGGCAGAAGGTCCAGGCTGCACAAAAGGCGTTAGTCCCCCAAAACTAGTCGTGTGACCAGAGTGAGTAGACGGAAACGCCACGGAGTTCATAGTGTTTCCACTACGAACATCCGAATCCAAAGACACAACTGTGGTGCTCGACGGCGAAGAGACCACAGCGATGGGCTCAGCCAGCAGCCCCTTCCGACTTCGCCGAGTTGAAGTCAGGGAAGGCTGAGGCCGATATCCCACGTCTACAGTATCGGACAGTTCTGCAGTCCCCTGCAGTGAAAAGCCGAGGCCGGCTGAAACAGATAACGAAGCAGACGGGCCAGCAGCAGTAGTAGATACGTCGAGAGTCGTTGAGGCTGGTGAAAAAGTGGAGAGAGCACACCGGCTCGGCTCCGAAGGAGGAGTCACAACCCTAGTGACAGCCTCAGATGTCGACTGGAGGGGGACCGTAGTCCCGGAACCAGGCATCTCTACACCAGAACACTCAACGGCTCCCGCAGTATCCACCACAGGAAAAGACTGCACATCCCCCACGGAGGAGGAATAACTCTCACCAGACAAAGTCGACTCGGGAGGCCCCGAACGACCACATTCTCCTTTCCCGCGGGAGCGGGAGGCACGGCCACGAGAACGAACGACACGGTTTACTGACGCCCAGAAGGTGGAAGACCATGTTCCACAGACACCACACGGCCGCTCGGCCGAACACCCATTACAGGAGGAACAAGACAAATGTACATCGTCCACATGCTTTGGCAGCAGACATTGCCCACAGGGAATTGTCCTGGGCATGATAGAGGTGAGAGGAGCAGAGAAGTGGAGATGAGAAAACAGAACACCCCCAAAGAAGAGAGAAAGGTGACAGAAACAAAGACCCCAGAAGGTCGACCGGGAACCACCCAACAGGAAGACTACTCTCAAAAGAAAGAAGAAACACTGCAGGAGTGGTACCCCGCTGACACCTAACTCTAACACAATTAGAAAATTTGCAAAAAAAAAAGCATTAACAATAATTGTGAAAAAATCTAAGTCCGAACTGCGTGGCACGCGAAATTCGCAAGCGACTCGAGAGAGAGCAAATAAAAATACATTATGGACATATAATAGAAAAGAGAATATATAAAACACTGTTCCTGAGAATACAAAGGATACACTGTGGTATAATGAATCAGGAATCATCAAACATCGAGCTGGTGGAACACTGATAAGCGTGCAAAAACATCTCGACACGAAGCGGATTTTAAAAAGAATGAGTCTTTAGAGACGGTATATGCGCACTGGCAACGGAAGTCGTGGAGTTGTACTTGGGAGAGAGCGTCCCGTACTGGGTCTGCGCCGGTTGCACTCGACCCAGTTTTGGCTTATTTTTATTGGTGCTTTTGCACCACTTTTCTTTCCCAACTTGCTTGGGAAAGACAAAAATAGAGAGTATTTTATCGGAGTTAGGGACTTCCACTGTAGTGCAAGCCTGTAGTAAACAATTGTGAGTAGGTTGATAAGAAATATGGTATGTTAATTGTTGCCACGCGTTTCCCCAAGTTTCCCAAAATGTCAAACAGACAGAAACTTTATACATACTTCACACAATTTGGTCAATTTAATCCACAATTCGGTAACAAATCAAATCAAAGGCTGAATAAAGGATCAATTCGAAATATGAATGATCGCAGGGCCCTCTGTACCACCTACTAAAAAACAATAGGTAATCTTCTTAATATACGCATTGCCATGTTTTATTTGCAATAAAAAACATCCAATCGCTGAATATCGATCTAAACTTACTGCATAATGCATGTCACTTCTTGAGAAATACTCTTTTGTATCGATTATGACAATACATATTAACAAAAATTTGTTAAGACATTTCCACAATCTTGAAAGATAGCATATAGTAAATTCTAATATTCACCATTCTGTCATCCATATCAACATCCATGTCAGCAGCAACTCTTTCTTTCTGAGCTTGTTGACGTCTCACCCTCTCTTTGGAAATAAAATCTTCTTTATCTGTTTCTTGTAAAGCACTGAGAATTCTTGATAAATCAGAATCATTTTTCATTTTTTCTTCAATTTTCTTTCTTTCTCCTACAGTCTGAGCAGATGCTAACAAGGAGCAGTACAAAACTAAAAATATAACAAGAAATCCTGATTATATATGCATTCTACAGTTATTTCTATATCTTTATTAAAAAAAAAGCACTGCAATGTGAAGCAATCATCCCTGCATCCCTGATGATCTGAGATACAAGAAAAATGTAATGAATTAAAAGATTTCTGAAATTTGATAATTACTGTTCAAGTAATAACAAAATCATTAAAATTCCAATAAAACAAACAAGGGCAATGAGTTGTCACAGCCAACAGATGCTCCTCAACCCCCCCCCCCCCCCCCCTGCTACCCCCTCCCTCCCAGCCCCTACTCCCAAGCATGAGTTTCTATTCATTTGTCTTTGTTGATATTGAATTAATAAATATCTTATCTTATCTCCATTAAACCATAGCACCAATACGGCAGGCCCCCAAATGCGTTCATGCCCCTGCTTTATGAAAAACTAGATTTTAGTGGTTAACAAATTCCAAAAAGGGTCATACCTCATATGAAAATTATTGCACCACACTCTAAATCAAACATGCCTGGTATACTATCTACAGTAAGCTATATTCGAAGTTTCATTGAAATCGTACACCTGAAACTCAAGTTACAAACTGGAAACCAATATCAATATGTCTACTAAGTCGGAAAAGGGCCATAACTCTGCCAAAAAATATCGGATCAAGCCCACTATCCATCCCAACCTGTATTTTGCGGTTATAAACCTATGTATAAAATTGTTTCATTTTGTTCAGTCAAACTAAAGTTATCATCCAGAAGCAATTTGTTTCAGACAGACGGTCAGACAGATGGACAGGATGGCAACTATATGCTCCCCCGAAATTTGGGGAGCATCAAAATGCTATCAAGTTTCAACAAATTACCAACTTGGTTTTCAAACTTGTCCATGACAATGTTGATACAAGAAACCTCAGGTGGCCTGAAGTGCTCACCTGACAAAACACCAATGACTCTTCAGAGACAGGATTTTGAATCACTGTAACTCCCACTTATTTATTTGGGCTTAATAACACTTTTGACAGCCAAGGTCACCTAATGTCGGACACTTTCCTGGGTGGAGGAAGCTGAAGTCCCTGGACAGAACCACCGAGCAGCGCAAGCAAATGTTAGACTCCCCAACGTACTAACAATGCACAAGTCGGGTAAGCACTTGTTGAAAGTAAGTGTACCATCGATGTGCTGTACACCTTAGTACACAGTGCCACCACATGGGCAATCAGGAGTAAGTGCCTTGCACAAGGACACAACAGTTACCGCTGGGAAAATGGTGGGTGTACCAAGTATAACATATGGTACCAAAGTGATACATTTAAACCAAATGGTTTTAAAGAGCTTGGAAACCTTGCAGAATGCTGCTGGCCAGTGGATTTATTATTTATTTATTGGTGTTTTTAAGGTCACATAATTTTGCACAATGGCTAATAAAGACCATGACAGTTTTACGGGGGGAGGAAGACGAAGTACCCGGAGAGAACCACCGAGCAACTGTCAGCTCCCCAATATACCAACTCCACACATGCAGGGTTAGCATTGGTTGAAGACAGATGCACCATCGCCATGCAGTACACCTTAGTACACAACACCACTGTGCCCCCACGTGGGCAATGGGGATGAACTGTCTTGCCCAAGGACATAATGCGGTTGCCGCAGTTGGGATTCGAACCGAGGACCTCTGGGCTTGCAGCCTGCACTCTAGCTACTGAGCCACCACGCCTCCAGGCCAGTGGATAACAGGGTCGATTAATACCACAGCACTAGAATCAATCAAGGATGAGCTTAGGTGGATGAGGATCAAGAACAGGCTAGATTTAATGTTAGCTTAACTATTTGGTAAATACAGCCAATGATGCAAACTCATGTTCCAGAATATGCTGGCATTCAAAGACAAAGACAGGGAGGGATGAACCAAGTGAGGCATTAATAGAGAACCACTGAATGGAGATCTTGAACTTAAAAGTAGCGACAACCCAGGGTAAGAAAAATATCATCAGAGAAAGATTCATCGAGGATTGTAACCTTCATGGGGGAGGGGGGAAGGGAAGGGGGAAGTTCAAAGCAAGGAGGTCTTTGAGTAACCGGCATGATAAAGAGAAACCAGGTTCTAAACAGCACCATGATGGCACCTTTTGACGGTCACTACTGTTGAAGCTGTGGTCACAGTCACTGGATCTAAGGGAAAAATTGGGAAAGACAATGAAAAGGAGTGCTGAGGTCACAGTCATTGGAGCTGAGGGGAATGAAAGTGTCAGTGACACTGTAGCTTAACTTGTCTGTGTGTTGTGTTTGATGAAAAGGATAATGTTCAATGTTTATGAAAGGATTATGAAATAAGACAACAATTGTGATAATTGGGAATATGTTAATTTCTGTTCCGTGTATGCAGTGTTTTTAATAAAAAATAATATGAGGTGTAAACTGTATTAAAGAACTGAGGGGTGGGTTAATGTGGTCTTCACAGTTAATGTATGTGGCCCTCACAGTTAATGTACTTCAATGAAAGTTACCAAGTTACAGTGAAATTATTCCAAAACGAGTCATCCTATCAAGTTACAATGAAATCTCTTCATAAATATGGCCTGTAGACTGTGCTAAAGTTTTTCGGGCTTCAGGCCTGTGTAGCTATCACAGTTGACCGATTGCAACTAAAAGGGGATGTCCTCATCTCGACATTATACTGAGTCATTCTACCAAGTTACAATGAAATCCCTTTACAAATATGACCTGTTGTCTGTACTAAAGTTTTTCAGGTTTTGGGCTCGGGCAGCCATCATGGTTGAATGATTGCAACCAAAAGGGGGCGTTCTGTTCTGGGCATTATCTGGAGTGATCCTACGGAGTTACATTGAAATCCCTTCATAAATATGACATGCAGACTGTGCTAAAGGTTTTCGGGCTTCGGGCCCCTGTAGCCGTCACAGTTGACCAATCGCGTCCAAAAGGGAACGTTCTCATCTAGACATTATATGAAGTCAACCTACCAAGTTACAATGAAATCCCTCCATAAATATGACCTGTAGACTGTGCTAAAGGTTTTCAGGTTTTGGGCTTGGGCAGTCGTCACGGTTGACAGGTTGCGACCAAATGGGGAAGTTCTCATCTAGACATCATACGGAGTCATCCTACCAAGTTACAATGAAATCCCTCCATATTAAATATGACCTGCAGACTGTGCTAAAAGTTATTGGGTTTCGGGCTTGGGCAGCCATCATGGTTGACCGATCGTGACCAATCTCATCTAGATACGACCCCAAACCTGCATATGAAATTTCATGACGGTCAGACAAGAACTATAGGGTGTAGCCTGTGCTAAAGGAAAATGTGAACCGACTCACAGACTAACAGACTCACAGACTTCCGCACGCGTGATGGCAATAACTTATCTTGACTTTGTCAAGTTAAGCTAAAAATTGGGAAAGACAATGAAAAGGAGTGCCAAATGTGCAAAGAAGGCAAAATTAACAAAATACCAGTCAAACAGAATAACATTCATTGGGAGTATAATGGGGAAGTGGAATAGGAGAATGAAGGACATATGGTTGTTGGGCAACACAAAGGAGAGGGATAGTATGCTTATCAGAGAAATTAGGAAAAATGGGGTACAGGATGTCATTAAGCTGTTTGTCTGAAGAGGGTTGGAAAGAGAGAAGAGGTGTGGGGATGGGGAAGCATTTGGGAACACATGGGTAATCAAGGCCTTCTCACCTAAGAATCACGACAAATCAGTGGCCGACCAAAGTGTTATTATATCCTAAACATCAAAACATTTGGCCCATTGATTTGTGGGAAGATTATTTTTCAACGTTTTCATTATAATGAATAGTGTTAGAATCTAGGAGTCTGATGAAACCCCTAATGAAAGTGTCAATGATACTGTAGCTTAACTTGACTGTGTGTAGTGTAGAGCTGGGCGATATACAGGTTTTTTGATAATGGCTAAATTAAAATCAAAACCGGTTTCAATATTGACGCCTGTACAAAATATCAAAATACCTGTATATTTTCGGTATGATGAATGGAGGCCACAGTTCCCATGATATACTAGATATAACAGTAATTTCCCCAAAAGCCGGCAGTTAGATTTCTTCTAAATCACCCGTCGTGATGTAACATTTACTTACTCCACAGTGGTCCTCACAGTAAACAATTAACATACAACTGTCAGCCTATCACTGTCAGTAGGAGTATGTGACTATGTGTGCACAACAGCACATGCCCTAACCTGCAATTACGTCACCCCAATGACCCGATTCTCGTTTTTAATCTGGTGATATTCTGAATTTCTGATCTATTTTTATCACACTGACTTTGGAAGAACTGCACAGAAGACGAAGTTGAGTGCTACTGTTCATTGTATGTTACATATTTGGAAGTGTTGCGGTAGATATGCATGTAGACCATTATGATGTGGTCCAAGTTGAACCAACTCTAGTTCAGCTCTCTGAACGTTGCAGCTACCCCACAAGTCAAGTGGGACAGCCACAACGTTCGGAGAGCTGACCTTAACCAGCTTTTGCTATTGGGCATCGTCAACAGACTCAGCAGACAGCAGTAAACTGTGTTGTTAGATTTGCGCTCAAACAGACACAGGTACATGCACCGTTACAACCGTTAGTTCAGCTATCCGAACTTTGTGGCGGCCCGTAGTTGGCAGTCACAACATTCTGATAGCTGAACTAATGTTTTTTACCCTCATTGTTGTTCGTTCATGTAGATTATCCTATATGAAATGCACTGAAAATAATATCGTGATAATATTGAATATCGCGATATTTTCGGAAAATATCGTGATTTGTTTTTTCCTCAATATCGCCCAGCTCTAGTGTTTGATGAAAAAGATAATGTTCAATGTTTATGAAAGGATTATGAAATAAGACAAGAATTGTGATAATTGAGAATAAGTTAATTTCTGTTCCCAAAATGCTATGTTTTCACTAATAATAATTTGGGGAGGCGACTGTACTAAAGAATTGAGGCCTGTGTTAATGTGGCCCTCACCGTTAATGTATGTCAACCAAAGTTACCAAGTTACAGTAAATCATTCCAAAACGAGTCATCCTACCAAGTTATAATGAAATCTCTTCATAAATATAACTCGTAGACTTTGCTAGGTCCCATGATGGTTCGGCGGCCATGGTTGACCGATCATGACCAAAACAGGAGAGTCTCATCTAGATATCATACCATGTTATCCTACAAAGTTACTATGAAATCCCTTCATGAAAACAACATGTTGACAGCGCTAAAGGAATCTAGGTCACATGACCAGGCGTTGGAAATGGCTGACCAATCATGACCAAAATAGGTCTCATCTAGACATCATACCGAGTTATCCTTCCAAGTTACAATGAAATTACTTCATAAATATGAATTGTAGACTGTGCTAAACAAATCTAGGTCACATGCCTGTGTGGCCATCATGACTGACAGGATGGCCAAAATATGATGTTCTCATCCAGACATTATAAGGAGTCATCCTACCAAGTTACAATGCAATCCCTTCATAAATACAACCCGCTAAAGTTTTTCGAGTTTCAGGCTCGCATACCTATCACGGTTGTCCGATCACAACCAAAAGAGGACGTTCTCATCTAGACATTATACAGAGTCATTCTACCAAGTTAAAATAAAATCCCATCCTAATTTGCAAGGAAATCCCTTCATAAATGCAAGCTGTAGACTGAGCTAAAGGAATCTAGGTAACGTGCCCCTGCGTCCATCACAGTTGACTGAACCCGACCAAAATAGGACGTTCTCATCTAGACATTATATAGAGTTATCCCACGAAGCTACAATAAAATCCCTTCACGAATACGACCTGTAGACTGTGCCAAAGGTTTTTGGGCATGCACAGCCATCACAGTTGACCAATCGCGACCAAAAGGAGACGTTATCATCTAAACGTCATACGGAGTCATCCTACCAAGTTACAATGCAATCCCTTCATAAATACAACCCGCTAAAGTTTTTCGAGTTTCAGGCTCGCATACCTATCACGGTTGTCCGATCACAACCAAAAGAGGACGTTCTCATCTAGACATTATACAGAGTCATTCTACCAAGTTAAAATAAAATCCCATCAGGTGTAGCCTGTGCTAAAGAAAATGGGAACAGACTGGCAGACTGAAAGACTGACAGACTTCCACACACGTGATGGCAATAGCTAATCTTGACTTTGTCAAGTTAAGCTAAAAATAGGCCGATGAAATCGTCAGATATGTACCCATATGCGCAACTAGTAGAAAGCTGTATGACGGAGGGCCACCATGGAAGCCGACATTATGTACACCATACAAGGTATGGGTACAAAAAGAAATGGATTGGAGGAGTGTCTAATTTGATGTTTAAAGGGATAATATCTCAGGATCAATTTATCAGATTTACATAAAAAACTATACAGCACAGCACATCAGTAACCTGAATAAATATATAAAGTAAGATGACAATCGGATTGATTTTTTGAGTTATCTCATGCCAAAGGGATTGGAGGAATTTTCAATTTGAAGGATAAAGGGTTAATATCTCCGGATCAAATTATCAGATTAACACCAAAAACTATACAGCTCAGCACATCAGTAACCTGAACACAATTATAAAGTAACTTGACAATCCAAGCAATATTTTTCAAGTTATCAAATGCCAAAGGGATTGGAGGAATTTTCAATTTGAAGGATAAAGGGTTAATATCTCAGGATCAAAATAACAGATTTACACCAAAAACTATACAGCTCGGCACATCTGTAACCCAAACACAAATATAAAGTAACTTGACAATCCAAGCAATATTTTTCAAGTTATCGAATGCCAAAGGGATTGGAGGAATTTTCAATTTGAAGGATAAAGGGGTAATATCTCAGGATCAAAATAACAGATTTACACCAAAAACTATACAGCTCGGCACATCAGTAACCTGAACACAAATTTAAAGTAACTTGATAATCCAAGCAATATTTTTCAAGTTATCGAATGCCAAAGGGATTGGAGGAATTTTCAATTTGAAGGATAAAGGGTTAATATCTCAGGATTAAATTATCAGATTTACACCAAAAACTATACAGCTCGGCACATCAGTAACCTGAACACAAATAAAAAGTAACTTGACAATCCAAGAAATATTTTTCAAGTTATCGAATGCCAAAGGGATTGGAGGAATTTTCAATTTGAAGGATAAAGGGTTAATATCTCGGAATCAAATCATTAGATTTACACCAAAAAGTATACAGCTCGGCACATCAGTAACCTGAACACAAATATAAAGTAACTTGACAATCCAAGCAATATTTTTCAAGTTATCGAATGCCAAAGAAATGGATATGGACGCCGGGCGGACAGACAGATGGACGGACAGATGGATGGACAGATGGACGGACAGATGGACAGACAAAGGATGGACAAACGACGGATGGTCACCCCGGATGCCAGCATTATGTGTACCATACATAGTATGGGTACACATAAAAATGGCCCAAGGAGCATGTTTTGAATAAACCTGCAAATCATGCACACAATGATTTTAAATGTTAAACATGGAAGATTTGGGGGTCACTGTTTTGGGAGAAAATGAGTTTTATATCATTTTTTCCAATACATAAAAGTTAAATTATGAGAGTCCCAGAACACCCTAAATATTAACCCACGAGACTGGATTAAACAAACCTGTGAAACATTCCTACATGATGTGATATGCTAGCATGGAAGCATTAGATCAGTAGTCTGTTAGAAGAAGAGTTTTTTTTTTAACCCTTAAAGGCCAGGAGATTCTCAAACAATTTTGCAACCCTTCTGACATTCTACATCTAGTAGCTAAATACCTGGAACTTAATTAAGCATCCCGTTTTTTTCGCAGTGGTGTTAATAGAAACTGTCATTACTGTCATGCTATCTTTCAGATGCCCCAAAGTGATTGTTTCCAGAAAAAATGGTCTGAATGAGCCTTCTGATACAATCCAGAGGCAACTGCTGCCACTTCTCAAGCAATGCAGCTTCCAAATCGGCCAAATTTTGTATAGGCAGATCCCTTGATTGAGCACGACGCCCAAGAAAGTCCCAGATGTGTTCTAAGGGATTCAAATCAGGGCTTATTGCAGTCCAAGGTAGTGTTGTAATAGCGTTGTTCTGAAGGAATGCTCTCACAGCATGAAAACGATGTGGCCTTGCATTGTTGTCCATGAATACAGGGCGAGTAGCCAGCGGGTGGTTGTTATAATGACACACGGCACACAGATTGAGAATGTCCCGGATGTATTGATGACCATTGAGATTCCCACGTACAGTCACCATATCAAGTTTACAATCATGAGAGGCATCCCCAGATCATTACCAGGCTTGTCATTTTGAGGTGGGCGATCGCCCCGGGCTGCAGTTGCCCACCTCAAGTCAAAATGCCGCGGATGATAAACGTCTGCCTAACCCCGGTTTCTGTGGCCCATTAATACAGTCGAAGGCACAACAAAATCGTCCATCCTAAACGGCAATTTTCGCGGATTCAAGGAGGTAATCAAGCGTAATTTGTGAAGTTTGTAGTGTGTCGTCGACGCAGTCACCCAGAGACAGTAAGTAACTTTCCAAAGACGAGCAAGAGGTTTGCCAATTCCAAAGTTGTAATTAGTTATTACATTGTACATCAGACCGTGACAACTCTCGTGTCACATGCGATTACGGGACGTACCATCCCAAGCCAGTTCGACTCCTGACGATTTGTCTCGGAAGTTTTGTCTCAAAATTCGTCCCCCAAATCTGATTGATTCGCCCCAAGTTATCGGCATCTGGCGGTGAGCACAGTGCACTGGCATCAGTGGCTTGTACAGTCACCCTGTAATGAAAAGATACGGGCTTGGTTAGTTGGATGTAAGTGAGTTAGTGAGTGTCATGGGTAACCTGGTATTGTGCATTTAAATATTCAATCCTGTATCTAGACATTACGTGATGACGTACATCATAATTACACAAACCATGTACCTTAAAATGATATTAGTTGTCTACCCAGCAGGCTGAAACAAAATGGCCCCCCACAAACCATAAATGACCCTCCTGGGGTTATTTTAGGCGAACCATAATGGCCCTCCTGCAATTTTCAAAATGACAAGCCTGCATTACTGATCCTCCACCATAAGAAACAGTAGGTCTGATGTTCCCGGTCATGGAAGCAATATTTTTATGCCTCCACACTCTCATGTGACCACCTGTGACTTGAAGCGGGAACCCACTCTCGTCTGACCAATGGACTCTCCTCCACGTCCTGATATTTCAATGTTGTCATGCCATACATCACTCCAAACATCATCTTTGATGCTGATCAGACAGTGCTGGATGCTTGATGACCCTTCTGGACTTCATACTCTGTGCTTTGAGATGGTTTCGGAGAGTTCTGTTGCACAAACTCCTGCTGGGGAACCAAAGGCATTTCAAAACCCGACTTGAAGCAAGGGTTCATGTCTAATGAGGCGTGCCAGACTCCGATCTTCCTGAGGAGAGGTCTTTTGGGGTTGTCCAGGCCTTGATCGGTCCTTAATGTCATTGGTTTGTTGATGTTTTCGGACAAGTCTGCTGATGACAGAATGACTATAGCCAAGTTGCCTTCCAATAGCTTTCAATGACATGCCTGTCGCATGCATGCCAACGATTTGCCATCTTAGTGCCTCTGACAGTCTCCTCCTTGCCATGTCAACATGTATTGATAAAAGAAGTGAAAAATTTTCTTGTTTTATACCTCGATATTCCATGCGGATGATAGTAGTGTTTTTTGTGACATTTGTGGGAATGCTGCTTCACATGGACAAGGGGATGAGTTTGGGGTACGCTATCAACCAGAAACATGATGTTTCACTAAATGAAATGCACTACAAGACATAGCAATCATTAAAACATTATAATCAGTAACAGCAACTTCACTGTCATGAAACATTTCAGGGGGTGCTTAATTAAGTTCCAGGTGTGTATATATAGGCAGCCAAGACATGCCTAGAAACAACTGCCGAGCTACTTTGAATGTATCTTGCAAGTTTCCCCTAAAACGGCAATCAAGGGCACCTGTTATGTTGCAGTAAGACAAAATCAATCAGAATTGGATCGTTAAGCATCATGTTTTTTCCATTACCAACAATGATAAAATCTTTTGTCTCATGAACATCCTAAATATGACACCAAAGGTTTAATTTAAACAAATTTGTAACTCAACCTTACAATGAGGTTATATGTGTACATAAAATATGGAAGATATTGTTGCAGTACTTTGGGAGACAACACTTTTGTTAATATTTCTCCTTTACCCACAATTTTCAAATTTCCCCCTCCCCCTCCCATATCACAACCAAAGATACCTCAAGGTGTTTATTTTGAACAAACTTAACAATGTTAAAAACAAACATGCTATATACCAAACATGAAAGAATTTGGCCCATGGACGTGCTCAGCAAAATATTTTTTGATAATTTTCCACATTACCCACAGCCTTAAAAGCTATCAATGACATTTGACCTCTAAGTAAGACCCAAAGAACTGGATTTATAAACCATTTTGACAAAGGTATGATATTTCAAAAGCAGAAGCATTTGGTTTTGACAAAGATTTTTTAAAGTGTTTTCTCCTTTAGCTGCAGTTTTAAAATCCGAGGGCACCACAACAATATATATGCCCCAAAGAGCAATATTTTTAACAAATCTGCCAAGTATCCTTACAAAAATTTTATATATGTGATACAATAAAGTAATGAAACAAGTGATTCATGAAATTCCTAGTAAAGGTGTGTAATTATTGTTTTAACTTACAATTTAATGAAATTATTACCTATTTTTTTATTTTTTTTTACAAATATTAAAGCATTTTTAAGTAATTCATGGAATCTCTGAAACTTACAGTCAGTGATATTGCAAATTACAAAATTTGTACCTACTCAATATCAACTTATTGAAAAATAATAATATCAACATGCAAGAAACATATTGTTTTCAAAACTGATGTCAATCAATTCTAGGCATTCAATACAGTTAATTTGTTTTAGGGGTTTCCTGAAAGTCCTAAAGGTTTCCAGTAATTTATGAAATACATGTGTTGAACGGATATTACACAACTTTACTGGGGATTACATGAAATCGCTGATTTCACAATCTTACTCAACACACACATATATATATATATATATATGTCAGGGTTGGAAGCTCTTGGATTGGTTTGGAAAGAGACCACTTTTTAGTTGTTTACCCATTATACAGTACCTTAATTGTTAAAATCTGATGGTTGCAGGTAGTAGGCCAGCCAAGGGGTAAAAAGAAAACTTTGATGGCATCTCCATGTTAAAAGCAATATGTCAAGTTTTTTCAATAGTATATGCACTATATTTAATGGCCTGCCCAGATGACATTCTCGCTTTTGACCCTGAAGGTCATTTTGAGGTCACAAAAGGTCACGGGCCTCAAAAACCATACCTTATTTCGAAACGGAACTGTAATACGAAAACGAAATTAAATAAGTTATCGAAATTTTGCACAATTATCTCGGAATGGACACTCTATCGTTTAGGATAAAATAGTGGGTAATTTCAAAATGGCTGCCATCATACATTCTCCAGTCTTGCAACTTTCACTTCAGTTTGCCGTCCAAATATGTAGTACACACAAAAATATGCACATATCCTACTACATTAAATGTCATTATTGATTGTATGCTATTACAAAGGCAATAGGGGCTGATAAATGCGCTGCATGGGTGTAAGTTAAGTAATCCAAGATGGTGCCGGGGATGGGTACATAATTTGAAGATGTCTCTAATAGACGTCCCAATCATATAACTCTCGCATTGGAAGTTGCTATTGGTCTGAAAGGCAAACTTGCATTATTTACTCTTTACCTAGGAACATTTAGGTGTCATTTAAACCTAGCAGTTTCAATTTAGCTGCCGAATGTGTGACCGGAAGTTCTGAAATGGGGACATATATGGATTATTTTTTTCAAATATATCACTTCATCAAATATTTGTCCATCAACTAAATTTAATGGGGCTGGATATGGATATAACAGTTGAACACAAGTACATTAAACGATCACATATCGCCAATTATTATTCGAATGTAATCCAAGAGTGACAAATAAAAAAAACAGACCAAGAGGTTCTTAGTTCATGGACCAGTGTGGGTCAACTCGTCCCCTGAGTTCCAATGTGGTCTATGTGTCTATTCGCAAATGGAACACATTGGAACACAGGGGACGAACTGCTCCACATAAAGCGGAGTGCACATTTTATCAGCAGCATAGCAACTGTTACCTCCCAAATGCAATTGTAATAACTGTATTGACTATATTAAATTTAATTACTGGAGGGAACGGTTGTCATGCTGCTTGATAAAATGTTTTCCCAATCCAAGGAGCAGTTCATCTTAGTCTATGTGGGCATATGCATGTACATGTACACAGTAAACACTTTCCATAAAATTAAAAGTGCACATTTTCTGCGCATTTTCACTGTGTTACTTACACAAAATACTAATGGCATTAGCAATATACACTCTTTTAAAAAAATTGATTCTATTACGGATTTGATCAGATCCACATGAATTTGATTAGATCCGTATAGATCCGAGCGTTATCGGTTGTATGTATTCGTAACCCAAACTGGTTCTGAGTGATATACCCAAGAGTTGTTGACCATCGATACAAACTTACGTCCTTGACGAAAATAAATATAACTGCTGGCGCAGTTAAATAAACTTGCGTCCTCATTCCCCTAAGATCTTGATTCTGATCACATCCAAAATTGGTTACATATCTGTGATCGTAACAGATATGTAACCAATTTTGAATTTGATTATTGGTTGTACATATTTGTAACCCAAACTGGTTCTGAGTAATATACTCAAGAGTTGTTGACCATCGATACAAACTTACGTCCTTGGAACGAAAATAATTATAATGTCAGGCACAGTTATATAAACTTTCGCCACCATTCCCTTAAGAATTTGGTTCTGATCAAATCCATTTTTTTTTACATATCTGTGACAATCACAGATATGTAACCAATTAGAGATTTGACCAGAACCAAATTCCTATGGGAAATGACCCGAAAGTTTATTTAATTGTGCCTGCCATTATAATTATATTTGTTCCAAGAATGCAAGGTCGCAGAGATGGTTGACAACTCTTGAGTATATTTGTCAGAACCAGTTTGGGTTACGAATACGTACAACCGGTAATGCTCGGATCCATACAGATCTAATCAAATTCACGTGGATCTTATCAACTCCTTAGCAAAATCAAAATCCCAATTTCTAAAAGTGTAACAGCTTAGCTCTTTCAGTTGATGGATTGACCCACAGGATTACTGCAGTCCACAGAATCACACCCACAAGCACGGATGCACCTAAGACCTTTGCGGAAACAACTGCATCTTGCAGATCCGCATTTGCTCTTGCAGCCACATGTTATAAGTTCTATACAGGCACTGGGTATAGCAGGAAGCCTACCCAAATCACTTGTAGAGTACCAGCAGTGTATTGCCAAGCTTCGGTGTGGACGGGGTCATCAATAGTCATTGTCTCTTGGTCAGCTTGTAACCAGATATAGGCTTGAACGTTAGCTCTCTTTATATGGAGTTGAAGCGCATCCTTTGTTGGTGGCAGTTTTTCCAGATCCTTTTTCCCTTTAGCAAAGAGGGTGTATCTGACATTGTCTATGTCACATTCGTCAACTAAACCATAAAGACTACACGCAAATGTCTCAGATTTATCATCTGTCTCAGATTGTCCAACATTGCTCAAAAGTTCGCGATCACTAAGAAACAACTTCCAGCAGGTTTTCTTCCCAAAACCACGAAAAGCTTACTTAGTGTCGCATCCTGTCAGTGAATGGAAACCAATTATGTTGTTCTTAACATTGTTTGGCAAGTGTTTGGCGATTTCATGCACAGGATAGCAAAGTCTATTCTTGGCTGCACCAGACACCATCCATGTCTCTACTCCCTTGTCACCAAGGAAATGCACAAGCATCACAAGAACATCAGTATCTCTGCAGATCACAACAAGCCTCTGAAATCCAAAGCTTACAGCATCAAGACCATGGAGAATCAGCCGCGTATCAGCTTCTTCATGATTAGCATGGAGATGAATATCTTGCCTTCTCGTAGACTTGGCGTCAGTTATCTCCAAACATCCACCAGATGTGACTAGCTCCCTTGTATCTGGTAGATCACAGCCTTTGGCATACAAACTTTCTGACAAGAATCTTGCAAGATCAGCCTTGTTCTCGTCCATGGTAATAAACTGATCCCAGACAACTGGAAGTGGAACAGCTGGTTGATCAATCATCCGGCGTATCGGTTTCTTCTTTCCAATGCGCTTTTTCCGCGTAGGCAATTTTATGGAACTTGAGCCAAAATATCTGTCGAACACGACATCAACTCTTGCTGTCTGGTCATCGAAATAGCGTACGACAATCCCACAAAACACATCAGCATACTCTCCAAAGGTCCGACAGCCCTGGGGTTTACCAAGCTGTTGGATAAGAGCATGGCCATCGATTAGAGCACATGTCCGGCGTGTAGTGCTTGGGAGAACCACTGGAACTTCTACATTCTTTGCAAGAAGTCCGATAAGAGCTGCTTTAGTGGAAAAGTTCATTTCACCACCAGGTTTTGCTAATGCTAGCGGAACACACAACAGTTCATGCTTCATGACATTTTCCATGTCGATATGGCGACCATCAGCAGCAGCATTCAAAAGGTGCTGAAAAAGTTTTCTATCTGCCTTGAGGCATTTTGTTTGGCCATCCTGTCTGGATGCTGATGATTTGTACATGGCTGCAAATGTGAGGGAATTAATTTTGGTGATAGACTCATGGAATTGTAGAGGATTCGCCACTAGTCGTTCAGTCACATTGATAGAAACATGTTCACGGCCTTGATCCTCTGTGGATAACAAATCATTAGCTATACGGTCGGTTGCAATGTCTTTTGTTGCTAAAGAAACCAGCGGGATAGGGACACTCTCATCTCCATCATTACCAGATGAATCCATGGACCTGAAGTCATTCCGAAACACATCGAACCACTTCAACTGTTGAACTAGTTTCTTAACATCGTCTGAATCACGTTTCTTTCTTGATGGGAGTGAATCACACGGAGTGAACACGACATCCTCGTCATCATCATTTTCTGTATCTAGAAGACGTCTTATTGCAAGCGATACTTCCGACCGGGTGGACCACATCATGCAGAACTTGTCTCGTGCTTGATCATTGCTCGTGATTCCTATTATGCCATTATGCATCTTGCACATCCTGTTCATCCACTCCGTGCCTTGATCTGGCGATATCTGGTTGAATTGTCGTCCGCTGCGTTTCACTACGAAATTGCCAGATGTTAACTCTTCATAGACTCCTGGGGCAGTTTGAGAAAGAGACCTCATATCCGCCAAGTAGACTGGACCCCAACGTGCATAATGTGTATGGTCATAGATGGTGAGCCAAGGTAACATCGCAGCAAATGCTTCAAGATGTAGTTGCCAGTTGCCCTCCCTATCTGCTCTGATAAGCTGAATAAGGATCTCCCCCATAGTCAAATACGACATCCACAGCATGAAGTTTGGATTGTCTTTGAAATCCTTGTTGAAATCGTCCATTTTCTTTTGTGTACCTTCATCGGCCAGCATATCTATAAGGTCCTGAAAAGACTTGCACATTTGCTCCTTGTTATTACTCTTTGCGAACACTAGGGAGACATTTCTACAAATGTTCTCTAAACTTGAATCCAACTCATGATTATCCTTCAGCCATCCTTGAAACATTTCCCAAATTACTCTCCACAAAGAGAATATAAGTTGCAACATGTGTCCATGTGGGTGCTTCTACGAAGATTATATTGAAGTCCAAGCGTTTATTGTCTTATTGTGTGATTATGATTGTCATCGTGTTGAATACCAGACTGATGCAAACCCATCTCCCCCTTGTTCGAATGTGTTCCATGGGCCAGTAGGCACATAGAACACAATGGAACTCAAGGGATGACGTGTACAAAATATTTTGCTAAAAAAATTTAATTATAATCTATTCAAAATGCCCCAAATTTGTTACTTCCAGTTGCAACTTCGCCACTTCCGGTTGCTATTCTGGAAGCCATTCTGAATATGTTATATCGTAGTAACATCAAACCTTTTGGTTAATTATATCGAAAGAATATCGGGTGGACAGTCCGCACACTTTGTGTCTTTACATACAAAATTTGTGTACTGAAAATACATATGTGTAAAATCGTAACATTCTGCAACCAGCTAAGACGCCATCTTGTATATCTCATTTTCGAGGACAGACTACAAAGTGACAGTGGAGTGTCTCATCGGAACACCAGGGAATATTCGTGTGATTCACAATTCGATTAGTTTTAATTATTTGCGCCCAGAAAATGCAGTGCTCCAGATAATTTTTTTTTCAGAGGAGTAATTAATCCCCCATTTTGACCCGAGGGAGTACCTGGACTAAATCCAGAAGTATCGTGTACTCCTTGGCAATTTATTGGAGGAGTACAAGGGTTTTATGTTGCAACCATTTATAATTCAGTATCATTTTGTAATAAAGACTTACACAGAATGCCAGGTGTATTATTTACCTTCCAATTTCATTCAATAAAAGATACAATTCTAAATTAGGTAAAAAGTTTTTTTTATTTTATTCAAAAGGAATCATTAAAAAAAACTGCGTGCTAGTGGGACACAGAACATTCTGGTACTCCGGCAACAAACTGATGAAACAGGACTATAGTTCTGACTGAATCCATCTTCTCCAACAAGTTTCAAAACTGGCAAAACTAAATTAGGACCTGAAAATGAAATCCTATCATCACCCCCCACCCCTCCCCTCCCCCAAATCAGTAAAAATAATAATATCAGTACCTCTTGTTGTTCTAACTCGCGTCGTAAACGTTTAGCAGAAGCTGCCTGGTGCTCATACGTTGCGTCGTGTTTTTTTATAGTCGAAATCTGAATATTTGTGAGTCCGACTGTGCCCATAGCATTTTGTTTTTTCTCTTCCCGGCACGTTGTACAAAACAAGCGTGTTTCCTGGTTTCTTTCTGGAAGTTGTTGTACTTCCACCCATGGATACTGCACAGGAGTCTGAAATTCTATCAGTATAGCTATAATTCACTCTCTGCGTGATATTTACGTTCCCAACGTAATCCCCTTCTGTTTTTTCTTCAGAAGGGGATTACGTTGGGAATGTAAATATCACGTAGAGAGTAAATTATAGCTATACTGATAGAATTTCAGACTCCTGTGGATATAGTCTTTGTAAGACTGTGATCCGGGGCCCTCCTGGCCCTCACAGTCTTTGAGAAACCCGTTCAAATTTCATCTGACTAAAACTAAAAGAAACTGGCCGCATTTTGGGTCGACTCAGTTCACGCTTCATATCGAAGACAAAAATCGCATAATCAACATACTACTTGTCGTACTCAGCCCAAATATCATTTATTTACGTGTCTGCATCATTATTTAACACAAACACAACATCAAATTCAAGAAATGTTGAAAAATATCTGACTTCACCACGTTAAAAAACATCCATTTCAAAGATAAATAATTGTACTACGCATGCGCACAGATATGTAGTACAATTTGTTTATCTTTGAAATGGGTTTCTCAAAGACTGTGAGGGCCAGGAGGGCCCCAGGTCACAGTCTTACAAAGACTACTGTGGATACTGCTTGATCCAAAGTTTTTTTGTTGAGCTTTGAGGTGCGTCCGTATGTCTCTTAACCTTTTTGAACACATTATCCAATATACATTTTAAAATGTGTTGTGCGACTGTAGCCGAATTGTCGACCGATTCGGGGAATTTTGAAAAAAATCCGGTAATTTTACTCTGGTTCATGTCTGATGATGTGATCCAGTTACTTTCTCTGCTGCAGCGCATGTGAAAATTCTGACTCTGGCTGCGTGATAAGAGTGCCTTTAGGCATATGTTGTCACTGATTGGTTGATTTTCTGGGAGGCTTCACGTGGAATTGATCGAAACATAAACATATGTAATTTCGAACACTGAGTGGCAAGGGATTCGTCGTCATGATAGTTTACTTATGTAGTAGAGAATTCGAAATCTGTCTTTTTACACTGTATTTTGACTAACAATATTACGCAACTTTTAAAACAAGATCGACGAATACGACAACAGAAATGATTGAAGGCATAAAACCGAAAACATAGGCGTAATCTGTACTCCTTTAATTTCTATTTGGGTCGTATTCGGCAATTTTCGATGCTTAATATACGCCTGTACGCCCGTTATCTGGAGCACTGGAAAATGTCTTCTGTATGAAGGGATACATACATTTGAACATAAAATTTACTACTTTTCGAACTTTGGCAGCCATTTTGGGGGCCATCTTGCTTAAAAATACTGGAAAATATATCACAGTAATTGGAAAAATATATCCCCAATGAAAATAATCCAGTTAGACAATGGTTTATGCTAAAATACAGCAGAACCAGTCATATTAAAATAAGATTCACGCATTTGACCCCAGATGACCTTTGTGACATCACAAATGACCTTGAAGGTCAAAAGTAAGAATGTCATCCGGGCATTTCAAAATCAGTAGACCATGGGGAAGATGTTGAGCATGGATGACAACTTTTAACACGCAGATGCCATCAAAAACAATTCCAGGACCTTTTTTGCCCCTTGGCTGGCCTACTAAGGAGTCTTCTACTTATTAATCCACACAATTGATTTTAACAATCATATAAATCATTCCTAGTTGATAGGCTAGGCACAAAACAATTATTACATACAAAAAAATATAGTGTGTCAATATACTGAGCATCTCTAAGAAGTCCATACAGCTCAAGGTGAAATTTATAAAAGAAGTTCAGTAAATTAGCTCTGGACTGGGCCATCAGTTGAAAAAAATTGTGAGCTTGTCTAACTGTAGTTACACTTGGTGAGCTGAGAAGTTGTCAAGATCTTATGGTAAAACAATCTTTCATAACTGTCTACTGACAGGTAGGTCAACATTAAAATATAGCAAGGCTACATTCATTATAAAACTGATAAATTAATTTACAGTTGAGTATTCATACAGATTTCTTTTTATTCACATTAGTTACACTCTCTTGTATGTGGGCCACTGTATTAGCCCATGCTGAATGCTACAAAACTGTTGCTCTCACAAAGCTAATTCCACTGTTTCGACAGAGACTTTGGCTGCCTTCATTCATTTATTCATGACTTTATTCAACACAGAACATTTTTTAATATCTCATACATATAACATTATTATTATTTTATAATTATTATTATTGCATTGCATTATATTACATCAATCTGTGTACTTCTTTATTACTGATAATACTTGATTTATATACAGCCCACAACTCTCGTTGATGAATCAACACCATGGCTAAAGTCAAATATCTTTTGAAATATTATAAGTTATCGTTGCCAACACGTATGGTATATGGAGATTTAATACCTGGATGCCAGTTTTTAAACACTGAGCCGCCATGTAGGCGCAGATAACATTTTTGTCCCATTTGAAACGCAATACAAACATAGTGGAAATTAAAATTTTTTAGTAAATTTTGTTTATTAACATACCTAACACAATTGTTTACAATTTGCTGTAACATAAGTGCAAGCCCTACTTCGGAACTTAATTCAAGCTAACAACTTTTCCAAACGAGTTGGAAAAGTGGAAGAGTGCAAAGAGTGCAAAAGTGCTATAAAAAGATCGAAAAGGAGTCGAGTGAGACCAGAGCTAAACCTTACAGGTACTCTCTCTGCACACCACACCTATTGCATTTACCGAGTGCATGGGCAACAACCGTGATGTCAATTCCAAATTTCCGCCAACGATAAGTTCAGTGTTGGCCATATGAATGAAAGTGTCAATGACACTGTAGCTTAACTTGTGTGTTGTGTTTGATGAAAAGGATAATGTTCAATGTTTATGAAAGGATTATGAAATAAGACAAGAATTGTGATAATTGGGAATATGTTCATTTCTGTTCCCTGTATGCTATGTTTATGATAAAAATAATATGAGGTGTACACTGTACTAAAGATCTGAGGGGTGGGTTAATATGACCTCACAGTTAATATATGTGGCCCTCACAGTTAACATATATCAACAAAATTACAACGAAATTATTCCAAAATGAGTCATCCTATCAAGTTACATTAAAATCCCTTCATAAATATGGCCTGTAGACTGTGCTAAAGGTTTTCGGGCTTCGGGCCCCTGTAGCCGTCAGTTTCCCAATTGTGTCCAAAGGGGACGCTCTCATCTAGACATTATATGAAGTCAACCTACCAAGTTACAATGAAATCCCTCCATAAATACGACCTGTAGACTGTGCTAAAGGTTTTCGGGCTTCAGGCACCTGTAGACATCACAGTTGACCAACCACGACCAAAAGGGGATGTCATCATCTAGGCATTATATGGAGACAACCTAACAAGTTACAATGAAATCCTTCCATAAATACGACCTACAGACATGCTAAAGGTTTTTGGGCTCGGGCAGCCATCAAGGCTGAATGATCGTGACCAAAAGGGGACGTTCTCATCTGGACACTATTTGGAGTCATCCTACCAAGCTACAACAAAATCCCTTCATAATTATGACCTGTAGACTGTTCTAAAGGTTTTCGGGCTTTGGGCCCCTGAAGCCGTCACAGTTGCCCACTCGTGTCCAAAAGGGGACGTTCTCATCTAGACATTATATGAAGTCAACCTACCAAGTTACAATGAAATCCCTTCATAAATATGACCTTAGACTGTGCTAAAGGTTTTCGGGCTTCGGGCTCAGGCAGCCATCATGGTTGAATGATCGCAACCAAGGGGGACAATCTCATCTGAGCATCATCTGGAGTGATCCTGCGAGTTACAATGAAATCCCTTCATAAATATGACCTGTAGACTGTGTTCAAGGTTTTCGGGCTTCGGGCACCTGTAGCCATCACAGTTGACCAATCACGACCAAAAGGGGATGTCATCATCTTGGCATTATATGGAGTCAACCTAACAATGTTACAATGAAATCCTTCTATAAATATAAACTTTTGCCTATGCTAAAGGTTTTTGGGCTCGGGCACCCACCAAGGCTGAATGATCACGGCCAAAATGGGACGTTCTCATCTTGACCTTATTTGGAGTCAACCTACCAAGTTACAATGAAATCCCTTCATAAATATGACCTGTAGACAGTGCTAAAGGTTTTTGGGCTTCGGGCACCTTTAGCCGTCAAAGTTGCCCAAACATGTCCAAAAGGGGACGTTCTCATCTAGGCATTATATGAAGTCAACCTACCAAGTTACAATGAAATCCCTTCACAAATATGACTTGTAGACTGTGCTTAAGGTTTTCGGGCTTCGGGTTCGGGCAGCCATCATGGTTGAATAATCGCAACCAAAGGGGACAATCTCATCTGGGCATCATCTGGAATGATCCTATGAAGTTACAATGAAATCCCTTCATAAATATGGAATGTAGACTGTGCTCAAGGTTTTTGGGCTTCGGGCACTTGTAGCCAACACAGCTGACCAATTACGACCATAAGGGGATGTCATCATCTAGGCATTATATGGAGTCAACCTAATAGGTTACAATGAAATCCTTCCATAAATATGACCTTTTACCTATGCTAAAGGTTTTTGGGCTCGGGCACCGATCAAGGCTGAATGATCGCGATCAAAAGGGGACGTTCTCATCTTGACATTATTTGGAGTCATCCTACCAAGTTACAATGAAATCCCCTCATAAATATGACCTGTAGACTGTGCTAAAGGTTTTCGGGCTTCGGGCACCTTTAGCAGTCACAGTTGCCCAATCATGTCCAAAAGGGGACATTCTCATCTAGACATTATATGAAGTTAACCTACCAAGTTACAATGAAATCCCTTCATAAATATGACCTGTAGACTGTGCTAAAGGTTTTCGGGCTTCGGGCTCAGGCAGCCATCATGGGTGAATGATCGCACGTTCTCATCTAGACATTATATGAAGTTAACCTACCAAGTTACAATGAAATCCCTTCATAAATATGACCTGTAGACTGTGCTAAAGGTTTTCGGGCTTCGGGCTTGGGCAGCCATCATGGGTGAATGATCGCAACCATAGGGGACAATCTCATCTGAGCATCATCTGGAGTGATCCTAAGAAGTTACAATGAAATCCCTTCATAAATATGACCTGTAGACTGTGCTCAAGGTTTTCGGGCTTCGGGCACTTGTAGCCATCACAACTGACCAATCACGACCGAAAGGGGATGTCATCATCTAGGCATTATATGGAGTCAACCTAACAGGTTACAATGAAATCCTTCCATAAATATGACCTTTTGCCTATGCTAAAGGTTTTTGGGCTCGGGCACCCATCAAGGCTGCATGATCGCGATCAAAATGGGACGTTCTCATCTAGACATTATTTGGAGTCATCCTGCCAAGTTACAATGAAATCATTTCATAAATATGACATCTAGACTGTGCTAAAGGTTTTCAGGCTTCAGGCTCCTGTAGCCGTCACAGTTGCCCAATCACGTCCAAAGGGGGACTTTCTCATCTAGACATTGTATGAAGTCAACCCACCAAGTTACAATGAAATTCCTCAATAAATATGACCTGTAGACTGTGCTAAAGGTTTTCGGGTTTTGGGCTTGGGCAGTCGTCACGGTTGGCAGATCATGCCCAAATGGGGAAATTCGCATCTAGACATCATAAGGAGTCATCCTACCAAGTTACAATGAAATCCCTCCACATTAAACATGACCTGCAGACTGTGCTAAAAGTTTTTGGGTTTCGGGCTTGGGCAGCCATCACGGTTGATAGATCATGCCCAAAAGGGGACGTTCTCGTCTAGGCACTATACAGAGGTATCCTACCAAGTTACAATGAAATCCCTTCATAAATACGACCTGTAGACTGTGCTAATGGTTTTCGGGTTTTGGGCTCGGGCAGCCATACCAGTTGCCCGATCGCGACCAAAAGGGGACGTTCTCATCTAGACATGACCCCAAACCTGCATATGAAATTTCGTGACGATCAGACAAGAACTGCGGGGTGTAGCCCGTGCTAAAGGAAATGTGAACAGACGTCACAGACTCACAGACTAACAGACTAACAGACTTCCGCACGCGTGATGGCAATAGCTTATCTTGACTATGTCAAGTTAAGCTAAAAATCGAGGGTGGCGACAAAAAGCTCTCCTGAAACCATTCCAGGCGCGCGAATCGCTTGCCTAAATGTATTTTTAGCAAACTGAATGTAGAAGCATTAAAATAATGCAGTGTCATGCATTACAGGTACGGTACGGTACGGTGTTACGTGCACACCGACACTGACCAAACTTGGGTGACAGGTCTTTAAGTTTAAAGGTGACATGATTAGGATGATTAGGTCTACAATTTAATTTCGGGAATTTCTACGGACTGGTCCATAAAACAAACCAGTCAAGAAAATACTATTTGTGGCCTCCACGTTGTTTGAGCTACAGTCTACTGCCATTCAGATTCAAACTTTGCAAACTTGCCGAGCACTTATTAACAGGAAAGTCTAGTCTAAAATCTAATCACGTGAATCGGTGACACAAACAGAGAATTGTGAAAAATAAAGTAAAAGATAAGATCGCCATTTACATTACCGTAACCGCTGACTTTAGCCTTCACCACTTCGCTCAGAAATTTCAAGAATGTGACTTTTGATATCATCAAGTTATGTCACGCATGCTGGTAACAGACAGAAATTCCAATCCAATAAGAAAATCCGTGAAAATTTTGTGTGAAACAACAAAGATGAATTCTATTTTCATCAACGAATTGTCTTCAAAGCACGTGTGATATTTTATTGAATGGATGTTTATTTAAAATTTTGCATCATGGAACACATGTGATGTAATTTTAATGAGGGTCTTGATGGGAGGTTCACCTGAATAATGAATCGATGGAGGATTGGAAAGGATTGAAAAGGGAAATATTGTGGTCTGACTAGACTAAATTCTAAGAACGTTGGCCGTGGCAACATTTTTTGACGGAAATGGAAGAAAATCGATAGCTCCCATCTGGAGGTCACCGTAAATAAGCATACCAGGTTTCAAAGCAATCTAATCATAAATGTGCCCTGCAGGGTGAGCCAAAGGGAAATATTGTGGTCTGACTAAACTAAGTTCTAAGAATGTTGGCTGCGGCAACATTTTTTGATGGAAATTGAAGAAAATCGATAGTTCCCATCTAGAGGTCACCCCAAACATGCATGCCAGGTTTCAAAGCAATCCGATCATAAATGTGCCCTGTAGGGTGTGCCAAAGGGAAATATTGAGTCTTCTGACTAAACTAAGTTCTAAGAACGTTGGCCATGGCAACATTTTTTGACGGAAATTGAAGAAAATCGATAGCTCCCATTTAGAGGTCTCCCCAAACAAGCATACTAGGTTTCAAAGCAATCAAATCATAAATGTGCCCTGTTGGGTGTGCCAAAGGGAAATATTGTGGTCTGACTAAACTGAGTTCTAAAAACGTTGGCCGCGGCAACATTTTTTGACGGAAATTGAAGAAAATCGATAGCTCCCATCTAGAGGTCACCCCAAACAAGCATGCCAGGTTTCAAAGCAATCCAATCATAAATGTACCCTGTAGGGTGTGCCAAAGGGAAATATTGAGTCTTCTGACTAAACTAAGTTCTAAGAACGTTGGCCACGGCAACATTTTTCGACAGAAATTGAAGAAAATCTATAGCTCCCATCTAGAGGTCTCCTCAAACAAGCATACCAGGTTTCAAAGCAATCTGATCATAAATGTGCCCTGTAGGGTGTGCCAAAGGGAAATATTGAGGTCTGACTAAACTAAGTTCTACGAACGTTGGCCGTGGCAACATTTTTTGCCGGAAATTAAAGAAAATCGATAGCTCCCATCTAGAGGTCACCCTAAATAAGCATACCAGGTTTCAAAGCAATCAAATCATAAATGTGCCCTGTAGGGTGTGCCAAAGGGAAATATTGTGGTTTGACTAAACTAAGTTCTAAGAACGTTGGCCGCAGCAACATTTTTTGACGGAAATTGAAGAAAATCGATAGCTCCCATCTAGAGGTCACCCCAAACAAGCATACCAAGTTTCAAAGTAATCTGATCATAAATGCGACCTGTGAGGTGTGCCAAAGGAAATTGTGGACGTACGTACTAACGTACGTACGTACGTACGCCGACGGACGCGAAGTGATGGCAATAGCTCAGCTTGACTTTGTCAAGTTGAGCTGAAAACAAAGAAATTCTTCATGTTTTTTAAGCAGTCCCCTCATAATTTTTGTACGGGAAGAGGACCTTCCATTAATTTACAGTTCAGTGTGCAAGCCAAAGCTGTTTCATTTTTGTCAACGATGAAAATCGAACAGCCTGCATTTTGTTTTGTTTATTGAAAACAGTCCAACAAATAGAATTCATTTAAAAATGTGGCCGTAATGAGGCAGTGGTAGATACGGACGCGAAGTGATGGCAATAGCTCAGCTTGACTTTGTCAAGTTGAGCTGAAAACAAAGAAATTCTTCATGTTTTTTAAGCAGTCCCCTCATAATTTTTGTACGGGAAGAGGACCTTCCATTAATTTACAGTTCAGTGTGCAAGCCAAAGCTGTTTCATTTTTGTCAACGATGAAAATCGAACAGCCTGCATTTTGTTTTGTTTATTGAAAACAGTCCAACAAATAGAATTCATTTAAAAATGTGGCCGTAATGAGGCAGTGGTAGATACAGTTCAAGACAGAATTAGAAAATTTGAAATATGCTCTTCAGAACTGTTACCGTTCACTATAATATCGCATTTTGGACACAATGTTAAATTAATTGTTTACAGTCATAACCGACTTGAGGAGAAAATTTTCCTGTGGCAGGTCCCCCGGATCCCTACCAACAGGAGGGGAGGACTCCGCTCCTGTTACCTCCCCCAAACCTTTAACCCTCAGAATATGCGTTCTACATATCGCTCAGTGCCCCCCCCCCCCCCCTCAATTCATGTATTGCCAGCCCCCCCCCCCCCCCTCCTCAATGAAAATCCTGTCTATGCCCCCTCCATGCTAGACAAACAGGAGCTATTAGCTCATGTTTGTCTAGCATGGAGGGGCGTAGACAGGATTTTCATTTAAATGTTAGAGTCTAAATTGAATCTTCCTGTGGCAAAAAGCATCAAACCTCTTGATCCTGGGCCGATTAACTTCCGCCATTTGAACGTAGGGACTGGCTGTGGTAAGCTAACCTGATCATACATTCTGACAACAGAACCACATGGGCCTCAAAATGATCCGGCTTTGTATTTAATTAAATTTACTGCGAAACACAATTTGTCTTGGTGGAAAACTTGGGGCCAATTAGTTCTGTTATTTGAAGGTAAGGACTGGCTGTACGTGGTGAGCTAAACCCCTTACATTCTGATAACAGAACTACACGGGCCTACAAAAATCTGGATGATTCTGGGACTTTTTTTGTATTTATATGCGAAACACGATTTTTCTTGGTGGTAGCTCACAACGGTCAACCTAACCATGTTGTACGAATAAATTTCAAAGTTCAAACTCTGTCATAAAATGTGTGTGTGTGTGCAAGGAGGGGCCGGGAAAGGGGGGGGGGGGGGAAGCCAGTCGGGAATTGCACTACTGACTAATATCCTGGAAATAGTCGCTTTGTTGAGATTGGTGCCATAAAGATGATAAACTGAGTGAAAATTTACAGCACAATTTGTGGCATGAATTTCAACAAACACTACAGTGCATAGTAAGAAAGACACTGTAAAAGTTTTAGGCGGAATCCATTTATTATAAAATTAACGGGAATATCAAGTTGAATTCTGCAATGGTTTTGAAAAGAAAAAGTTCAACAGAATAGTAACGTATTCACAGCCATCGATCAGTTCTGTTTTTCCTTCTATCATTCCACCCGTATTCCATTTTCTAAAAGTTGAAGGCTAACACGCGAACCCTTTATATTAGATGCCATACTGATAACAAATTTAACCGTACTGATTTGGGCTCTCAAACTTGACTCTCAAAGTACGTTTGATAGCAAACCACGTGACAGTGGCAACAGTCAGTCAAACGTTGTCGATTTCAATGTAATACAGTATACAGCGGACGTGCGACTGTGTAGTGTGAAATCGGCGTGTGACGGTGTCTGTGAACTAAAGTTAAACTCTGCAGGTGCAGGTTGTTGCAGAGTATCATTTTTATGGGATTCGAAAATAATAATTTAACCCTTTTAAAAGGGCAACAACTATTAAACTGCCGGCTTTACAAGAGATTGCTTGAGCGAGACGACGGCATACAAACTGTGTGTGAGACAGAAGCAAGGCGCGTGAAAAACCGTGTGCGCAGAATGAGAATCAGGCACGCGGTAGGCGCGCGATAAAATCGCGCGCGTAATATTTCCAAGGCTGTAAGTTTGTGATTTAGCGGGGAGGCAACGATATCAAAAGATATCCCCTAGGAGAGTGGGCCTCTGGTAAACAATTGTGGTAGGTATGTTAAAAAAAATGGTACTAAAAAATTTTAATTTCCTCTCAACCTACTCACAACAATAGGAGGAGGTGAATCACATAACCAATACCAACAAGCGCAGCTGGAAGAAATGCAAGGTGGGCTGAGAATGACAGCGAAACCTGACAAGGAAGAAAGCGAGAAGGTGCTAAAAAGAAGCTGAAACACCAACACCACAGTGTTGAAAAGAATGAAGCACTTGAAAAGAACAAGGCTGAGTGATGCACAAATCCGAAAATACATATTTAACAAGGGTGCACAACAGCCTGAGCAGCAACAAGAGGGCCTAAAGAAAAAAGGTCCTCAGATTGCTGCTGTAGGTGGCAGAGATAAAAGGAGGAGAAAGTAGAAGCATTCCTCCAGTAAGCTGCATTCATCATGTCCCTGAGTGAAACAGAATTGAAGAACGCCCAGCGACTGACGGATTTCGGTAATCCACATGTTAAGCTGTACACCAGCAGCAGAAAACTTTCCACTTAGCAGCATAAGTCATGCCAGTGGAATGTTGCCGTGATGCAGAAATGCACTCCATTGTTCATCTCGAAAAACCTCAACATCGGAGACAGGACCTGATAAAAGACAGGCATGAAGGGACAGGCTTGCCAGGTTGTTGTGATACTTCCTGGGCCGGTCCTGGGAAAGAAGATCACAGTGTACAGGTAGACGAATTGGTCGATCTGCTAACAGAGGCCGCAGCTGATTGATCCACACCCTCTGTGAAGACAGGGGAGCGATCAGAATGACCCTGCAACTGCAAGCACGAATCTTCGCCAACACCTGAGGAAGAATCGGTGCAGGAGGGAAAGCATAGCTGATCCAACCTGTCCAGTTCAGAGACAGAGCGTCTACTGCAAAGGCTAGTGGATCTGGACAAGGGGAGACAAAGGTCTCTACCTGATGATTCCAGTGAATGGCGAAAAGGTTGACAAGAGGACGACGCCACCGCTCGCTAATTGTCTGAAACACCGAACGATGCAGCATCCATTTGGTGGGAAGGACACTGTCCCGTTGGGACAGGGAGTCAGCTAGGACACTGAGACGTCTGGGAATGTGCTGAATGGCCACCCGAGCGTTTACATACCACACTAACAGCAGAAGATCCCGAGATAGCTGATACATGGGAATCGAATGCGTACCCCCCTGATTCCGGATGTAGGCCACCACTGTTGAATTGTCTGAAAGAAGCAGTGCTGTGTTATTCGACAGGTGAGAGATCCATTGCTGAAAACTCAACAGAAGGGCAAGGAGCTCCTTCTGGTTGAGATGAAGGGCCACCTGCTCGCTGTCCCACTTGCCGTGAGGAGACAGACCGAGAGGATTCAACGTCACATCCCAGTCCTGATCGCTGGAATCCACAGTAAGGATGCGATCGGCCGAAGGAAGATCCAACAGGACACCCTGAGTCAACCAGGAAACATCGGTCCAAGGGTGGAGGTGACAGAGCAAGGACCGAGGAATAGGAAGTTTCAGGTCCAGAGGATCCACATTCAGACACCAATAATCCAACAGGAAGTGTTGGAGAGGTCGAACAAACAAGCGACCCAGCAGAATGAGATCTGTCACCGAACCGCAAAGGCCCAGAAGGATCAGAGCAGGTCCCGAGTCAAAGTGGAAAGGATCAACGCCCGATCCTTGGGAACAGCCACCACATTGTGAAAAGTGTTGAAATCTATTCCCAAATGATGAAATTGCTGAGAAGGAAGCAGATCCGACTTCTCGCAATTGACTCTGAAACCCAGCGACGTCAGCAGGCCAAGCAACCATCAGACATCGGACTCCAGAACTGGAGCATTTTGGTGCTGTTGGAGGATGTTGTCCAGGTGGGTCGATGAAGTCACAGCCGACTGAATACGGTGAAAAGTGAGCACATGTGACAGTTGGGTGAAGGCCCAAGGAGCCAGGTTCAAACCGAATGGGAGAGTTTTGAATTGAAAGACACAATCCCGAAATGAGAATCAAAGGGGTTTCTGTGACGCCAGGTGAATGGGCACATGGAAATAGGCATTCTTCTGGTTGATACTGGCTGCAAAATCGCCCTGATGAATCGAATGTCGAACCGACCTGAAAGTCTCCATGCTGAAACAAGGTGCTATGATGGACTCATTCAGGATACTCAGATCGATGACAGGACGAAACTGGCCGTTTTTCTTTGGTACTAAGAAAAGCATTGAGTAGAACCCCGGAGAAAGGGTGTTCCTGACCACGACGATCACCCCTTTGGAGAGGAGATTGTCTATCACATGCTCCAGAAGGTCCTGACACTGAGGATCGGAAAGGAACCCAAGTCGTGAGAGGCACCCGAGATAAACAGGGGTGCCAATGGAAAGACAGTCGCAGACCTGATTGGATGAAGTCGAGGACCCAAGGGTCTGACGTTATCTCTGTCCAATGGTCGAAAAACAGCGACAGCCTTCGCCCGACTGGAGGCGAATCGAGGTGAGGACCTTCACTTGCGGCCTCAACGAGGCACCCTAGACAAGAAACCACCCCCTCTGGAAGTAACAGAGACCCGAGACTTTCCTCCCTGTGGCTGCCAGCGAGCAGGTTGGTCCAGTTACTGTAACAAAAGCTGGTCCTTCGAATGACGAAGAACCTCATCATGGACAGCTCCCACGGAACCATGGAACAGCTGAGGTACAACCAATGAGGCAGACCTCAGAACAGCACGCTGTTCAGAAGGAAGGGATGGAGAAGTGTCCAACACTGCATCCCAGCGTGCAAGCTCCAAATTAGCTGTGTTGCAGGCGTGAGCATGTGTCAGGTTCATAAGAGCCTGAGACAAAACACGCAAAGATGCCTGAGCATCATCAAACTCCCCTGGTGGAAAATAGGAAGCCAGGGCAGCGACGACGTGGTCTGCAAGAGACAACATGCCCAGCATCTCACGGGACAGGCCCACCATAGATTCAACTACCAACATTGGGAGAACTGCCGACTTGGGCTTAGCTAACCTGAGGGAAGAAGAATCCTCTCCACAGTAGTCAACTCTTGGAAGACTGGTGGACAGGTGGATTCATAGACACGAAACCGCAATGGAGGCAGAAATGCATCAGATCGTGAAAAGAAAGAACCCTTTAGGGCAATGGAATGCATTTTGGCATCCAGGCCCTGGAAGGACTCAACAACCTGAGCCGATTGCAGAGGGCCAAAACCCCAGAGCTTGAAGGCTTGACTGGGTTGCGGCGCTCCACAGAGGACCGTGGCCGGGTGGCACTGATGGGTGGTCTGAAGGCTGAATGTCTGGCAATAAGCCAAAAACAAAATCTAAAGCCTGCCACAAGTTTGATGAGGCCTTCAAGCAAATCGTCATCCTGTGTGGCAGAAGAGACATAGCCCAACTCGGGCTGCCCAGCAGAAACCTCCTGTGAATGCTGAACAGCATCCAAAGGGCCAGGAGAGGAATCTCTGTGACTGACCAAAGAAGGATGTGCCTCAGGAGGCACAGGGAAGCCAACTTGAGGGTTGCTAGAAAGCAACTGGGTGAGCGCCAGAACGGCCTGCTTCAGCTCACCCTGAGAATCCATCGGAGCCGTCACGCCTGATGGAGTGTCTTCCAAATGGGCCCTTCTAGAAGAACCTAAATCCTCAGAAGGGACCGACGACGAATGTCAATCAGCAGACAGAGTAGGGAGACAGTGAGAAAACATCGGAGGACAGTCCCAAGAGTGACGCCCAGAGAGACAGACGGCGTAAGTCAATCGGTAGCTGGACCTGGGACACAATCAGAAGACACCGGAGGATTGTCCCAAGAATGACAGGAACCTGCCATTGGACTCTGAGAAACAGAAGGCCCCAACTGCCCATCCTGAGACCAACGACAAGCATCGATCGACAGCCAGACTTGGGACACAGTGAGAAATCACTGGAGGAAGGTCCCAAGAGTGACAGCTAATAGGAGCCGTCACTGGCCTCTGCCAAACAGAAGGCCCTGGTTGCCAATGTCCCAGCCCCATCCTGCTAGTCGGCTCACCAGCAGGGGAAGGCGGAACAACAAAAGATTCGCCTGAGGAACGAGGAATCGCTGCCGAAGCAACCGAGCGTCCCAACCAGCCTAGCCAGATGAGACAGGGCAGCCAGCAAACCCGCACAGCTTCGCTGAGAAGCCAAGGAAAACTGGGAGCCCTGTGACACACCACCAGATACAGCCTTGGGCCCCTGAGACTGTATACCATCCCCGGAAGAGATGGTAGAAGCACTATCATGCAAGATAGGAGCAGCATGAACAAATTCCTCAACAGCTGCAGACGATGCAGGTGGTAAATCGGACAGAGCTGACCTCGGAGGAACTCTCAACGAAAGCAATCAAGGGTGACCACCGGAGCCAAAGGAAGGGAGACTGAAATCCCCACTTCAAGCGTCCCAGCACCAGCACCGCCAACAGCTGCAGAGGAATTTGCTACCGAAAAAGGCTGCCCAACATCCTGCGTGACAGAGTCACCACGTGCACTCTCAGAAATATCCGAAGAGGCATGGCTACCTTTGCCCCGAGAACGAGGGGTTCTAGCTCTGGTTAGAACCACCTTGTTAACGGAAGCCCAGAACTTGGAAGACCAAATCCCACAAACACCATAGGGATGGGCCTGAGAACAATTGTTGCAGGTGACACAAGTACTGTGAACATCACTGACATGTTTCACCTACATACAAGAAGGACAAGGGAGTGTTTTCGGCATTGTCCAAAAAGGTGACAGAAGAATTTCTTGTGGGAAAAATTCCCCAAAAGAATCAAGCTTCCCACAGGCGGAAAACCGATCAACGTGGGTCGCATTTTCGCAAATGGAAAAAGCAAGATAAACAGAGATAACACAAGGTAAAATGAGCATAATATACAAAAACAAAACGATTTTGAGCTTGAGTAAAGGATACAATCCTAGAATGCACATTATCAAATAATTGTAGCAAGTTATTCAAGTTGTTCTCGAAGAAACAAGCTGAGCAGCACGAGTCACAAAAATTCCGACCATGCACGATGGTAGAAAAAAGAAGGAATTGATGTCAAGGTTGTTATGCATGCGCTCGGTAAATGCAAGAGGTGTGCAGAGAGAGTACCTGTAATGTTGATCGCCGGTCTCACTCGACCCCTTTCCGATCTTTTTATAGTGCTTTTGCACTCTTCCAACTCGTTTGGAAAAGTTATTAGCTTGAGTTAAGTTCCGAAGTAGGGCTTGCACTTACATTACAGCCAATTGTAAACAATTGTAAGTAGGTTGAGAAGAAATACATTTGTGGACTCATTTTTCGGCTCCACAATTATTTGGACCAAATTAGTGATAATTATTTTGTTTTTATAATTGCAGAAGACAACAGATAGAATTACATCGTTAAGGAAAAGAGTAAACAATATTTTGTTGACATATCGCCCCCTGAGTTCCAATGAGTTCTATGTGCCTACTGGCACATAGAACACATTGGTACTCAGGAGACGAATTATTTGCTCTTATTTTATTTTTATGATTGTATTGTTGGAAATCTGATGATATTTGTGTCTATTTTCGGGTTTTTTTGGTTCAAGTTTTATATTGAGGTGAGCGGCATTATGACCAATCAAAAGACAGAATTTATTGGGATATAGGGACAAATTAGCTTATCAATCACAAAAGTTGTCAAATCTTTACTGGCGTGTTTGATTAAACTATAAGAAATTAAGGCTCTTTTAATTGCATGACTAACTTTAATATTGTGACACCCAATGGAATAACACAAAATATTTAAGAATGCACAATAAAACACAATGAAAGTGTCAATGACACTGTAGTTTAACTTGACAGTGTGTTGTGTTTGATGAAAAGGACAATGTTCAATGTTTATGAAAGGATTATGAAATATGACAAGAATTGTGATAACAGAGAATATGTTCATTACTGTTCCCTGTATACGCTGTTTTCAATAAAATAATTTGAGGTGTAGACTGTACTCAGAAACTGAGGGGTAGGTTAATGTGGCCCTCACAGTTAAAGTTTGTCAACCAAAGTTAACATGTTACAGTAAAATTATTCCAAAATGAGTCATCCTATCAAGTTACAATGAAATCCCTTCACAAATACAGTCTGTAGACTGTGCTAAAGATTTTCGTGCTTCGGGCCTGTGTAGCCATCACAGTTGATCAATTATATTAACCAAAAGGGGACATCTTCATCTAGACATTATACTGAGTCATCCAACCAAGATACAGTGAAATCCCTTCATAAATATGACTTGTAGCCCATGCTAAAGGTTTTCGTGTTTTGGGCTTGGGCTGCCATCATGGTTGAATGATCGCTACCAAAAGGGGACAATCTCATCTAGACAATATCTGGAATCATCCTAACAAGTTACTATGAAATCCCTTTCTAAATACAGCCTGTAGACTGTACTAAAGGTTTTCGGGCTTTGGGCCCTTGTAGCCATCACAGATGACCAATGGCAACCAAAAGACGACGTTCTCATCTAGACTATATATGGAGTCATCCTACCAAGTTACAATAAATTCCTTCATAAATACGACCAGTAGTCTATGATAAAGTTTTTCGGGTTTTGGGCTCGGGCAGCCATCACAGATGAATGACCGCTACCAAAAGAAGACGTTCTCAACTAGACATTATCTGGAATCATCCTACCAAATTACAATGAAATCCCTCCATAAATACAACCTGTGGACTGTGCTAAAGGTTTGGGGGTTTGGGGCTCGGGCAGCAGTCACGGTTAACAGATCGTGGCCAAATGGGGAAGTTCTCATCAAGACATGATACAGAGTCATACAATGAAATCCCTCCATATTAAATATGACTCGTAGACTGTGCTATAAGTTTTGGGGTTTTGGGCTTGGGCAGCCATCATGGTTGACAGATCATGACCAAAAGGGGATGTTCTAATCTAGACATTATACAGAGTCATCCTACCAAGTTTTAATGAAATCCCTTCATAAATACGACCTGTAGACTGTGCTAAAGGTTTTCGGGTTTAGGGCTCGGGCAGCCATCATGGTTGACCTCTCGCGACCAAAAGGGGACGTTCTCATCTAGACATGACCTTAAACCTGCATATGAAATTTTGTGACGATCGGACAAGAACTACAGGATGTAGCATGTGCTAAAGGAAAATGTGATTAGACTCACAGACTAACAGACTTCCGCATGCGTGATGGCAACAGCTTACCCAGACTTTGCCAAGTTAAGCTAAAAATTACCTTCTGGTAGTTAAAACTCTGCCATTCTGAATGTGTGCAAAATGAACTCTGAACAGTAATAACATTTCCACCTCTGTGATTTGTATTGTCCTTGTATACAGGTAGGATATAATTTATACAAAGTAATCTGCTAGGAGAGGGCATGTTTGAGTAGGTGCTCAATGATGAAAATATGTATATTAAATAAACAAGGTAATCAATCACTCTAAAATAAAATATAAGAATTGAAATGGGTAATTTATTGCTTTATCCGAGTATGAATGTGGGATGGGTGCTTTGCACTTCATACAATTCAACTTGCCCAACTTACATTTACACAATGATACAGAGAGAGTAAAATCATTTCAATTCATGGATGTTTTGCACTATAATGTAATAATCACTGAATAGTAACATTACTGTCAATGTGTAATGTCACAAGCGATATTACCACAACCACAGGTGGAAACTTTGTGCTGAAGTTGCAGAGAAAATTTATTACCCTAATACAGGAATATAGCACAAATTTATCTCAGGTGTGTAACCATATAGTGCATGCTATTTACAGAATAAAATGTTGAAGTATTATAATATTCTTACTCATGTTTCTGTGCTGTCTGAGGATTTTAATAAAATCAAATTGGTTCACGCCCAACAATATCACCAGTTGATTTTCCACTTCACGGTCATCAGCTGCATTCTATTTAAAACAAAAAACAAACCATTTCACAAATAACTTCTGAGAGATTTTCCTTCTTCATCCTGATGTGCAAAACTATGTATCACTCTGACAATTGAAAACTGAGAGATAAAAATGAAACATTACTGATTATTAAATTATTCATTTATTTATTTATTGGTGATTAAGGTTATTTCTGCACAATGGCTAATCATGACCATGACAGTTTTCCGGGTGGGAGAAGTCGGAGTACCCGGAAAGAACCACAGAGGAATGGTGAGCAACTGTCAGCTCCCCAACATACTAACTCCACACAAGCAGGGTTAGCATTGGTTGAAGACAGGTGCATCATCAACATGCAGTATGCCTTAGTACACAATGCCACCATGCCCCCGCATGGGCAATGGTGGTAAAATGTTTTGCCCAAGAACAAAATGCTATGTGGGATTCGAATTGAGGACCTCTCAGCTTGCAGTCTGCACCTCTAACTACTGAGCCACTGCGCTCCCCCAAACATTACTGAATACAGTAGATCCAGTTCCACCAACTATCTAGTCATAACACAACAAAGTTTTAAGTAAAAAAATGGCTAAAATATTTTTGTCCATTGAAGCCAAGGTATCGAGACAAGTAGACCAGGAATCAATACTATAAAACGTTCACAATTGTATTTTCTAGAATTGTATTTTTTTACGTATTAATATAACTGGCTAAAATGAATCATTAGCACTTTAACAGATATGGCAATTTGCCAACTGGCAAGTTGCCATATCTTTAAAAATGCTAATAGTTCATTTCATTGAATCAGTCCATTTAAAGTCATAACTAAAAAATGCAATTCTAGAAAATACAATCGTAAAAGTTTTATAGTATTGGACCTTGGTTTTCAAAATGAAGAAATATTAAGCTCACACATTAAGTTTACAAGATATGTAAATGCCCAGCAGAAGATGCTGAGGAAAACAGGATGCAAGACATTAAAAAAGAATATTACATTAAAAAATTAAAATTATGTTAGTAACGACCTGTTTCGTTGTGATATGTTGGGAGTATCTGTTGATACTTCCAATAAATCATTAAAGAGAGTTTATATAAAATAAATATAAAATAACACACCATGAAAACCTTGTCACCACTGTATAGTTTCTGCTATTTCCTAATATAAGTACTAACACTACAATGGAATAAGCTTCAAAAAATCTCATTTGTATAAAAACACAAAAAACCTAGATGCAGAAATCAGAAAGACATCCATTTCTTTTGAACTTTCCACTTACAACTGAAACGTATTTAAAGGAAAAATAACAACAATCCAATGGTAATTACTGAAATTACAATGTGCAAAATTTTATGAGAAAGCTTGTGTCATTCACGTGGTGGTTACGCAAATTTAAATCTACGTGAAAGGATGACCGGCTGCCAAATATTGCATCTTGAATGGTAAAGTCTAAGAAGCTTAACCAGCCTTTCTTGTGTCTTCAGAAGATTTTTAGATTTTTGCCTTGAGAGGCTTTTTTTAATTTCAATCCCACACAATTTAGTAATACTTGTTAATGATAAACAAGCAGCAGCTTCCCAAGACTTTTTACGCAGCCAAACCTTCGGTTAGCCATTCCCAAACCACATGAACGGTCAGTAGGTTAGAGTCATTGCTGAAATTTAGCACACTGAATTATAATTAATTTTTCAAGTGGCATTTCCTTTCAAACAATGTTATTTATTTATTTATTTATTGATGTTTAAGGTCACATATTTAAGCACAATGGCTAATCATGACCGTGACAGTTTTACGGGTGGAGGAAGCCAGAGTACCCGGAGAGATCCACCAGGCAACGACAAGCAGCTGCCAGCTCCCCAACATCGTCAAACAATGTTATAAGTTAATTTTATTCAAGGTGTCTGGCATGGAGTAACATGTGGAGAAAATGGAGAATGACTTGTGAAATTTTTGTACTGTTCATGTCAAAACAGTCTGGAACAAAGTGCAACGCCACCAGTATCCCCCTCCAAGGGTTTCTAAGTTGAAGGGTTTCTAAGTTGAAAAAAGCAGAAAAAGGCCCATAACTCTAGAAAACAAGAGGCCCCACGTGGCCTTAATCGCTCACCTGACAAAGTGACTCTAAGAAGTATTTTAGGTCACCTTCACCATGTCATGCCTCATCAACATTAACTGGTTGAGTGATAGATTTTGTTTGAAGTTCAACATTTGTTACCTAAAATTAGTTTTATTTAAAATCATTGGTGTGTGGCCAATCTCCAATGATTTTTAATAAAGCAAATTTATCTCTGCAGACAAACTGGTTTAGCATGAAGCACAAACAAGGAATGTGAAGAGATAGCCTTGGACATCTCTCCCCAACTGTGGATATCTTCCATGTGCTACATGTATATATTTGCATGCAAGAAAACAAAAATTTTCACAAATTTTATTTTTTTTATCATCATTGGAACAAGCTCAAACAGCTTATTCCAATAGGGGTATGGGAAGATCAGGTATATTTTTGAGACAGAAATGTGAATATATAAATAATGGTGTTTTTTTGTGAATGATGCTGGAGAATTTTGCGTAAAGATATGGTAAATGGTTTGTTCTAGATACAGAATGATGCAAAAGTATTTAAATTTGATTAGGCAAGTTGTTCCTATAATGCATTTAAAAATTGAAGTAACTGTTTTTTTGCTGACGAACTTTTAGATGTGTGTGTCTGTGTTTGTGTGTGTGTGTTTGTGTGTGTGTGTTTGTGGGGGGGGGGGGGGGGGGGGGGGGGGGGGGGGGTAAGAGTGTTCTTGCAAACAAAATTCCTGAATAAATGGAAAATTTTATTTTTTGTGTGAAAGACATAGTGCGTGAATGTTGATTGGAACAAGCTTAGAGAGCTCATTTTAATGTGAAGTCATAAAGCTGTGTTTTACGTACGAAATTCTGGAATAACTAAAAAAATTGCTTTTTTGACTCAAAAAGCATGGTGTGCGACCTCTCATTGGAATGAGCTCAAAAAGCTCATTCCAATGGGGTATTTACAAGCGATAAGTACATGTATGTTTAAGAGACAAAAATTAAAATTTGAATAGCGATTTTTGCGAAGAATGCTGACAAGTTTTGGCAGTTATGCTGGTAAAAAGGTAAGATATGCAAAGTGGTTGTTTTTTAGAGGCGACATTTAATTAAGGGGAATTAACCCTTGATTACTGAGGTAACTTCTAAAAGTACTGAAATTTCATGAAGCAATGTGAATAACAGACAACAGTTGCCTAAAAATTTCATGAATAACTAAAATTTTTATTCCTTTGTCTCGAAAACATGGCATATGACCTTTGTTGGAATGAGCTGAATGCGTGTGTTCCAATGAGGGGTCATAAAATTTGAACGAAGATTTGTGTGAATAATGCATTAGTACTGCTAGATTTGGGTAAACGGTTCACCCTGGATACCACCCCTTCTATAGTAGATCTTTTCTGCAAATTTTGTCTAAGATTCTATCAACTTTACAAATAAATACGTTCATGAATCACAATCAGATCCACCCTACAATGTTGCATACCAAATATCAAAAGATTCTGCCTGCTGGATCTGGAGAAGAAGATTTTTTAAGAAATATGCCTGAAACGCACTAAGTTAAAATTTGGGCTCCTATACGGAGCCCAAATATAAACCCAGGGGGCCGATTTGAACAAACTTGAATCAGATCCACCCCACAATGTTGCTTACCAAATATGAAAAGATTCTGAAGCTGGATCTGGAGAAGAAGATTTTTTAAGAAATTTGCCTGAAATGCACTAAGTTCGAATTCAAGCTTCTATAGTGAGCCCAAATATGAAACTAGGAAGCCGATTTGAACAAACTTGAATCATATCCACCCCACAATGTTGCATACCAAATATCAAAAGATTCTGCCTGCTGGATCTGGAGAAGAAGATTTTTTAATAAATTTGCCCGAAATGCACTAAGTGCGAATTCGGGCTTCTATATTAAGCCCAAATATGAATCCAGGGGGCCGATTTGAACAAACTTGAATCAGATCCACCCCGCAATGTTGCATACCAAATATCAAAAGATTCTGCCTGCTGGATCTGGAGAAGAAGATTTTTGAAGAAATTTGCCTGAAATGCACTAAGTGCGAATTCGGGCTTCTATATTAAGCCCAAATATGAATCCAGGGGGCCGATTTGAACAAACTTGAATCAGATCCACCCCGCAATGTTGCATACCAAATATCAAAAGATTCTGCCTGCTGGATCTGGAGAAGAAGATTTTTGAAGAAATTTGCCCGAAATGCACTAAGTTTGAATTCGAGCTTCTATAGTGAGCCCAAATATGAATCCAGGTGGCTGATTTGAACAAACTTGAATCAGATCCACCCCGCAATGTTGCATACCAAATATCAAAAGATTCTGCCTGCTGGATCTGGAGAAGATGATTTTTTAAGAAATTTGCCTGAAATGCACTAAGTTCGAATTCGAGCTTCTATAGTGAGCCCAAATATGAATCTAGGAAGCCGATTTGAACAAACTTGAATCAGATCCACCCCACAATGTTGCATACCAAATATCAAAAGATTCTGCCTGCTGGATCTGGAGAAGAAGATTTTTTAATAAATTTGCTTGAAATGCACTAAGTTCAAATTTGGGCTCCTATACTGAGCCCAAATATAAACCCAGGGGGCCGATTTGAACAAACTTGAATCAGATCCACCCCACAATGTTGCTTACCAAATATGAAAAGATTCTGCCTGCTGGATCTGGAGAAGAAGATTTTTTAAGAAATTTGCATGAAATGCACTAAGTTCAAATTCGAGCTTCTATAGTGAGCCCAAATATGAATCTAGGAAGCCGATTTGAACAAACTTGAATCAGATCCACCCCACAATGTTGCATACCAAATATCAAAAGATTCTGCCTTCTGGATCTGGAGAAGAAGATTTTTTAAGAAATTTGCCTAAATGCACTAAGTTCGAAATCGGGCTCCTATACTGAGCCCAAATAAGAACCCAGGGGGCCGATTTGAACAAACTTGAATCAGATCCACCCTACAATGTTGCATACCAAATATCAAAAGATTCTGCCTGCTGGATCTGGAGAAGAAGATTTTTTAAGAAATTTGCCTGAAATGCACTAAGTTCGAAATCGGGCTCCTATACTGAGCCCAAATATTAACCCAGGGGGCCGATTTGAACAATCTTGAATCAGATCCACCCCACAATGTTGCTTACCAAATATGAAAAGATTCTGCCTGCTGGATCTGGAGAAGAAGATTTTTTAAGAAATTTGCCTGAAATGCACTAAGTTCGAATTCGGGCTTCTATAGTAAGCCCAAATATGTATCCAGGGGGCCGATTTGAACAAACTTGAATCAGATCTACCCCGCAACATTGCATACCAAATATCAAAAGATTCTGCCTGCTGGATCTGGAGAAGAAGATTTTTGAAGAAATTTGCCTGAAATGCACTAAATTCGAATTCGAGCTCCTATAGTGAGCCCAAATATGAATCTAGGGAGCCGATTTGAACAAACTTGAATCAGATCCACCCCACAATGTTGCTTACCAAATATGAAAAGATTCTGCCTGCTGGATCTGGAGAAGAAGATTTTCAAAGAAATTTGCCTGAAATGCAGTAAGTTCAAATTTGGGCTCCTATACTGAACCCAAATATAAACCCAGGGGGCCGATTTGAACAAACTTGAATCAGATCCACCCCACAATGTTGCATACCAAATATCAAAAGATTCTGCCTGCTGGATCTGGAGAAGAAGATTTTTTAAGAAATTTGCCTGAAATGCACTAAGTTCGAAATCGGGCTCCTATACTGAGCCCAAATATGAACCCAGGGGGCCGATTTGAACAAACTTGAATCAGATCCACCCTACAATGTTGCATACCAAATATCAAAAGATTCTGCCTGCTGGATCTGGAGAAGAAGATTTTTTAATGTTTTTCCCATTGCCTACAGTGTTAAAAAGTGCTGACTCAGCACTTTTTCAAAGTCCCGAAACTGTACCCTATGATAAAACCGATGGCAATTTTTTTTTACCAATCCTTTCTGTTGGTCCTAAGGAAGCTGCACACCAAATAAAAATTCTCAGTGCCGTGCAGTTTTGGAGATATGGGCGTTTTAAATTTTTTCTATTTTTAGCTCCTGTGGTTCCCACGGGGCTGCGGGAAAATTTTTTTTTGCATAAATCAAGTACTCATGACCCAATAAGCCCTCACATAAAATTTGGTTCAAATCAGCCTCTCGGTTTGGAAAATAGAAATTTTGGGCGGGGCAAAAAATTTTGCCCCTCTCATAACAACGTCAAGTATAGCCCCACAAACTTCTCTTGAACAAATCTGAGTCTACACCTCAAAAGGAAGCTGCACACCAAATATCAAGTCTCTGCTACTGCTGGTTCATGAGAAGAAGATTTACAAAGATTTTGGTGTCCCTTGGGGGTGTGGCACCACCCAGGAGGAGGGGCAACTTCATTTGAACAAATCTGAATTGGCATTAGGTAATAAACATTTAGCCAACATTTGAATAAAATTGGGCTAGTGGTTTAGGAGGAGAAGTCGATAATGTAAAGTTAACGCCGGACGGACGACGACGGACGACAGACGCCGGACGCCGGACGACGGACAGAAAGTGATTAGTTAAGCTCCCCTTGAGCTTCGCTCAGGTGAGCTAAAAAATGGACAAAACCTGTTACTTGTAAATATCCTTTCCCCTATGGTGGTCTATCAGCATACGAAAGATCATTTAAATCCAACATCCACTGACTGAGATACGAAGGTCCAAAGTTGATACGGATGGATGGCCGGCCAGCCGAACGTGTGTATGGACAGACAGTAAGACCCCATTTCTATATCTCCTACAAACTTCATTTCGGTGGATACAAATATCAAAACATGATAGCATAATAGGCATGTTATTATTTTACACACTGTTTAACTCAACTCTGATGGTACCTTCCATGTTAGTTCAATGGCATCGATTTGAATAGTTCATATTCCGTGTCTGGGGGAGACCAATTAACATTGGTTGAAAATATTGATTGGTCTACCATACACATTCACAAAACAGCCACCCACTTTATGACCACAGTTTGTATAACAACCCTGATCTGGAAAAGCGAGATTTTGGGTTAAACGGGTTAAACTTTGACAGAATTTATTTATTTATTTATTGGTGTTTTAAGGTCATATACTTATGCACAATGGCAAATCATGACCGTAATATCACTTCTCTTTAGATACAAACCAAATCGAATGCTATTCGTATTCAATGCCTTATTTTTATCACTATCAGAATCAGTATCATGTTGATAATACAGTGGGAAGTATCGGTTATCAGTTTTTTCATTAATGCCTATATCAGTCTATTACCAACGGTAAATACTTGAACCCTTTAGGGCTGGCACTTTTTAGACAATTTTTTTCTAGAAGTTTCTAGTCAAGTCTTGATTTCCTGCAGAGAAACCACCACTTGAGTACTTTAAATTTTATCTATAAGCATACCAAAAAATTGCATGTTGGGTCACTTCTTCTTAAGTAGCAAAACTGAATGAAGTCAGAGAATGGCCTTTAAGGGTTAATGTATTTTGTGAAGAAGTCTAGAAGCCCCAGGTAGTCTTTTAACCCACTTGTCTTTCTTGTATAGTTTGAGATTTAGCACATAAGTCAACAAACTTCCATGCCTCACAGGAAGAGAGCCAACTGCATGTTTGCAAATGTCAAATGGAGATAATTCACTGCTTGTGTAGGCTGGAGAGAAACGTCAAAGTTGTATTCTTCTAAGGCTGCAAATTGGTACCTTTGTGGGAATTGTCTGTTAAACTTCTGCTCCACTCGTGGACTCTCAAAACTCTCTTTTGTTTAATACATCTAAAAGAAACCTGTCATCTACTGCTACAGTGTCAATACGAGTAGGATAGCAAGATATAACCTAAACCCATAAGTCCTTAGATTAATTTTATGTTAATAAGGCCCCACAAAGTAGATCTGTTTCTCAGACAATTTTTTCTAAAATTGCATTTGAGTGAGCTTTTTTTTTATTTTATTTTTTATTTTTGTATTTATTTCTTTGTCATCAAATGTTGATGTTCTTGGTTTGTTTTATTTTTTTAGGCCTCATAATCTACAGAACAGCATGGGTGGTGGTGTATTTCATCCCTTGAGTGCAAGAAGGCTTTGCAATGCTAAAGCATTGCACAGCCTTGTTGCACTCAAGGGACAAATTTGTCAATTTTCTTAACTTGGGTAAAATATCAGACAAACACCATTTAATTTTCACTTTTTTAAGTTTCCATTGGTTATAAAAAGAGAGCATGCAGCAACCAAAAGGACCATGCAGTGGAGCTGGAGAAACAGATTTTTAACTTTTTAGGCCTAACTACCATATTTATATTTACATAGCTGCAGGTGACTTAACAGTGTTTCTATATTATTGTTGGCTGGCCGTACAGGTGCCAGCCATGATGTAAAAAACATTGTCAAAGTAAATGTATCCTAACGGTAAAGTTCACAAGAAGCAGTTCGTGGCTGTATTGCAATTTAAGGGTTAAAAACCCTTAAAATTTCACCGACTACATAACTGAAAAAATTGTGGAAAACTTGTTAAAACTATCAAGTTCCAAGTTCAAGGGCAATAACTCTGCAAATACATGAAAAACTGAGTGAAGGGAGCAAAAACAGAACTATATCTGTAATTTGTCACACTAAAGGTAGATACCAAAAATCAGTCATGTATAGCTAACATTAGAGAAGAAAAGTGTGGAAAGTCTGTTATAACTGTAAGATTTCTAAGTTGAAGGTCAATAACTCTGTAATAAATCGTAGAATTGACTTGAACCTTGATCTGAAAGTGTTCATCAGGAAGCTACATACAAATGAAAGTGTCAATGACACTGTAGCTCAAATTGTCAAGACATGTACATGTATAGTATGTGACACAGCAATGACAAACATCTAGGTAATGACCTGATAACAAAGGTACATATAAAGTATTGTAACGGCCTGTACATAAATACTGACCGTAGCCTGTAACAAATGTATAGGTAAAGTATTGTAAAGGTGGGTGACAGTCAGATGCTAAACTAGAAAAGAAATCTTTGAGTCCCAGAGTGGGTCTGACTGAACCCCAAAATATTTGTTCTCATAGCACAGTGATAACAAAGGCACCCCAAAACACACTCATTCCTGTCCCATGGTGAAAACAAAGGTACCCAAAAAGTTTCGTGAAGATCAGTTCATAAATATGAGCTGTGTAGAAGTTGTGACAAAAAACTGATTGGACCTAATTTCGGTACAAAATGGCTACTGGCAGCCATCTTGAATTTTGGACTGCACTCAGAAACACTCGTTCTCATCCCAAAGTGATAACAAAGGTACCTAAGAAGTTTCGTGAAGATCGGTTGATAAATACCGCCTCTAGCCCGAGCCGTATTGACATGTGCACTTACAGTGTATAAGCAGCACTAAATAAATCAAAATTCATCTAATTTGCATAATTTCTGCACGAGAAAAAAACCCGTACTGTATATGATGTATTCCATTTTACTAAACATTCATACAAAAATTTATTCAAATCAGAACTTTATACCGAAGTTCTCTACAAAAGACTGATTGCACTAATTTTGGTACAAAACGGCTGATAGTGGCCATGTTGAATTTCGGACCACACCCAAAAACACCCATTCTCATCCCACGGTGATAACAAAGGTACCCAAGACGCTTCGTAAAGATCGGTTCATAAATACAGCCTCTAGCCTGAGACGTATAGAAGTTGTGTACAAAAAACTGATTAGACCGAATTTCGGTACAAAATGGCCACTGGCAGCCATCTTGAATTTTGGACCATACTCAGAAACACTCGTTCTCGTCCCAAGGTGATAGCAGAGGTACCCAAGAAGTTTCGTGAAGATCGGTTGATAAATACAGCCTCCAGCCCGAGCCGTATTGACATGTGTACTTACTGTGTGTGAGTAACACTGAAAAATTCAAAGTTCATCTAATTTGCATAATTTACGCACAAGAAAAAAACCCATATTATATGTAATGTATCCCATGGTACTAAACATTCATACAAAAAATTATTCAAATCAGAGCTTTCATATGGAAGTTCTGTGCAAAAATCTGATTGCCCCTAATTTTGTACAAAATGGCTGCCAGCGGCCATCTTGAATTTCCGACCAGACCCCAAAACAATCGTTCTCGTCTCACAGTGATAACAAAGGTACCCATGATGTTTCGTAAAGATCGGTTCATAAATACTGCCTCCAGCCCGAGCCGTATAGGGATTTGCACTTACAGTGCTGAAAGTAACACTAAATAAATCAAAGTTAGTCTAATTTGCATAATATAAGCACGAGAAAAAAACCCACATGATATGTAATGTATCTCATGGTACTAAACATTCATACGAAAAATTATTCAAATCAGAACTTTCATATGGAAGTTCTGTACAAAAAAAAAATTTCTGCATCGTCGGTACAAAATGGCTGCTGGCAGCCATCTTGAATTTCGGACTGCACCCAAAAACACTCGTTCTCATCCCACGGTCATAACAAAGGTACCTAAGAAGTTTCGTAAAGATTGGTTCATAAATACGGCCTCTAGCCCGAGCCATAGCAGCTTGGCACTTACAGCTCTGAAAGTAACACTAAATAAATCAAAGTCAGTCTAATTTGCATAATTTACGCACGAGAAAAAAACCCGTATTATATGTGATGTATCCCATGGTACTAAACATTTATACAAAACTTTATTCAAATCAGAACTTTCAGACAGAAGTTCTGTACAAAAAACTGATTTTTGCATCATCGGTACAAAATGGCCACTGGCAGCCATCTTGAATTTCGGACCACACCTAAAAACACTCGTTCCTGTCCCAGGGTCATAACAAAGGTACACAAGAAGTTTCGTAAAGATCGGTTCATAAATACGACCTCTAGCCCGAGCCATAGCCAATTGTTGACGTACGGACAGATGGACAGACAGACAGAAAGGCGGACGGACAGACGGACAGACGGACGACGGGCCATGACAATAGCTCAAATTTGACTTCGTCAAAGTTGAGCTAAAAATCATTTCAATACTGCCATCCATAGCTGAAAAAGTGCGGAAAATCATTTGTAACTGTCAAATTACCAAGTTCATGGGCAATAACACTGTAAACTGGAAGCACTGTCACATTGCCGAAGCTGCAATGATTCGTGCAACACCAATGATGTTTTAAAACTCGTTGGTGACAAAAAAACTTGTTGGTGACAAAAACTCATTGGTGACAAGTCCATAAATGTGACTCTGTTTATTACTTTTCATTATTAAGGATAATTATATTATTTAACCCTTTACCTAATGTCATGGCCAAAACCGGACAGCGCTATTCTAAAAAATCGCCAATTAATTTTCATTATTTTTTAATTTTTTGTCTCTAAAACATAGGTTATGACCCCTCATTGGAACAAGCTCATTCCAATGAGGGGTCATAACCTATGTTTTTGAGACAAAAAATGAAGAAATTAATTATTCAAGAATTTTTTGTGCAAGTGTTGTCTGCTTTTACACCCACGGCAAAAGCGTCTTCGTTTGTGCGCACGGATACAGGACACAATTATTGATTGCATAATTCACTTGTGAAGTTATCATTTATAATCAAACCGGGGAATCCCAGTAAATCACACTTTGGAAAGTAATAAATTAAAGTATTTGTTTGTACAAATAACACCCTTGAGACAAAGTTTACTTTCACATCAGTATATTTAACACAACTGAATTTCCTCTTCTAACCGCATGCGTTAATATTCAAGTTCAACTGATAGTTCAAATCTCCAAATAGAAGAGTATGTTGGTTATATTCAAATTCAAGCAAAGTAATTAGCTTCAAAACTTCCTGTCACTCATGGGAGGGGGGGGGGGGGTGGGGGGGGGGGATTGGGGGACTCAAGATCTTATAACTCTTCCATGCTCGGGTTCACTATATTTTTATGCTATGCGACATGCCCACCCACCCCCTTCCCACCACCACCACTTTTGGAGGCTTGTTCAATACCTTGCATCCCCAATGAGAACAGCCTGTCCTGTTTGGAAAAGAAAGTGGAAAAATACACTATCTAACACATGGTTAAACCTGCAAAAATGGTGAAAGGGAACAACATCCTAAATACATGACAACCAATAAAAAATTAGAATTTGTTGACCTTGACCCATATTATAATCGTATTTGCATATTAAATAAACTTTCTTTGAATTGACAAATCATAAAAATATACCCATTTGGCGTGACATTGAAAGCACCACATTGTTTCTGACAGAAATGAAACAGATATTGAAATACCAAAATGACCACATACCTCACTTAATTGTAATATCCACACATCCATGGCCATTGTCAATAATTTTTATTATGTACATTTGAAGGAAATTAAAAAAAAACTTCTCTACACTATACTTGCCACAATGACATTTTCAAGACAGTAAGCCTAGATTTGTGGCTTTCAGTATCAATACATGTCACTCAACACAATATTCATTAATATTCATGAGCTGTTGACACCAACGGTGCAGCATTGTAAAATGCTCATCAGTTTATCATATGCAGTTTCTTTTGCAGAACTGGAACTTGCCACTTGCTCCACCTTTATATTGTGAAATATATTTATTTTGAAAGCTTGAACTCCAAAATTACAATGAACTAAAGGAGCAACTTTTACTCGATAAAATCTTTAGGGTCAGTGGGTTACCCTAAACTCAGATTTTTTTTTTTTTTGCCTGATATATGAAATATCACTGTGGGGTGAACTGGTATTTAATCTGCCTTTTCTACTTTTCCATTAAAGTGTATTTTCTGTTTTAGATGAACCATAGGTGAACAGTACAATCGTTCATCTGAAATTTTCAGGCCTGCAAGCATTGCATGTAAAACAAGTGCAACGCCAATTACCAGCAATCAGACAATCGTCCCACACGGTAGGTGGATTACTGTGAAATATATTGATATTTCCTCAATAAAACCCAAACAAATATGGATATCAAAGGAACAACTCAACAAACTAGTTCCAATATTACCCATATTTCTGTGGGTTTACTGGAAGCATTCAAATACCTGTAAAAAGGTTAAGTAAGGCTAACTGGCATAATTTATGCACAAGAAAATGAACTTATATCATATGTTATTTATCTTATGTCCCTTCCCTTCAAATCTGAAAATTTGAAACAAAAGCATGAAAGCATCTCTGAGATACAGGTGGTAACAGTACACAATATAATACGCACAAGAATATTACTCGAGTAAGGCTAATTTGCATAATTTATGCACGAGAAAAAACCTGTATGGTATGTTATTTATCTTATTCTGCTAGACCTCCATACCAAAAAGTATTGAAATCGGAAATGTCGCTCAGAAGTTCTGAGCGTATAATGAATGACATGCAATATCAAACAGAAATGGCCGCGAGTCGGACATCTTGAACTTTTTCGGAAAAAAATTGACGTACATCAATTTTTCCTAATGCCCCATCAAATCTGAAAATTTTAAATAAAAGCGTCAAAGCATCTCTGAGATACAGGTGGTAACAGTACACAACATAATACGCACAAAAATATTACCCATAAAAAAGGTTAAGTAAGGCTAATTTGCATAATTTATGCATGAGAAAAAAACCCATAAGATATGTTATTTATCTTATGCTGCTAGACCTCCATACCAAATATTACTAAAATCGGAAATGTCGTTCAGAAGTTCTGAGTGCAAAACGAAATTACATGCAATTTCAAACAAAAATGGCCACCAGTCAGCCATCTTGAATTTTTTCGGAAAAAAATTAACGTGCATCAATTTTTCAAGATGCCCCATCAAATCTGAAAATTTTAAACAAAAGTGCCAAAGCATCTCTGAGATACAAGTGATAACAGGACAGAAGGACGGACAGATGGAAGGACAGATGGACAGAGTGCAATCGAATAGTCCCCTTCACAGTGAAACCATGGGGGACTAATAAACAGGCCTTCACAAATTGGGCAAACGGTTCTTTTGTTTGCCAAAAGGTTACCTACAATTATTTTAAGGTGTATCTTTTTCCATTTCTCTAACATTCAGACCAATTACTGATAAAAAAAAATAGGCCGATGAAATCGTCAGATGTGTACCCATACGCGCAACTAGTAGAAAGCTGTATGGCGGAGGGCCACCACGGATGCCGACATTATGTACACCATACATGGTATGGGTACATATAGAAATGGATTGGAGGAGTTTCTAATTTGATGGATAAAGGGTTAATATCTCCGGATCAAATTATCAGATTTACATAAAAAAACTATACAGCACAGCACATCAGTAACCTGAAAAAATATATAAAGTAACATGACAATCGGATTGATATTTTTTGAGTTATCTCATGCCAAAGGGATTGGAGGAATTTTCAATTTGAAGGATAAAGGGTTAATACCTCAGGATCAAATTATCAGATTTACACCAAAAACTATACAGCTCGGCACATCAGTAACCTGAACACAAATATAAAGTAACTTGACATTCCAAGCAATATTTTTCAAGTTATCGAATGCCAAAGGGATTGGAGGAATTTTCAATTTGAAGGATAAAGGGTTAATATCTCAGGATCAAAATAACAGATTTACACCAAAAACTATACAGCTCAGCACATCAGTAACCTGAACATAAATATAAAATAACTTGATAATCCAAGCAATATTTTTCAAGTTATCGAATGCAAAAGGGATTGGAGAAATTTTCAATTTGAAGGATAAAGGGTTAATATCTCAAGATCAAAATAACAGATTTACACCAAAAACTATACAGCTCGTCACATCAGTAACCTGAACACAAATATAAAGTAACTTGACAAGCCAAGCAATATTTTTCAAGTTATCGAATGCCAAAGGGATTGGAGGAATTTTCAATTTGAAGGATAAAGGGTTAATATCTCAGGATTAAATCAACAGATTTACACCAAAAACTATACAGCTCGGCACATCAGTAACCTGAACACAAATATAAAGTAACTTGACAATCCAAGCAATATTTTTCAAGTTATCGAATGACAAAGAAATGGATACGGATGCCGGACGGACAGACGGATGGACAGACGGACGGACAACGGATGGACGAACGATGGATGGCCACCCCGGATGCCGGCATTATGTGTACCATACATAGTATGGGTACACATAAAAATTGGCCTGTCCTCCTGCTCAAAGTTACAAATTATTTAATTATTGTGGTAATCCCGAGTGTTGGGATCACCCTCAATAAACAAATGTGATTGATATCTTAGGGAATATTGATGTAGTAGTGAATGCTATAAATAACTACACATTCATTGTGTGACATTTAAGTCATGACCTGCAAGTTTCTGAATCATACATGACCAGATGCCAAACTAATTGATAATGTTATCAAAATAAACAAGAGGCAACAGAGGGTCCGAGATGCTCACCTGACATAGTTGTTTAATGAAGGATTTGATTAGCATTTATAGCTAGTTAACAATACAGAGGAATGAAGTCATGTAATTATTTATAACTCTGTTGTCCAAGTTAAATGTCCTTTTTTCTTAATACTGAGATGCTACCACAGAAATAATGTTCAGATTTCCAGTAATGAAAAACTAGGCTCAAATATAAATCTAGGGCAAACTTGAATCTGACTCTCCCAAGGATGCTGTAGACCAAATATCAATAGATTATGAATGGTGTAATTGAAGGAGATTTTTAAAGATTATTCATCATATTACATTAAGTTAAAATTTGGTCTATATAAATCATGAAAATTAATTTGAACAAAAATTGAAAACTCCACACCCACTCCTTCACCCCACCCTAAGGATGTTGTATACCAAATATCAAAACATTCTGACCTTGTGGTTCTGGAGAAGATTTTTCAAGAATATTCATAGTATTACACCAAGTTAAAGTTGAGCTCCCATAGAGAACCCAAATAAAAACCCAAGGACTTGATTTGAACAAACTGAATCTATCCCATCTAAGGATGCTCTATCCCAAATATCAAAAGATTCTGACAAGTGGATCTGAAGAAGCAGATATTTAAAGATTATTCATCATATTGTACAAAGTTACAATTCGGACTCCAATGGGGATCCCAAACCCCCCCCCCCCCCCCCCCCCCCCCCCCCCCCCCGTTCTTAGGAATGTTGCATCCCCAAAATTGAGAGTTTGACTGGTGGTTCCAGAGAAGAATATTTACAAAGAATTTAAATAATATTTCCCCCCATTACACAAAGTTAAAATTCAGCTCCAACAAGGCCCCCAAATATCAACCCAGGGACTTGATTAGAACAAACTTGGATGTGACCATCCTAAGGATGTTGTACAACAAATATCATGATTGTCACTGGTGGATCTGATTTTTAAAGATGATTCTTCATATTGCACTAAGTTAAAATTCAGGCGCCAATAGGGCATCAAATATTAACCTAAGGACCTTATCTGAACAAAATTGAATCCCCCCATAAGGATACTGTATATAAAATATCAAAGGATTCTGACTGGCAGTCAGAAGACTTTCAAAAACTATTCCCCATATTGCACAAAGTTAAAATTTAGGCTTTTATAAAAGTATATTTTTCATATAGAATCAACTTAAAATTTGGGCTTCTGTATCGATATGAACAGAGGGACCAGATTTGAATAAACTTGTATCTGACTCTCCCATGGATGTTGTATACCAAATATCAAAAGATTCTAATCGGTGGTTCTGAAAAATATTTTTTTGCTAATTTTCTGCTAAAAAACCATGTTGAATATAAAGAAGTTTTATAAACACTTATTACCAATGAAAGTGTCAATGACACTGTAGCTTAACTTGTGTGTTGTGTTTGATGAAAAGGATAATGTTCAATGTTTATGAAAGGATTATGAAATAAGACAAGAATTGTGATAATTGGGAATATGTTCATTTCTGTTCCCTGTATGCTATGTTTTTGATAAAAATAATATGAGGTGTGCACTGTACTAAAGAGCTGAGGGGTGGGTTAATATGACCTCACAGTTAATGTATGTGACCCTCACAGTTAACATATATCAAAGAAAGTTACCAAGTTACAATGAAATTATTCCAAAATGAGTCATCCTATCAAGTTACATTGAAATCCCTTCATAAATATGGCCTGTGGACTGTGCTAAAGGTTTTCAGGTTCGGGCCCCTGTTTCCCAATTGCGTCCAAAGGGAACGTTCTCATCTAGACATTATATGAAGTCAACCTACCAAGTTACAATGAAATCCCTTCATAAATATGACCTGTAGACTGTGCTAAAGGTTTTGGGGCTTTGGGCTCGGGCAGTCATCATGGTTGAATGATTGCAACCAAAAGGGGACATTCTCATCTGGGCATCATCTGGAGTGATCCTACGAAGTTACAAATGAAATCCCTTCATAAATATGACCTGTAGACTGTGCTCAAGGTTTTTGGGCTTTGGGCCCCTGAAGCCGTCACAGTTGACCAATCACGACCAAAAGGAGATGTCATCATCTAGGCATTATATGGAGTCAAACTAACAGGTTACAATGAAATCCTTCCATAGACATTCTCATCTAGACATTATTTGGAGTCATCCTACCAAGCTACAATGAAATCCCTTCATAATTATGACCTGTAGACTGTTCTAAAGGTTTTCAGGCTTCGGGCCCCTGTAGCCGTCACAGTTGCCTAATGGTGTCCAAAAGGGGATGTTCTCATCTAGACATTATATGAAGTCAACCTACCAAGTTACAATGAAATCCCTTCATAAATATGACCTGTAGACTGTGCTAAAGGTATTCGGGCTTCAGGCTCGGGCAGCCATCATCGCTGAATGATCGCAACCAAAAGGGTACATTCTCATCTGGGCATCATCTGGGGTGATCCTGAGAAGTTACAATGAAATCCCTTCATAAATATGACCTGTAGACTGTGCTCAAGATTTTCGGGCACCTGTAGCCATCACAGCTGACCAATCATGACCAAACGGGGATGTCATCATCTAGGCATTATATGGAGTCAACCTAACTAGTTACAATGAAATCCTTCCATAAATACGACCTATAGACTATGCTAAAGGTCTTTGGGCTCAGGCAGCCATAAAGGCTGAATGATCGCGACCAAAAGGGGATGTTCTCTGCTAGACGTTATTTAGAGTCAACCTACCAAGCTACAATGAAATCCCTTCATAATTATGACCTGTAGACTGTTCTAAAGGTTTTCGGGCTTTGGGCCCCAGTAGCCGTCACAGTTGCCCAATAGTGTCCAAAAGGAGACGTTCTTATCTAGACATTATATGAAGTCAACCTACCAAGTTACAATGAAATCCCTTCATAAATATGACCTGTAAACTGTGCTGTAGGTTTTCGGGCTTCGGGCTCGGGCAGCCATCATGGTTGAATGATTACAACCAAAGGGGACAATCTCTTCTGGGCAACATCTGGAGTAATCCTACGAAGTTACAATGAAACTCCTTCATAAATATGACCTGTAGACTGTGCTCAAGGTTTTCAGGCTTCGGGCACCTGTAGCCATCACAGTTGACCAATCGCGACCAAATGGGGATGTCATCGTCTAGGCATTATATGGAGTCAACCTAACAGGTTACAATGAAATCATTCCATAAATATGAAATTTTACCTATGCTAAAGGTTTTTGGGCTCGGGCACCCATCAAGGCTGAATTATTGCAATCAAAATGGGACGTTCTCAGCTAGACATTATCTGGAGTCATCCTATCAAGTTACAATGAAATCCCTTCATAAATATGACTTGTAGTCTGTGCTAAAGGTTTTCGGGCTTCGGGCCCCTGTAGCCGTCACAGTTGCCCAATCACGTCCAAAAGGGGACTTTCTCATCTAGACATTATATGAAGTCAACCCACCAAGTTACAATGAAATTCCTCAATAAATATGACCTGTAGACTGTGTTAAAGGTTTTTGGGTTTTGGGCTCGGGCAGTTGTCATGGTTGGCAGATCACGCCCAAATGGGGAAATTCTCATCTAGCCATCATAAGGAGTCATCCTACCAAGCTACAATGAAATTCCTCCATATTAAACATGACCTGCAGACTGTGCTAAAAGTTTTGGGGTTTCGGGCTTGGGCAGCCATCACGGTTGACAGATCATGCCCAAAAGGGGACGTTCTCATCTAGGCATTATACAGAGGCATCCCACCAAGTTACAATGAAATCCCTTCATAAATACGACCTGTAGACTGTGCTTATGGTTTTCGGGTTTTGGGCTCAGGCAGCCATACCGGTTGACCGATCGCGACCAAAAGGGGTCGTTCTCATCTAGACATGACCCCAAACCTGCATATGAAATTTCGTGACAATAAGACAAGAACTGCGGGGTGTAGCCCATGCTAAAGGAAAATGTGAACAGACTCACAGACTTCCGCACATGTGATGGCAATAGCTTATCTTGACTTTGTCAAGTTAAGCTAAAAATGAAGTCACCGAAGTCTGTCGATGATGAAACATTTAGAAAATGGCCAAATGCAAACAATTTTCAATACACAACCAAGTTGAATAAAACCGACTAATTCACACAGTTTGATATGTTGCCAAAATGGAATGAAATAAATGGAAAGCAGTTGATCTATGTGGCTACTCTGAGTCCCCCAATATGGCATTGGTGCTGGTCAGAGACCACAAACCAAAACGTCCCCTGAGAGTGTTAGTCAAAACGTTCACCAAGAATTGGTCAAAATACCTCCAACAGTTGGTCAATGAAATTCATGGGAAGCTGCTTGTAGCTGGGCATCTGTGGTCTATGTGGCTCCTCGGAGTCCCCCAATGTGGCATTGGTGTTGGTCAATCCCCAAACTAAAACGTCTCCTGAGAGTGTTAGTCCAAATGTTCCCCAAGAATTGGTCAAAACAACTCCAACAGTTGGTCAAAATGGCACAACTGATCAAAATGTGTCCAACAGCATAGAGCAACAATTGTCCATGACTGTCATGTGAGCAGTGTGTTGCAAAAATGGGTTACCTTAACTCAAAAGCTTACCCCAAAAGCTTAATGTAACTCATAAATGGGTTTCCCTGAATTTAAGGACCTCTGAATTGCCGATTTTGATCGAATCAAATATTGAATTGAATTGTGAAAACAAATCGAATTTCGAATCAAATCTTAGTTAATGGATACTTCATCAAAATAAAGTCTTTTTCTAAAATAAAAACCCTGATTATTAAAAGGCACCCAGGTATGTAGAGTGCATTTTTCACCTTACCACTTCCCACACTATAAATTGAGATATAAACCAATATACTAGCTATTGATTGAAACTATTCGAATTGTTGACTTTGTAGTTTCGAAATTGCAGCAATAAACATTTTTAACTTGTAGAGTACAAAAGGCACTCTCCCATAAATTGTAACAAGGCATATCCTAACAGATAAAATACTATCACTTCAAAGATAATATGAAGCACATCCACAGAATAAGAAGCCTTTAAATTGCTGTACTGGCACTAAATAATAAAGCCCAAATATGGGATTCCAGCACTCTACCAGTTAAATGAACCTGGCTACTGGGGCTGATACCTTACTTTTATCACGTTTTCTTGAAAAAAAACACATTTCAAATCAAATCGACTTCATTCGGTCTTGAAGCCATTGGTTTTAATTAAAAATGTGGAATGGCTAAAAATGAAACAACAATTCAAAGCCGAATGGAGTCAATCCACTTGTAAGTAAAAGCCTGATCTACTTCAGTTTATATAATAATCAGGGATATTCTTTTAGAAAACCATTGCTTTTGATGACATACCCTGTAACTGTGATAGAACAGAACAATCCTCAATATAAAACAAGAGGCCCCAAGGAGCCTGAGGGCGCTCACCTGACATGGTAGCCTAAATATCAACCCAGAGAATTGATTTAAACAAGTTGCACCTGCTACTCCTAAGAAAAGCTTATACCAAATATCCAACGATTCTGACCAGTGGATCTAAAAAAAAGAAGATTTTTAAAGAATATTCCTCATATTGAACTAAGTTATAATTCGGGCTCCCACGCCCATATATGAACCCAGGGACTTGGCTTTAACAAACTTGAATCTCGCCCCCCTAAGGATGCTGCACACCATATATCAAAACATTGCGACTGCTGGATCTGAAAAAGAAGATTTTTAAAGAAAATTCCTCATTTTGAACTAAGTTACAATTCAAGCTCCCACAGTGAGTCCAAATATGGACCTAGGGACATGGCTTTAACAAACTTGAATCTCACCCCCTAAAGATGCTGCATATCAAATATCAAAACATTCCAACTGCTGGATATGAAGAAGATTTTTAAAGAAAATTCCTCATTTTGAACTAAGTTATAATTCGGGCTACCACAGTGAGCCCAAATATGAACCCAGGGACTTGGCTTGAACAAACTTGAATCTCACCCCCCTAAGCATGGTGCATACCCAATATCAAAAGATCTGCCTGCTGGATCTGGAGAAGAAGATTTTTTAAGAAATTTGCCTGAAATGCACTAAGTTCGAATTTGGGCTTCTATAGTGAGCCCAAATATGAATCCAGGGGGCCGATTTGAACAAACTTGAATCAGATCCACCCCACAATGTTGCATACCGAATATCAAAAGATTCTGCCTGCTGGATCTGGAGAAGAAGATTTTTTAAGAAATTTGCCTGAAATGCACTAAGTTCAAATTCGAGCTTCTATACTGAGCACAAATATAAACCCAGGGGACCGATTTGAACAAATCTGAATCAGATCCACCCCACAATGTTGCATACCAAATATCAAAAGATTCTGCCTGCTGGATCTGGAGAAGTAGATTTTTTAAAAAATTGGCCTGAAATGCACTAAGTTCAAATTCGGGCTTCTATAGTGAGCCCAAATATGAATCCAGGGGGCCGTTTTGAACACACTTGAATCAGATCCACCCCACAATGTTGCATACCAAATATCAAAAGATTCTGCCTGCTGGATCTGGAGAAGAAGATTTTTTAAGAAATTTGCCTGAAATGCACTAAGTTCGAATTCGAGCTTCTATACTGAGCCCAAATATAAACCCAGGGGGCCGATTTGAACAAACTTGAATCAGATCCACCCCACAATGTTGCATACCAAATATCAAAAGATTCTGCCTTCTGGGTCTGGAGAAGAAGATTTTTGAAGAAATTTGCCTGAAATGCACCAAGTTCGAATTCGAGCTTCTATACTGAGCCCAAATATAAACCCAGGGGGCCGATTTGAACAAACTTGAATCAGATCCACCCCACAATGTTGCATACCAAATATCAAAAGATTCTGCCTTCTGGGTCTGGAGAAGAAGATTTTTGAAGAAATTTGCCTGAAATGCACCAAGTTCGAATTCGAGCTTCTATACTGAGCCCAAATATAAACCCAGGGGGCCGATTTGAACAAACTTGAATCAGATCCACCCCACAATGTTGCATACCAAATATCAAAAGATTCTGCCTTCTGGATCTGGAGAAGAAGATTTTTTAAGAAATTTGCCTGAAATGCACTAAGTTCGAATTCGGGCTTCTATACTGAGCACAAATATAAACCCAGGGGGCCGATTTGAACAAACTTGAATTAGATCCACCCCACAATGTCGCATGCCAAATATCAAATGATTCTGCCTGCTGGATCTGGAGAAGAAGATTTTTTAAGAAATTTGCCTGAAATGCACTAAGTTCAAACTCGGGCTTCTATAGTGAGCCCAAATATGAATCAAGGGAGCCGACTTGAACAAACTTGAATCAGATCCACCCCACAATGTTTCATACCAAATATCAAAAGATTCTGCCTGCTGGAGCTGGAGAAGAAGATTTTTAAAGAAATTTGCCTGAAATGCACTAAGTTCGAAATCGGGCTCCTATACTGAGCCCAAATATGAACCCAGGGGTCCGATTTGAACAAACTTGAAGCATATCCACCCTACAATGTTGCATACCAAATATCAAAAGATTCTACCTGCTGGATCTGGAGAAGAAGATTTTTTAATCTTTTTCCCATTGCCAACAGTGTTAAAAAGTGCTGACTCAGCACTTTTAATTCAAAAGACCTGAAAAAAGTACCTTGTGATCAAACCAATAGGGATTTTTTTTAACCATTCTATTCTACTGGATAAAAGTAAGCTTTATACAAAATAAGAATTCTCTGTGCCGTGTAGTTTTGGAGATATGGCAGTTCTAAGGTTTTTCCTATTTTTAGCTCCCGAGGTTCCCACGGGGCAAGGAGAAAAAATTTTTTTGCATCAATCAACTACTTATGACCCATTATCATCTCATATCAAATTTGGTTCAAATCGACCTCACGGTTCTGAAAATAGAAATTTTAGACGTGGCCAAAATTTTTGCCCCAACTTGATTCTAAACCTCAAAAGGACACTGTATGCCACATATCAAGTATCTGCTACTGGTGGTTCATTAGAAGAAGGTTTTCAAAAAATTTGGCCATTTTTTCACCACACCTCTGCTCAATATGAGCCGAAACCTATTTTGGATAAAAATCAAAATGCCCCTATATAACCACTACTTACATGAAATTTAATTAAAATGTGGCCAGTGGTTTAGGAGAAAGAGGCTCAAACACCACCTTCAAGCAGGACGACAGACGATGGACGGCGGACAATGGAAGACAGACGACGGACGGCGGACGGACGAAGAGTGATAAGAAAAGCTCACCCTGACTTTCATCAGGTGAGCTAATAATGTAAGCATGTTGTGGAACAAACCATTTATTGAAATTGAACAGCTGAATAAGTTTACAAAGTTCAAAACATTTTATAAATGGTCACTGGTCAGAATACACAATAAGTTGAAATGAACAGTTCTAGCGGTAATATTGTTTGTACCAATGTAGCTATAACTGCTGTACAGTTGCAGCTACATCGCTACAAACACTGTTACCACTACATGTCAGTTACCTTTCTACTCAGAACAATACTCAATAAAAAATAATGTGATCAATTACAATCTGTAAACATTCACTGTTTAATATGGCCGAAGTATATTAAAAAATATTCAAATTTCCGATTTTGAATCGAATCAAATCCAATATTAACTTTCGAATTTGAATTGAATTTTGAATTTTCGCAGGAGCCTACTTGAATTTCAATTTGTGCTGGCTTGAATAAAGTAACAAATACTGATTTCTTTTCTCAGTATGACACTTTGACTGACAGTGATGTCTCTAACTTAAACCTTGCTGTCAAAAAAGAGAATGATCCAAAGGAAATATACAATCACTGAATACAATTTTGACCCTGATAATTTATTTTATCAAAATATTTATCAGCAATTTTGTTTCAATTTACACAATGGTCTCAATTTATTCAACATTTGTGTTTGTTTGAAAGAAAGGCTAAGGCCACACAAAATTCAATAATCGATTCTCAGGCATTTTTTTTTTTAAAACAAACAAGGAAGGGCGGTTATTATTTTTATTTTTTGTTCCTGATGGAATGGTCGCCAATGCTTAAAATCCAGTTGTGAAAGCCTAAAATCCAGTTGTGAGAGCCTAAAATTAAATAATAGAGCTTCCATGTTGATTTCACTGATAGTTTTATTTATTTTTGTAACAGTGATCATACAACACAAAATCAACATAGAACAACTAAAATGAAGATAAAAAATAGGGAGTTTTTTTAACTGGTTGAGTGCTAGAAGCCACAGTTAGGCCTTTCAAAAAATGAGGGTACCAGTGCAAATCCAATGCACACTCCAATAGTTTGTAATAAAACAATTTTTGATGAATAAATTCAGACCACCAAAAATAATCTAGCCTTTAACCAGTCGTATAACTTATTTTGTACATACATATGACAATCGTGTCACATTTCGCAAAGAGAATAACAATGCTGTATCAATGTATTTGACATACTGCATTGCAAATCGCGATGAGATATCGCTAAAATCACACCTTATGATAGTTTTATACATTTTGAATTTTGAGTCCGAAATAAATATGATGAATGTGTGCCGAAAAAACAAATGCACTGCTACCTGAGAATCAAAAGATAAATTTTGTTTAGCCTAAAATACTTAAGATATCTCACTGTGCCAAAAACGTAAACCAAGAAGAAAATACTGATTATTACAAAAAAAAAAAACATTTTCCCCTAAAGACATGGTAGTCTAAATATCAAACCAGGGACTTGACTTGAATAAGCTGCACACGCCCCTCCTAAGAAAAGCATATACCAACTAGATGAAGCGATTGTGCCCACACAATACACAGGATTTTTCCTTCTATTTTCAGTTCCTGCACTTTTTACGTCCCAAAATTGAGATAAACACATAAAAAACAAATTTTTTTTTTCCCAAACAAAATACTTTCAGCCTAAATTTTTTTCTTCTTCTTAAAACGCAGAAAAAACAAAAAAACAAAAATTCCAGATTTTGGTCCCAAATTTTCTAAGAAGACCCACCCGGACCCCAAATTTTTAGTGTAAAAAAAAAAAATTTTTTTGTCTTAAAATTGACAGAAATGCATAAAAAACAAAAAACAAAAATTTTCAGATTTTGGTCCAAAATTTTCTAAGTCCCACCCGGACCCCAAATTTTCAGGGGAAAAAAAAAAAAAAATTTCTTGTCTTAAAATTGACCAAAACACAGAAAAAACAAAAAAAAAATTTTCGGATTTTGGTCCAAGTCCCACACGGACCACAAATTTTCAGGAGAAAAACAAAAAAAATTTTTCTCTTAAAATTGACAGAAATGCATAAAAAACCAAAAAAAATATTTTCGGATTTTGGTCCAAAATTTTCTAAGTCCCATCCGGACCCCAAATTTTCAGGGGAAATTTTTTTTTTTTTTTTTTTTTGTCATAAAATTGACAGAAATGCATAAAAAACAAAAAAAAAAAATTCCGGATTTTGGTCCAAAATTTTCGAAGTCCCACCCGGACCCCAAATTTTCAGGGGAAAAAAAAAAAATTTTTTTTTTGTCTTAAAATTGACAGAAATGCATAAAAAACGAAAAAAAAAATTTTTCGGATTTTGGTCAAAAATTTTCACCCGGACCCCAAATTTTCAAAGGGAAAAATTTTTTTTTTTTTTTGTCTTAAAATTTACAGAAATGCATAAAAAACAAAAAAAAGTTTTTTCGGATTTTGGTCCAAGTCCCATCCGGACCCCAAATTTTCAGGCGAAAAAAAAAAAAAATTTTTTTGTCTTAAAATTGACCAAAACGCAGAAAAAACAAAAAAAACATTTTTTCGGATTTTGGTCCAAAATTTTCTAAGTCCCACCCGGACCCCAAATTTTAAGGGGAAAAAAAAAAAAGTTTTTTTGTCTTAAAACTGACAGAAATGCATAAAAAACAAAAAAAAAAAAATTCCGGATTTTGGTTCAAAATTTTCTAAGTCCCACCCGGACCCCAAATTTTCAGGGGAAAAAAAAAAAATTTTTTTTTTGTCTTAAAATTGACAGAAATGCATAAAAAACGAAAAAAAAAATTTTTCGGATTTTGGTCAAAAATTTTCACCCGGACCCCAAATTTTCAGGGGGAAAATTTTTTTTTTTTTTTCTTGTCTTAAAATTGACCAAAACGCAGAAAAAACAAAAAAAATTTTTTTCGGATTTTGGTCCAAAATTTCTAAGTCCACAATGGGACCCCAAATTTTCAGCCTAAATATGAACCTAGGGACTTGGCTTCAACAAACTTGAATCTCACCCCCTAAGGATGCTGCATACCAAATATCAAAAGATTCTTATTGGTAGATCTGAAGAAGAAGATTTTTAAAAAATACTCCTCATACTGCACTAATTTAAACATTTGGGCTCCCATAGAGAGCCCAAATATCAACCCAGGCAATTGATTTCAATAAACATGTGAAACAATCTTCCAAAGATGTTATATGTGAAATTTTAAAGCTTTTGGAGCAGTGGTTTGGGAGAAAAGTAGTCTTATATGTTTTTCCCATTCCCCACAGTGTTAAAAAATGCTGACTCAGCACTTTTTCAAAGTCCCCAAAAAGTACCCCATGATAAAACTGATGGCAATTTTTTTTGGACCATTCCATTCTGTTGGTCCTAAGGAAGCTTCACAACAAATAAGAATTCTCAGTGCCGTGTAGTTTTGGAGATATGGGCGTTTTCATTTTTTTCTATTTTTAGCTCCTGCGGTCCCCATGGGGCGACGGGAAAAAATTTTTTGGCATAAATTAAGTACTTATGACCCAATAAGCCCTCATATCAAATTTGGTCAAAATTTGCCTCTCGGTTTGGAAAATAGAAATTTTGGGTGGGGCAAATATTCTTTCCCCTCCCATTACGACGCTAAGTATAGCCCCACAAACTTCTCTTGAACAAATCTGAGTCTACACCTCAAAAGGAAGCTGCACACCAAATATCAAGTCTCTGCTACTGCAGGTTCATGAGAAGAAGATTTTTTAAGATTTCAGTACACTTTTTGGGTGTGGCCCTACCCACGTGCGAGGCAACTTGATTTGAACAAAATCAAATTGCGATGTCATAACAAACTATTATCTCAAATATCAATTAAATTGGTTCAGCGGTTTGGGAAGAGAAGACGCAAACACCATGTTCACGGACGACTTTCGATGGACGGTGAATGATCACTATAGCTCTCCTGACTGAAAGTCAGGTGAGCTAATAAAGAAATGATGGAATGTTTGTCTGGAGTGTTCAGTTTACTTTTTCTTGCCTAACATTCTACAATCATCAATGACAGTTTCTGAGTTTCATTTGAGACTGGCATGATATGAATTTGGAAAAGCCGAGACTCATTTTCATGCGAACCAGTATTGATGAACGACAGCAGTGTTGGGAACTATTAGTGGTAGTTATAAAGTCGTTTCACCAAATCAAATGCAACACATTCCGAAACAGGGTATAAGAAAATAATTTTTGAATCACTACAAGGAACCATTTTATTTTTGAAGCAAAAATTGCCAAAAAAATTAAGAATGTGAATTGCGATTTTTGAGAATAGCATTTTGATTGTTACATTAGGTAACGGTTAATCATTAGATCACCAGCAAGAAACAAAATACTTCAATTGAACAAAATGAGTAAGTTTTCCAATGTCTTATTTGGAATAAAATGCCTCATCAGGCTGTCAAATAAGAGTGTGAAAAAAATAAAATTGAGGCAATTTTTAAAGGCCAGCAACTGCAAATGAACTATATAGGAGTACTGAAAGAGATCTGATGTCTTACCTTCAATATTTCAAGTACTTCTATGGCTTTGGTTTGTGCCATGGTTGGGTCATCTGGATAAAATTTACTCAGTTTACGCTGGAGCCAAAATGCATCAATGTTTCTAGGATGCAAATCTATCTCACTTTTATTTGAACCATCATCTCCACCTGCTAACTGAATTTGAAAAAGAGAAAAAGAATCATGTAAACCAAGAAATATCCAAAGAAAATTTATAATCCAAATTTTATTTGAGATTGGACAATATATAAAAGCTCTACTGGAGATCAAAATCACTTCAATTTATTTATTTACTTTATTGGTATTTAAAGTCACATATTTCTGCATAATGGCTAATCATGACGTTTTATGGATGAAGGAAGCCGGAGAATCACTGAGCAACAGCGAGCAACTGTCAGCTCCCCAACATACTAACTCCACACACGCAGGGTTAGCATTGGTTGAAGACAAGAGCAGTATTGATGAGCAGTATGCCTTAGTACACAATGCCACCATGCCCCCCACCCCCACCCCCCACATGGGTAATGGGGAATCACTTCAATAATATATCAACAAATATTACTGTGGTGAGGGTGTGGGATAGGCTGTGTGAATATTTTTGGTGATATATCTGGGACTTACCAGACCCTTGTGTGCAAAAATTGTTTTCAGCCCAGATTCTGGACAGAGTAGTGAAGTGTAGAAAGTGGGTCGTATCAACGCAGTCTGAGTTCATGATACCCTTAAGGTTATCATGTTTTTTCCATCAAGTTTCATAGACTCTGGGGCAAATGGTTGAGAAGTTGGGAGGACTTGTCAAGATAACCAACCATAGTACCAAAGTATTTTTCCATATTCACCATTCGTCAGTGATTTCTGAATCTGGGAAACCCAGTAAGTAGCTCCAACTTTTTAATACACTTCCGTAACTGGTTGAACAAGCCAGGATTTTGGCTTCATTAACCCTTTACCTAATGAATCAGCCACATCTGCCCACAAAATACACAAATATATCAAAAAAACTTCAACAAAACCATATCATGTGAACCTTCACTGGAACAAGCTCACAGAGGTCATTTCAATGCGGGGATGATATCTGATTTTGTTGAAAAATTTTTTAAAAATCTGAACAAATAATATTTAAAACTAGAATTTTTAAATTGCATGGCAATTTGGATACTTCCATGTGTAATAAATCATTCAAAAGGACCAGGCAACTGACCAGATTTGAACTTAACAGAAAGGCACACACATTGCAAAAATGTCCAACTTCATACCTCGAACCATTCTGCAGGAGTAGCAATAACAAAAGTTTTCTATGAAAAATGTCATCATATTTTCGATCTCGTTGATCTCTCGAACCAGAAGTCGTACTTCTACCATTTTTATACTACACATAAAGGTACACATAACAAAAAAATTTCGAAATCGATAGGCCAAGCTGTTCTGGAGGAGTAGTGATAATAGACACTTCAGGTAAAGAGTGTAAAATCCTAAAGTCAAAATTTTCAACCCATATTATCTCCCAAACTGGAAGTTTGACTCTCACCATTTTTGCACAGTATTTACCCCACGTACAGGCGTACATAATGCAAAAAGTCTGAACTTGATACCTCATGTCATTCTGGAGCAGTAGTGATAACAAGAATTTTCCATAACAGGCATCATCAAATTTTCAATCAGTGGCGATCCCCCTAACCAGAAGTCAGACCTCTGTCATTTTTTGACTGAATACACTAGACATGTACATGCACGTAAAGAAAATGAAAGTGTCAATGACACTGTAGCTCAACTTGTCAAGACAAAGACATGTACATGTATAGTATGTGACACAGCAATGACAAACATCTAGGTAATGACCTGATAACAAAGGTACATATAAAGTATTGTAACGGTCTGTACATGAATACTGACCGTTGCCTGTAACAAATGTATAGGTAAAGTATTGTAAAGGTGGGTGACAGTCAGATGCTGAACTAGAAAAAATCTTTGAGTCCCAGAGTGGGTCTGACTGAACCCCAAAATATTTGTTCTCATAGCACAGTGATAACAAAGGCACCCCAAAACACACTCGTTCCTGTCCCAAGGTGAAAACAAAAGTACTCAAGAAGTTTTGTGAAGATCAGTTCATAAATACGAGCTGTATAGAACTTGTGACAAAAAACTGAATGGACCTAATTTCGGTACAAAATGGCCACTGGCAGCCATCTTGAATTTTGGACCGTACCCAGAAACACTCATTCTCATCCCAAGGAGATAACAAAGGTACCCAAGAAGTTTTGTGAAGATCGGTTCATAAATACAGCCTCTACCCTGAGCCGTATTGACATGTGTGCTTACATTGTGTAAATAGCACTGAATAAATCAAAGTTCATCTAATTTGCATAATTTCGGCACGAAAAAAAACACCTTACAATATGTGATGTATTCCATGTTACTAAACATTCATACAAAAATTTATTCAAATCAGAACTTTCATACAGAAGTTCTATACAAAAGACTGATTGCACTAATTTTGGTACAAAATGGCTGCTGGTGGCCATCTTGAATTTTGGACCACACCCAAAAACACTCGCTCTCATCCCACGGTGATAACAAAGGTACCCAAGAAGTTTCGTAAAGATTGGTTCATAAATATGGCCTCTAGTCTGAGCTGTATAGAAGATGTGTACAAAAAACTGATTAGACCCAATTTCGGTACAAAATGGCCACTGGCTGCCATCTTGAATTTTAGACCGCACCCAGAAACACTCGTTCTCGTCCCAAGGTGATAATAAAGGTACCCAAGACATTTCGTGAAGATCAGTTCATAAATACAGACTCTAGTCTGAGCCGTATTGACATGTGTACTTACTGTGTGTAAGTCGCACTGAAAAAATCAAAGTTCATCTAATTTGCATAATTTCTGCACAAGAAAAAAACCCGTATTATATGTGATGCATCCCATGGTACTAAACATTCACACAAAATAATTATTCAAATCAGGGCTTTCATATGGAAGTTATGTGCAAAAATCTGATTGCACCTAATTTTGTACAAAATGGCTGCCATCGGCCATCTTGAATTTCGGACCGGACCCAAAAACACTCGTTCTCGTCCCACGGTGATACCAAAGGTACTCAAGAAGTTTCGTAAAGATCGGTTCATAAATACGGCCTCTAGCCCGAGCCGTATTGGCATTTGCACTTACAGTGCTGAAAGTAACCCCAAAAAACATCAAAATTAGTCTAATTTGCACAATTTACGTACGAGAAAAAAACCCGTATTATATGTGATGTATCCCATGGTACTAAACATTCATACAAAAAATTATTCAAATCAGAGCTTTCATATGGAAGTTCTGTACAAAAAACAGATTTCTGCATCGTCGGTACAAAATGGTGGCTGGCAGCCATCTTGAATTTCTGACCGCACCCAAAAACACTCGTTCTCGTCCCACGGTCATAACAAAGGTACCCAAGAAGTTTCGTAAAGATCGGTTCATAAATACGGCCTCTAGCCCGAGCCATAGCAGCTTGGCACTTACAGCTCTGAAAGTAACACTAAATAAATCAAAGTCAGTCTAATTTGCATAATTTACGCACGAGAAAAAAACCCGTATTATATGTGATGTATCCCATGGTACTAAACATTTATACAAAACTTTATTCAAATCAGAACTTTCATACAGAAGTTCTGTACAAAAAACTGATTTTTGCATCATCGGTACAAAATGGCCACTGGCAGCCATCTTGAATTTCGGACCACACCTAAAAACACTCATTCCCGTCCCAGGGTCATAACAAAGGTACACAAGAAGTTTCATAAAGATCGGTTCATAAATACGACCTCTAGCCCGAGCCATAGCCAATTGTTGACGTACGGACAGACGGACAGACGGCCAGACGGATGGACGGACAGACGGACGACGGGCCATGACAATAGCTCAAATTTGACTTCGTCAAAGTTGAGCTAAAAATGGTAACTTGATATGTCAAGGCATTCTGGAGGAGTAGCGATAACAAGCATTCCATGTGATGAGCCTTAAATGCTATTGTCAAAATATTCAACCCATAGTATCTCCCGAACTGGAAGTCTGACCCTCACAATTTTTTAGCAGTATCTACCTCACGTACAAGAGTATATATCATGGAAAAGTCAAAACTCGATACTTCTAGCTGTTCTGGAGGAGTTGCGATAAGAATTTTTCATAAAGAGCGAGTCAAATTTTCGACCCCCTACCGATCTTTCGTACCAGAAGTCGGAACCTCTACCATTTTTGCACAGAATATACTAGACATATAGGTTAATATAGGGGAAAAATTCGAACTTGATATGTCAAGACGTTTGGAGGAGTAGTGATAACAAGGATTTCAAATAAAGAGCATTGGTGGCAAAAGGTCAAGATTGGACAAAATTTCCAATAGTCCCAGCCGGCCCTATGCCACCAGGGCTACCACCTCTACAAATTTCAAGGCTGTAGGCCTTGATATTCTTGAGATCTCAGAGTTGATTAATAATAATAAAAGAGAACAATAAGAATTACAATATACTTCCATGTTAACACATGGAAGTATAATAATACATTTTGATAGTGCCTGTGTTGGGTAAAGGGTTAAACAACATGGTTAACATGATAAAATCATAGTTTTTTTAATTTGTGTTCATCATCAGACTGGAATAACATTATCTATGCAGATTGGATTTGCTTTGCTACAATTTATTGGAGACTCATCAACATAAATATGGACTCTAGCTATTAATAATTAAATACACAGTAACTTTAACTGACATAGACAATTTTTTAATTATACACGGAGTCAAAAAAGAAAGTATAATAAACTTTGAGGAGCAATTTTTTTAGTATTATCGACTTTAATCCCAAACTAGCTGTATGAATTTGCATAATTTCATGTTCTTACTGATACCACCATCAAGACAGGACGCCGCAATTCAGACATGGGGTGAAATGAAAAGTTCAATAGCGTGTATGTCCACCGTTTGCCTCTTGGATGGCAAAACATCGATGGCGCATGGACCTGATAAGTCTCTGGATGTTACCCTTTGGTATTGCATTCCACTCCTGCCTTAAACCATTACGTAAATCGCTTAACGTCTGAAGATCATAAAGTCGGTCCAACTGATCCCAAAGAAGCTCGATTGACAACAATTCGGGCTAAAGTGGGGGCCAGGGAAGAAGTTTGACGCTCTGCTCCTCAAGAAAATCATGACAGATACACACCACGTGACATCGGGCATTGTCTTGCTGGAATAATTGCAGTCTGGCGTTAGCGTTGAAGAACATGACAACAACAGCGTTAAGAATTTTGTCCCTATATCGCTGTCCATTCAGATTACCATCGATGAAGATCAACTGTATTTGATGGTGCAAGGAAATTCCTGCTCAAACCATTACACTACGCCCGTTGAAACGCTTGCATTCCCGCACACAGGCATCAGAAAACCATTCTCCTCATCGGCAATACAATCTTGCCCTACCATCAAAACGCTGTAGAGAAAATCGTGATTCATCACTAAAAAAGAACTGTGCTCCAATGCTGCCATGTCTAGTGAACACGCTGACGTACCCATTCCATTCTGATGGTACGATGACGTTGGATAAGGATTGGTCCATGGAATGGACACCTACTTCGGGTGCCGTGTTCAGTGAGTCTGTTGCGGACAGTTTGTGCACTGATTCTATTGTGAGTTCTACCAGGAGTAATTGCTGCTGTCCTCGTAGCTGGAAGGAAGCGAATCCGCAAGTGAGATGTCCTGATGTGTCAGTCATGTGCAGGGGTCGTAACTCTCGGTCGACCTGAACGCGGTCGGTCGGCAGTAGATCCAGTAGTTCTATACCTTCCAATGAGGCGGTAAATAGTGGCCACAGTGACTCCAAACTCAGCAGCGAGCTCATCTGGAGGCATCCCAGCCTCATGCATACCAATGGCATGCAACCTCTGATTTTCGGTTTACCTTGGCATTTTTTAAAATGTCGGAAGACAAAAACTAGCGTGTTTTCTCAATAACCCAGGCTCTCTAGCACAACATAACACAACGAAAGTTACAAAATTTATAGTAATTTATATATTTTTTATACTTACCAATGACCCAGACATAGCTGGAGCTAACTCTTAAAATTCTAGGGCCAAACACAAATTTTGCCCCCCCAATCCCCAAATTTTGCATCTAAAACCAAAAGAAATCATGTCCTGAAGGTCCTCCATACTTTGCCCTCACTGCGCATGCGCAGTGTCAAGGACGTCCCGAAATTGGCGCCAATTATCATTCTTACAAGCAGTGCCTGGTCAGCGCTATGTACTCAGCGGGGAGGTATGAGTTCCCAACTCCTGGGAGGGCCATCCCCGTCTGGGTCATTGGTAAGTATTAAAAATATATAAATTACTATAAATTTTTTAACATTTTTATACTGTACCAATGACCCAGACATAGCTGAATAGTAAAAAGGCTGGAGGGCCTAGGACATAGAGGAAAATCCAATAAGAGCAACTATATAAATAGAGTCAACCCCTCGAGGAGAAAAGGAGTATTAGGCTTTACATGTATCTTTCTTATTTTATGATAAATTAGAAAGTCACAACACCCTTCATAATTGAGCATAATTACATTCATGTTCTCTATTAACATCCAGTATAACCCCTTATACTAATTATTTTTAAAGTAAGCCAATAAATAAAGTTAGTCCAGAGAATTGAGACTCTTTATATTCTCTAAAAAGTGTCCGAGGATTGTATATTAATGCCCGTTTGACACAAGACATACACAAATGCTTCACACCGAGCTACACTTTAAAAATATGACATGAATGAATTTTTAACATTAATATTACACTTTAAAACCATCCCGGTAACGACTCAGAATTACTGACTCCGGAGGAGGAATCCCCTTGTTTTTCACAATAAAGCAGGTGACCTAAGGGAACACCCCCCCCCCCCCCCCTTCCCCTTGCCCTGGGTCAAATAGCCCAGAGCGAAGAGGGCAGCAGGAAAGAGTCACTGCTGGAACAGAAAGCCTGCATAACTATAGTTGCAACTGTTTAGTGGATGACATTCTGAGCAACAGATAATGGACCTAAACAATGCAGGTCTCCAGCAATGGACTCAATATTTCTGAGATAAAAATTTGTGAATGTGGATGGTTGAGACCAATATGCAGCCTTCATTAAATCTGTAATAGCAACACTATTTGCGTAAGCCCAAGATGTAGAAAGAGCTCTTACTTCATGAGCCGAAATGTTAAGCACAGACTGCTGAGATGAAGATAGATTATCATAATCAGCACGGATAGTTAATTGAATCCATCTAGCAATAGAATGGACCGAAATGTCCTTTCTATTAGGCATCAGAGACAGAAAGAAGCGTTTTCGTCCCTTTCTGATAAACTGAGATCTTTGTTTATAAATACGTAAGGCTCTAACAGGACAGAGCGAAGGCCTACGCCCGTCTGAAGAAGGAAGGGCCTTAATAACAAAAGGTTCCGGACATTTATTAGGAGCCTGATTCTTAGCTAAAAATCCAACATTAGTGGTAAAGGTAATAGTGTTCCCGACACTACGATAGTAAGAATCATCCACCGATAGTGCATGAAGCTCACTGACTCTTCTAGCAGAAGAGAATGCTAAGAGAAATGCTGTCTTATAAGACAAGAATTTGAAATCTACTGTCCCAAATGGCTCAAATGGCTTTTCTTTCAGTTTAAGAAGAACCCAAGCTAAATTCCATTTAGGAATTAATCTAAGAGTTCTGGGTCTATTTATCGAGAAGTTTCTAACTAATTTAGATAAAGAGACATTAGATCCAATTTGTAAACTATCATGGTGTGCATAGGTATCAGATAACATAGACCTATAACCTTTAATAGTAACAGGCTGCAGTTTGATCTCGTCAAACAAGTATACTAGAAAGTTTGCAATGTCTGGTATGGAGGGATCATAAATATCAACAGAATGATCCCTACACCAACGACGAAAGACCTTCCACTTAGCCGCATAGTTTAGCAAAGAGGAGGTCCTCCTACAGTTAGAAATCGCGTCCACTGCTCGTCCTGTAAAATGCTTGCCGTGCAAGAAGGACCGCACAACGGAAATACGTGAAGGTTGAGACCTTGCGGGTTGTGATGAAGTTGACGCGATTTCCCCTGCGAAGAAGATCCTCTCGTGGAGGAAGTTTTCGCGGTAGGTCCCACAGCAGACACCTGAGTAGATTTATCCATGGTCTCTGTGGAGACAGAGATGCTACCAAAAGAATTTTGCATTGAGATAGTTTTATCTTTAGCAATATTTGCTGAATTAACGGTGCTGGAGGATGCGCATATCCTATCATTCCGTCCCACGAGATCGATAGAGCGTCTACTGCATAAGCTCGGGGATCCGGACATGGTGACACATACGTCTGCAACTGATTGTTGAGATGTGTCGCAAATAAGTCTATCATTGGCCGTTCCCATTGGTAGCAAATCTGATTGAATACTTGTTTGTTGAGAGTCCATTCTGACGGCAACAAGCAACCCTTTCGTGAAAGGGAGTCTGCTAAAACATTCAGACGACCCGGAATATGATGGACCGAAAGTAGAACTTGGTGTTCTAGAACAAACAGAAGGATTCTTTCCGTTAAATTGAATAACGGAATGGAATGAGTGCCTCCCTGGTTCCGGAGATACGCCACTACTGTCGTATTGTTGGACAGGATTTGGACATGTGCTTTCTGAATAATGTTCATCCAATGACGTAATGCAAGCCAAATTGACATCATTTCCTTGATGTTTATGTGCTTGCTTAGAAATTGCGAATCCCAAAGACCCTGGCACTTCGAATCCGTTGGGATCAATGTTGCACCCCAACCTGTTTGACTGGCATCCGTCATAATCGTAAAACCCGGATCCGGCAACTGCAGTGGAACTCCTGGAGTCAACCACTGAATGTTTGCCCAAGTCTGAATCTCTTGTTTCACTTGATTTGACAAGAGAACGTCTATATCGAGCGAATGAATCTTCACACTCCAATTCTGAGTCAAGAAAATTTGGAGAGGACGAGTGTGCAACCGCCCCATCAGAATGAGATCCGCAGCGGCTCCGCATAGACCTATCAGTCTCATGAACTCCCTCGCTGTGACTTTGTCTGAGTGAAGACAATAGCGAGCGTAACAACTGATTAACTTCGCTCTTGTTAATGGCAGACGAACGAGATTGTTGTGCGTCTCGAAGCTCATTCCCAGATGAGTGAATGACTTGGACGGCACCAGATCCGACTTCTCCTCGTTTATAATAAAACCGAGACGTCAGAGTAATAGAAGCAGATTCTGCACATCGTTCTGAAGCGTTAACTCGTTGCCGTACCTCTGAAGAATGTCGTCCAGGTAGGCCGACGTTACCGCAGACGAAAGAGCTCGGAAATGTATCATTACCGAGTTCATTATTCGAGTGAAAGCCCAGGGTGCTAGGTTCAATCCGAAGAACATCGTCCGGAATTGATATACAACTCCTAGGACTGCGAAGCGTAGATACTTTCTGAATGTCGGATGTATCATGACGTGAAAGTACGCATCTTTGAGATCTATGCTTGTAGCATAGTCGTTCACCCGAAAACTCGCTCTGACTGATCGAATCGTCTCCATATAGAACTTTGGAGCGACGATCAGCTTGTTTATCCAGCTCAGATCTATGACTGGACGGAACAAGCCGTCTGGTTTCGGAACCAGAAACAGATGGCTGTAGAAACCCGGTGATTCCTGGTCTTCTACGACCTCTACCGCGTTCTTCACCAGAAGAGACTGTACTTCCGATAAAAGAGCATCTCTTTTCTGCGGATTTGACGGAAGCTGAGTCCATCTTGGACTTCGAGTTAATGGAGGCTTTTGTTTGAAGGATATTCTTAGTCCTTCCGAAATTACCCCTCGGACCCAGGGGTCGTCCGTAATCGACGCCCACTCGTCTGTAAAACTCGATAACCTTCCGCCCACCGGAACGCGATAGAGGTTCAAACCATCACCTCCTGGACCTGCGAGGCCTGCGGAAGGAGAAACTACGTCCTCCACGACCCGCACCTCGACCCGTCGACCTCGGGACGTCAGACCGGTTGCCTCGGCCCGAATAAGTCCCGTACGTGAGTCGCTGCTTTGACGGTCTCTAGAATAAGACCTAGAGGACAAATAAGAACCTCTATAGGAACTTCTCTTGGGCGTACTTGTCCCAGAAGTGCCTGTCTTACTCTTATCTGCTGCATCCGACTTTTTGGAAGCGGATTTAAAAAGCAGGGAATCCAAAGCTTTCTTAGTTATCTTATCATAGATTGATGAAAGCTTGCCGTCGAAGAGAAGCTCTCCGGAGACCGGAGCAACTCTGAGAGAGTTCTTCACCTTACTATCCACACGCCTGGATGTAGCTAGGGCTGAGTCACGTCTAACCAACTCCAGGTTTGCCACTGAAAGGGCGGAGTTATACGTGGAATAAGCTACTGCCCTTGAAAGAAGTCTTAATGAGGATTGTATATCCTGGAATTCTTTCCCTTGAAGACGCAATGATAGCGCCTTAGTAAGGTGGTCTGCGTATGATAAAGCGTCTAAGCTTGCTCTGTTAGACGTTATTGCCGTTTCCAACGTCTGCAGTTGGAATAGACGACAGTAATGATAATTCCAAGTCTTCCGCCTCGTCGTCTAGACGCAGAGGAACTCTCGGTATGCCCTGTCCTGCCGTTTCGAATTTATTCCTTGAATTGATGAAAGGCAGATTGAGAGCATTAGCGGACAAGAAACCAGCTTTGCCTGTTTTGGAAGCAAGCTTAAAGATAGAGTCGTTCAATAATTCGAATGTTCTTGTGACATTATTGCACTGTGTCGGAAACTCAGGGACGATGTCTCTGAACTGCTCAAAGAATTCTGTGTCCAATGACGCTATCAGTCTCTTATCCGGCATCACAGCTGTCAGGCCCGACGGAACAACTTGTGGCAGGAAATGCCAGATGAAATCTACGGCAGCTTTATGTTGTTCCGAAAGGGATAGCTCCAAATCCTCGGTATCCCTTTCGCCATCCTGTCGAACCTCATGATGTTCTCGGTTGTCCGTACCCGATGCTTCAGCGGAGCGTACCGACCCAGCGTCGTCGGATAATTCTTGATCCAACGTAGGTTCCGTCGTTTGCTGGGATGCTGCGATAATTTGTGCTATTTGGGATAGCACGTCCGTCACCGAGGCCTGTGGACTAGCGGTCTTACACTGCTTAGCCGCTGGAAGCTCCGTGTAAACTGACTCCTGCATATTTCTCTTATGCGAACGTCCGGAGTCTACAGGCCTCTTATCCCTGGCTACCGGATGGCGTGACCTGGTCGCCGTGGAATCCGTGATTGGCGAAGCTGGCTGGATATCCTCGGTCACGTAGCCAAGGTGCGGTCGTGTGCGCTGCTGAGAGGATGAGAAAGCCTTTTGGACAGTCTCTCCGGACTGCCTATATAACGGAGCGTCCCGAGTGGCAGACGTATGCTCCGAATGCGACACATTTTGTACCACAACATCTGGTCCCAGATGTTGTTGTACGAGAGAGGGGTCTCTCTCGCTCGCAGCCCGCATGGACCTGGATGAGCTAGGAACCGGACTACTAGGATTCCTCCGTTCTCTCCTCTTATCCGCCGTCACTGGGTGTGCACCTCAAATATTTATAGTGCTCGCATCACCCAAATCTCCTTCCTGGACCGCAACGGACGAACCTGGCTGCCAAACCATTCGATGAATGGACGCTACACCAGGCGAGCTAGCAGACGTCAACACCGTCGATCCTACTGGGGACCTCTTAGGCAATTGGCGTATCTCCATGAGCACTTTTGCCGCTAGCTCTTCATTTAATTGTGACGACGGAGGCACACTATTGGAAGACATCACGGAAACATCACCCTGTTCTTGTTCCTCTGAAATAGAGATTGATAAACTAGAGTGACCCTGTGGAGAAAGGACCGGCACGGCCCTTTCCCCGCTAACAACATACCGTGACACACGTTTCCAATGTTTGTCATCCCAATATTCACATACTGAACAGGAGTTAGTGCAAGTACACTGACTACAATTAATACAATGATCATGAAAGTCAGAGGAACATTTCCTCTTATTACAATTTGAACAATATCCTTTCATAGTGAAAAGAATACAAAAAGTCCTAGTACTCGCAGGAACCCCTGAAAACAAAGATACATAATAACATGATCCATTAACATAGAAAAAATAATTGAAATCAAAAAGAAATTTTGAAAAAATATTTTTTCAGCAAAGCCCAAGTTTCTGAAAAGTAACATTGAGCCCCAATGGATCCCAAGCCAAAGTGTGGACAAAAATTTCAAACATATTTTAAAAAATTAATGCAACACTTACGAATAATAATAATGTATCTTGTAATGACTTAAACTAGTACAAAGACAAAAAATCCCCCTCACACAGAGACTGTTGCCAATGTAAACAAGAAGTGTATAAACACCAGAAACATGACTCCAGGCACTGATAACCCTGGCCCGAAATCAGTTACCAATAATACACTATCTGATGCAAAACAGAGACTTCCAGGGAAGAAACTGCAGAACATCAGATGGTAGATGCAGAACACTACGCCTAAACACCCATGGGTGAGAACGTAAACATGGGGAAAAGAACAGAATTCATTCTGTTACCTAGCTAAATCTCCCAAGAAATTTTAGTAATAATATTACTCAAAAATATGCCAAAAGCATGGGAGAATAGCAAGGGGGGAATTAAAGGACAAGGAGAGAGGAAACACTGAACAAGCAGTGAAACTTAATAGCAAGAATGACAACAACAGGCCCATGCCTCGAAAATAGGCAACTTAACATAATTTCACAGTGACCGTTGGGAACGGCGAGCGATCGCGCCAGTCCACCATCGCGCACCGCTTTTTCGTATACCGCGAGTAATTAGTCGCGCACGTTTATCTTCCGGTCGTGTTCAAAGCCTTCATCGGAGAAGTGCAAAGTACAGAAGAACCTGTCATGAGCAGGGGTCAGCCGAGTGGGCGACTTGGGCGAAGAAGTCGCCTTGTCATTCCTCAAGTCGCCTTGGCTTACATTGGGGGCGAAATTCAAGTCGCCCTCCCAAACTTCCTTGGGAGACATGGCAGTTTACTGTATTTTCTTATGTTTTATTTTTTAAAAACACACGCTTCCGCAAAAAACAGTAAACACGGTTGCTGTTAAAGTCCGTCACACGGCTATGAAAATAGCCCAAACTAGCCCAATTTTATATTTCTGAAAAAGAATTGCAATGGCGTAGTCGTTCGAACAATTCGCCCCAACTGATAGCAACCAGCACAAAATGGCTATTTAAAAACAAAGTACCAGACAACAACGAATCACACAAGACACGCATCGAGTTAATTAGAATTTATTAAAGTTAACCATCGTTTCAAAACAAAAAAAATGTATTGGAGACAATTCGTCCACATCGAAATTGCTTGCGGTTACGCTCTGTTCCACTGAAAAATTGGCTGCATTGAAATTTGCCCCGCAATTTGCATTGAATGTTTTTCTTTGAAAACTTGTGAAGTTTGTTGGAAGGGGGTTAAATGTAATAAGGCTACAATAGAAATCAGAGGTATTTGGATGGATAAGAATGGCAGACCTTCAAAGCACCAATCGCACGTGTCAGTGAAAGATGGTTGACAGAAATTGTCAGTTTTCTGAACAGTGTATTATTAGTTTACCCAGCGCAGCCGGGAAGGGAGACAACTGAAATGTTTTGTCATTTACCAAAGAAATTAATTAACTCAAATTGTTAATAACGCTTAATTTACGAAGGATATCGAAAACTTTTTTAACTACGCTTTTCAACTCTGTTAGGGTATTCAGAAACCATGAATGACCCAGCTTCTTATATGAACTTGAAATTTATTTTAAACACTTTAAATATTTTTTTAAAAAGAATATACCTTCTGTTACAGAGAAGAACACTCTCACCATGGGTCATACTAAATTTCAAATCCACATCATTGAGGCAAATACAAAATCAACTGCACGGTAACCTTAGTCATCACTGTTAGGCAAAGAGTTAGGGGGTATTCAGAAACCATGAACGACACAGTTTTTTGTAGGGTGGGGTGGGGGATTTTAACCTACATTCTGTTATGTAACCATCTTGACTTAGTTTTGTGTGTGTTTGTATAAACTTTTATTTATTTTTTTCTCCACAATTGTGTCCTCTATGTTCATTTATTTTGTCACGATGTCATATACGTTTTATGGGTTTTTTTTCTGATTTCTCCTTCATGTCCACTGACTTCTCCCTCCTGGGTCCTGACTTCTCCCTAAAGTCTCTGAAGGGAGAAGTCACTTCTCCCTAAAATCAGCTGCCAGGCTGACCCCTGGTCATGAGCGACCACCATTGGGACTTGCCAAAAATGGTCGTTAAAGACAGGTGGTCGCTGACGACAGGTTTGCTGAGAAGGGGTGCATTTCGAGTTTCGCTTTCACGATGCTTGAAGAGAGAAACGAAATGCGCCGATACTGGCGATAGCATACTTTAACCCCTCCACACAATCACATCTAAAAAAGAATTACCGAACGTGAAGACGTTTCGGCCCAATTTCTAAGACGTTTTGGCCTCTTAGGGCCGAAACGTCTCAAGGCCAAAACGTCATAAAACCAATTATTTTGAAAATCGTGCGTTATTAGGCCTACTGATTTCTCAACAGCAATCACCACCAATCCTCGTTATTCCACCTGGAGGCGAATTGGCCCGAGGCATTATTTTAAAAATCACTCTCCTAAAATTTTTCACTCTCGTAAAATCTAAAAGTGGAGAGTGAATTTCCACTCTCCTGCTCTCCCGCTCCCAACGGTCACTGATTTCACTAAAAAATTTTAAGTTACAGCCCTGAATATTTTCTGTCACTCATTTTTCCTCTCCTCCTTCTATATCCACTTTAGATCCACCATTTCTCCAATATTTATGTGTCTGGCATCATTTAAACTGAGATTTACAAGCACAAATATCAGTCAGATGTGAACTGATGAAGAGCCAAACAAAGAATGATAATTGGCGCCAATTTCGGGACGTCCTTGACACTGCGCATGCGCAGTGAGGGCAAAGTATGGAGGACCTTCAGGACATGATTTCTTTTGGTTTTAGATGCAAATTTTGGGGATTGGGGGGGCAACATTTGTGTTTGGCGCTAGAATTTTAAGAGTTAGCACCAGCTATGTCTGGGTCATTGGTACAGTATAAAAATATCATTGGTCATCCATTCAATTTGACATTCTTGGGTAGCACATGCTATTTTGAAATCCGTAGCAAAATTGTATATGGTTGGGTGGACAACAACAACATGTCATTAAACTCTTTGCACGACTTCTTGGCCACAAACACGCGACATTAGAACTATTATATTTCATCCTTCATGCTATTTTTTCACATTTGTTTCTATTATACTTTCTTTTTTGACTCGGCATATAATTACACAATCGACTGTAATTGCTGGGATATATTATCAGCCAAGATTTCTCAAAGAGAATGAGCCTGTGATGTTCACGTAAATAGTATTGGGGAAATGACTAACTGAACAAGATACCCCTAATCTTTCAAGCACACACAAGAAATGACAGATTTTAACAAGAGCAATGTCCAATGACTAAATATGCCCAGTGAGCAATTTGAGTTGTAGCAATTTTTCTTCCGAGATCAGTGAAAAATCCAAGTTCACCTGGCCATAACTTTGAAGGGGTTAATTGGATAAGCCTCCAAAGCATGGGTGCACAGGTTCCTATTGTGGTTATTATTCATGCCAAGTATGGAGATGATCGGTTTAAACACGACTGAGAAAACCACCCCAAAAAAAGGGTTTACAGACTTCAGGGAGCAGTGAAAATTCTAAGTCTGTAATGTCATTACTTTGGAAGGGTTAATCCGATCATCCTCAAAATCACAGGAGCACAGGTTCCTATTGTGGTTATTATTCTTACAAAATTGGAAAAGATTGGTTGAATGATGACTGAGAAAACGTCTGATGAAAATCGTTTATGGATGGACAGATGGATGGATGCAGCATGTTCACTTATGAGAGGCCGTTTTAAAAATGTTTCATCAAAATCGGTTCAATAATGGAGGAGTTGCACAAACAAGATGAACAATTTTAGAATATGCACATGTTCACATGCTAGTCATAATGTTTGAGAAGTTTCATCAAAATCCATTCAATAATGTAGCCTTTGCACACACAAGAATCTCATTTGAAAATCCATAATAAATAATAAATCTAAGTTCATTGGAGATAACTTGGTTAAAATTGTCGCAGATGAAAAATTTTAGAATATGTGTATGTTCACTTGCTAGTCATATGTTTGAGGAGTTTCATCGAAATAGGTTTAATAATAATAATGTAGGAGGAGTTGCACACACAAGAATCTCATTTGAAAATTCATAATACATCTAAGTTCAGGGAGAGTTAACCTGGTTAAAATTGGCGCAGATATAAAATCTTTGAACATGAACATGTTCACTTGCTAGTCATAATGTTTGAGAAGTTTCATCAAAATGGGTTCAATAAGGTAGGAGTTGCACAAAAGAATCGCAATTATTGAAAATCCATAATAAAACTAAGTTCAGGGGAGATAACCTGGTTAAAATTGTCAAGGATCTTGTTGAAGATGAACAACTTTAGAACAAGCACATGTTCACTTGTTAGTCATAATGTTTGAGAAGTTTCATCAAAATCGGTTCAATAATGTAGTAGGAATTGTGCACAACTATCAACTCACATTTGCATGTAAAGTTGCATCTAGCTTGGATTCTTCTCCTTCCTCATCATCCTCTGAATCTTCTTCGTCTCTAATTTCACCAAAAGCATCAGCATCATCCTGTAATGATACAGAATTATATGCATTTGGATTAAAAAAAGTTTAAAAATATGTTTATCGAGCCTTCCTGCATGGTCCTTTTGGCTGCCGCATGCCCTCATTTATAACCAATGCAAACTTCAAAAAAATAAAAATTAAATGGTTTATATCTGATATTTTAGCCAAGTTAAAAAAATTGATAAATTTATCCTTTGAGTGCAACAAGGCTTTGAAATGTTTTAGCAAAAATATTCACCACCACAGATGCTAATCTGCAGATAATGAGGCCTAAAACAGAAAATAACCCCAAAACATGAACTTTTGATGGCAAAGAAATACTTACAAAAAAAAAATTCTCGCCCACAAGCAATTTTACAAAATGAAAGTGTCAATGATACTGTAGCTTAACTTGACTGTGTGTTGTGTTTGATGTGAAGGATAATGTGCAATGTTTATGAAAGGATTATGAAATAAGACAAGAATTGTGATAATTGGGAATAAATTAATTTCTGTTCCCAGTATGCTATGTTTTCAAAAAAAATAATTTGAGGTGTAGACTGTACTAAAGAATTGAGGGGTGGGTTAATGTGGCCCTCACAGTTAATGAATGTCAACCAAAGTTACCAAGTTACAATGAAATTATTCCAAAACAAGTCATCGTATCAAGTTACAATGAAATCCCTTCATAAATACGGCCTGTAGACTGTGCTAGAGGTTTTTGGACTTAGACCTGTGTAGTGATCACGGTGGACCGATCGCAACCAAAAGGGGACGTCCTCATCTAGACATCATACAGAGTCATCCTACCAAGTTACAATGAAATCCCTCCATATTAAATATGACCTGTAGATTGTGCTAAAAGTTTTTGGGTTTCGGGCTTGGGCAGCGGTCATGGTTGACAGATCATGACAAAACAGGGATATTCTCATCTAGATATTATACATCCTACCAAGTTACCATGAAATCACTTCATAAATATGACCTGTAGACTGTGCTAAAGGTTTTCAGGTTTTGGACTTGAGCAGCTATCATGGTTGACCGATGGCAACCAAAAGGGGTATGTCCTCATCTAGACACTATACCGAGTCATCCTACCAAGTTACAATCATTCGTTTGAATCAGTTGAAAATCACAGTCAGTGGCATCTGAACACGCAGATGATTGGACCGACCCAGCACCATCCGACAGCTCAGGTTCTGAGACTGCCGTCAACTGTTTCTGCACTTGCTGAGATGCTGCGATGAGCTGCGAAATCTGTGTCAGCAAAACCATAACGGAGGCCTGAGGAGCAGTGGTCTTCTGGCCGCTGGCTGCTCCCGGGACAGTGTGTCAGAGATGGCTCTCTCTCCGGACGTCCCGATATATGAGGCCTGGTCTTAGCTACTGAATAGTGCTACTTTCGAGCTGTCGCAGCATTCTGATTCTCAGGAACAAACTCAGAGAAGTATTGATGCGTACGCGCTATCGGCACCCTGTGTTTTTCCGAAAGGGAAGGGTAATTCTCCTCCAAATCCCTTTCACCATCCAACTGAATCAGATTATACTCACAGTCATCGGCATCTGAACGCGCAGATGACTGGACTGACCCAGCGCCCTCCAACAGCTCAAGTTCTGAGACTGCCGTTGTCTGCTTCTGCATTTGCTGGGATGCTGCGATGAGCTGCGCAATCTGCGATAGCAAGTCTGTTACGGAGGCCTAAGGAGCAGCGGTCTTCTGTTGCATGGCCGCCGGCTGCTCCTGGGACAGTGTGTCCAAGATGGCTCTTTTCTGCGGACGTCCCAATAAATGAGGCCGCATCTCCTTGGCTACTGTATGGTGTGACTTCTCTGATGAAGAGTGACTTTCTCGGCGATGCAGGCTGGAAATCAGAAGTCACGTAGCCAAGGTGCAGTCGTGTGTGCTTGGTGGACGCTGGAGAAGAAGCTGTAACTATAGCCGACCCTGGCTGTAAACTGAACAGAGCGTCCCAGACGGGAGGCGTGGACGTATGCTCCGACTGACGCAAGTTCTGAACCATAACATCTGGCCCCAGATGTTGTAATAAGAGAGGGGGGCTCTCTTGTTCGCGGTCCTTCAGACCTTGCCGAGCTTCCTGCTGAACTTGCTGGCTTCTTCCTCTCTGTCGTCACAGGGTGAGCCTTATATTGATATTATATTATAGTGCTCGCTCTACCCTTTCTACTCTCCTTGACCGCAATGGACACAACCGGCGTCATGGTACCCTCAGGCGGTGTACCGCTTCACCGGTAGAGCTAGCTGGCGACAGGGATTTGAAACCACACTGTGGTTTATTGCCCTGTCTAATATTCATGAGCACTTTTCCATGCTAGCTCTGATTGACTATTTAAATGTGACGATGGGAGCACACTCTCTGACGGTGTTACATAAACATCACCATGTTCTTGTTCCTCTGTAAACAGAAACTAATAAACTAGAGCGACCTTAGGGCGAGAGGACCAGCGGCAGCCTCTCATCGCGAGAGGACCGGCAGTGGCCCCTGGCTAACAACGTACTGTGACACCCGTCAGCAATGTTTGTCATCCAATGCGACACATGTTGAGCAAGCATTAGTGGAAGTACATCGACTACAAGCAAGGCTACCTACATGTAAATAAGAGGAAAGTCTTCCTCGCCTTGCTTATTGAGCAAAATGCTTACATAATGAAGCAAACTAAGTCGATCGTACTCCCACCAATTCCACATTAAATAAAATAAAAAGTTACATAACAAAAATATTCAAAATATAAATCGAAAGATAGTTTATACAAAAAAAAAATTCGAAAAATTTTGACAAGAGCTCAAGTTCCCAAAGGGAACGAAGTACCCAAATGTATCCCCAAAAAGCCCAAGTGTGGACAAAATTAATTTTTTCATCCAAAAAATTAACTGCCACACTACGGAACTGTATAATGTATCTTAAAACAGACCTACCATATAATAAATAGGAACCTATATATAAATAAAGAACATTACTTATGTAAACAATGTCAGACTGAAAACCGGAAACGAGAACCCAGGCAACACGGCCCGAAGTCAGTAACAGATTTTTGAACTATCCGATGTAAGGCAAGATCTTCATCAGAAGAAAAAACGATACATTGGATATATGATGTATGACTTAAAATGCCTAAACACCCAAAGGGTGAGGACGTAACCCTGGGGATATATAGAATAAACTTTCTGTGTAACACGTTAAACTCCCAAGAAATTTTATAAAAAATTTCAATAAAACAAGCCAAAAAGCTTGGGAGTTTGACTGGGGGGGATCAAAGGAGGGTAGGGAAGGAATACTTAACCAACAGTGGAAAAATCATTATCAACAATGATGACGTCAGGCCCATGTCCCAAAATTGGGGAACATGAACAAATTTTTATAAATATTATAAAATTACAGCCCTGAACGTTTCAAACCACCGTTTCTTCCTTCCTTCATCCAGTTGTGTCCTTGGATCCACCAAATTAACCAATGAGATGTGTCTGGCATCATTATTAATTGAGATTTAAAAAAAACAAAATTCAGACTGTTGTTATTCTGACAAGGGCCAAACAAAGAATGGTGTTGACGCGGATTCTGGTCACTTCCTGACGTTTGCGCATGCGCAGAGGGTAAATGTATGGAGGACCAGTTAGGACTTCTAATTTTCGGTTTTGCATGCAAATTTTGGGGATTGGGGGGCAAAATTTGTGTTTGGCCCTAGATATTTTAAAAGTTAGCACGAGCTATGTCAGGGCCACTGGTATAACTGTGTAAAAATATACACACAAAAGTACCGTTATTATGTACAAAAAGATTAGTTATGTAAACATGAGTAATTATTTATGAAACCGATTAGATTATAAGGTCTATTTTCATTAATTTACTGTAACATAAACTGAAACGAATCGAGAGCATCTCGCCCCGTTGATTGCATACGTAAACATTGAATAAAGGGAAATCACTCCAGTCTGTTATGATAAAAGTTAACACCTTACCGAAACAACGTCTGCTTTCTAAATAAAAGATTTTTTTTCCAATTCAATTTTACTTGTGTAAGAACACGACATATACGTTATTCTGTTTGTTGACAGGGAACATGGTCTCACGTTCCCTGCATGAAACATATATTCAACCTTGGCTGATGCCTTGGTTGAATATAAATTTCATGCAGTGACAGTGAGACCATGGCCCCTGTCAACAAACAGAATAACTTATAATACTTCTGGGTTCCGGCATTTCTGAGAAAAAAAAGTTTTTTCCCTGAAATAGCCAAGCAATCTTCAGGCCGGTCTTCTCCAATTATTATAAATATCTGTATATATGTTTTGTATACACACAAGCTGACAATTTTTCAGCATTGCTTTTTCAACATTCCAACATCTGACACCGATTCTTGAGCAGCTCTCACAAAGGGCTTCACCAAGAGTCACAGTTAGGTGCAGGTTTGTTTGTTTATTGGGGTTTATATCATGTTGGACAGTTTTACAGGTGGAGAAACTCGAAAGTTTTTCTGAAATCCTCAGTATGTGAAAAGGGCAGTCACCTTAAGATATACCTACGTCATGCATTCAATTAATGGTCAGTCTGAATGCTGTCAGTATGTACAACAATTGTTGAACTTAGATAATAACAGATTAATTAACTAATTACTGTTAATCCACCTACTGGGCTTACAGGGTCACAAGTCTTTATAAATGGCAGCATTTAATTAGATAAATACATCACACCGCTGCAAGTGGAAAATTTATCTTCATAAATGCTGCCTTTCGTAAAGCTGGTAACCCACAATGTTTATTGAAGAAAAAACAATGCCTGCTCACCACTCACTGACAATTAATATTGAAAGTTTGTCCAAACACAATTTCTTACACCTCACTGACAAAATTACTGAATTTGGCTGAGTTTCGTGAAAAGCAGTTATTATTTCCACCTTTACTGCCAGCTGACAATTCCCTGTGCTAAAAATAAACTAGATATCATGCTAAAGCTACATATGAAATTTGAAAAAGATCAGGTGAAGGATGTGGCCTGTAGTATATGCTTATGGAAAATTAGGAAATTTTTTACCAAATTAGGAAAAATTTGATTGCTCCCATCTATATTGCCCAAAAGCTACATATGAAATTTGGGACTGATCAGAGCTGTGGCCTGTAGGGTGTGCTAAAGGAATTGTGGATGGACAGACATTCGTATGTTTGGATGGATAATTAATCACAACCCATCCCAATAGCTCATACTTGATGTTGTCAAGTTGACTTAAAAATGCTTTGTTTCGTCATCAATTGCATTCTTCATTGCTACAATGGCTTTCCTTCACATGTGAAGTGAACAATTATGGTACCAAAATTTTAGCTAATGAAGATGTTTGGGTGTCAAGTTAAAGTTTTTAGTTAGAGCAATACGCTAAATTTGCACTCAACAGTGTTACATCATGGCGGCTCCAATTAGGAAATTGTTCTGGAGAAAGTTTACATTCAAATTGAGCAGAGAACACTAAGACTGATGCCTAAGTAACTTCATGTATACTGCAAGTAAGTTTTATGACAAACAGTCACATGGAATCATGTTCACACAATCTTTGTAGTGTCTGTCAAACTCCAATTGGGAAATTGTCATGGCAGCTCCAATTAGGAAATTGTTCTGGAGAAAGTTTACATTCAAATTGAGCAGAGAACACTAAGACTGATGCCTAAGTAACTTCATGTATACTGCAAGTAAGTTTTATGGCAAACAGTCACATGGAATCATGTTCACACAATCTTTGTAGTGTCTGTCAAACTGTTCTTATACTATTGAAGAACTTTCTGCCTTTGAATTAAGAGACTTCGTCAGGCAATTAATTTAATGTACAACTGGGGTCCTGAACTAGGTGGTCATAAAGCCTCATGGTTACCCAGTTCAGGGCACTAATTGCAAATTAAATTTTTGTTCAAGTGGGAACTGAGATTGGGAAATTTGCGGTTAAGAATTGGAAAAATCATGCCCAAATGCCATTTGGGAAACAGCTCCTGTAGATACCTAAAATAATCCCAGAGGGTGTAGGGATGGGATGAGTGAATATCACCCTCAGGAAAAGATATTTGTCCCAGACACTCAGTAAGACTCATGTTTGGATCAAATATCTTTCCCTTCAGGTGTGATTTTCTCTCACCTCAACACCACTCAAGGGTTATAAATAATCTTGAGAAAAGTGCCTCAACATGTAATTAAGTGGAAACTTTTGAAGAAACAGTCAAGGTACATTGGCAATATTTTCTAGATTAACTTGCATATCATGAAGCCAAAATCACTGCCTTGCAACTTAACATATAGGATGTAGTGAAGAAGAAAATCTGTTCAGGCCACTATTAGAAATTGAGTTTTTTTGTCAAATTTTTCATGATTTGGTTTGTTTCCATTTCAATTCATGCATGTCAGACCAGCACATCATATTCAATTGAATCAACTTTCTCTAATCAAATGCTAAACATATGAAATATATCCAAAAATGATACAATTCTTGCAGGGTTCAACTCAGGTGAGCTGAAAACTTACCTCTTCCTCTGATTCCTCAAACTGTACATTGACACCATATGTTTCATCAATATTTTCATCTAAAAATAAAAGAATTAGTAAAATAAACATAAAAAATCTATAGAGCAGATAGCAGCACTATAAGTTGAAGTGAGATATTTACATAATCCTTAACTGTTTAATTACAATACAGCTCCCAAATTGCTGTGGTGTTTGATCTGTAAACATGGTGTCATATAGAATAATTTTGTTGTTTGAATACCAATTTTTCACAAAGCTGTAATTTAGATTAACAATTGCTGATGACTTTTAACAACAAGCTGCAGAATCAATAGGGTTTACCTCTTTCCACATGCAAACTGTTTTTGCAAGTTTGTTTCACCTCCAAGGTTTTATAAATTGGACAAAGCCACAGACTTATGCAACGAATCTATCGCATTCGCCCAAGTAATTTACAAATTTGGCAGTTGAAAAAAAATAAATCTAAAAAAATTTAAGCAAATCTATAGCATGTGACCCCATAATTGGATCGAGCTTGTTATGATATAAGGGGGTCACATGACATGATTTTTTTGGATTGAAAACTAGAGGTCTGACTGTCGCAGACGGGCATGTGCATACCTCCTACTGCCACGGTATTTCTAAGACAAAAAGCGGTAAAAAAAAGTCCAATCCAAACTATAATCGCAGGTGCACAGGTTCCCATGAACATCCTTACCAAATTTCAAAGGAACCGACACATAAACATCGGAGAAAATTCAGGTATTCTAAGAATCTAAGAAGGGCATAACTCTGGCAAGAAAAGTCCGATCAAAACTATAATCGCAGGTGCACAGGTTCCCATGATAGTAAACATCCATACCAAGTTTCAAAGAAATCGACTCATAAACATTTGAGAAAATCTCCAGACAAAATTCAGGCATTCTAAGAAGGGGCATAACTCTGGCAAGAAAAGTTTGATCAGAATTATAATCACAGGTGTAGTGGTTCCCATGGTAGTGAACATCCTTACCAAGTTTCAAAGGAATCGACCCATAAACATCGGAGAAAATCCCCGGAAAAAATTTGGCATTCTAAGAAGAAAAGGGGCATAACTCTGGCAAGAAAAGTCCGATCGAAACTATAATAGCAGGTGCACAAGTTCCATGCTAATGAACATCCATACAAAGTTTCAAAGAAATCGACCAGAAAAATTTGAGAAAATCTCGAGGAATGCAAAAAATCAATAGAGTCCTCTTTCAAGAGCATGTCAATGGAGTTCAGTGGACATGAACTAAAGTTACTTTGCAGAAACAAATTTTTAACAATTTTCTAAATATTGAAACAGTACTGTGATGATTGACCTCACTACTTCAGGTGACAAAATTGAGTAGGTTCTTCTCTTTCAATGTGCAAGAAAAATTCTGTATGCTTAACTCAGCGGTTCTCAAAAGAACTAATGCTACTAACAGAGCAATCCGAAAATGGCTGCACATACAACAATTAATAGACTTTGTTCCCTTCAAAAAGGGTACCTACTTTTTAACCTTTTATCTAATGAAAGGGGAAATCTGCCCACTTACTTTACAAATTAAGCAGTTGAAAAAAAAAGTTTTCAAAGAATTTCAACAAAACACTGTCAAGCTTGTTTCAAGGAGGGGTCACATGATGTAGCTTTGTTCAAACTTTTGAGAAATTTTAAAAAAACAACAATTAAAATAATAAACTTTGATATTGTTTGTATTGGGGTAAAGCGGTAAATCTGACGTGTGTGTGTGTGTGTCATAAAGAACAGTTATCGCACTGAAATCAATTTTCAACAAACTTATATTTGCAGTCGACAATCTTGCGTCCGTCAACCTTCTGTTTACAGAGTTTATAGGGATCTCCTTCATCTATATGCCAATATTTTCTGCAAGTCTCACCCAGCTGTGGTAAATAAAACTGATATTATCAATCTGAGAAAAATATTCAATGAACAAGAGCATACAATTGGGCCATTTTCCTACCTTCTAGTTATAAATTGAGCAGCTAACAATGATGAGCAATAAACCAAAAAAACGAACTGATACTGATATCATGGAGATACCAGAAAACCAAACCGAGCCAATCATAGAATATCGAAACCATCTGAATTTTCAAATTTTCCTACATTCACTTTTTGTAAGTCCCTGTTGAGGCTTGATAACAGTTGAAAGGTTCAGTTTCATGAAAGAAGTGACTGATTTTCTTTTTAGTTTTGTTAACCCTCAATATACTGTCCTGAATTCACACTACACTACAACATTTACATGACCAATTCCTCAACAGTGATTTCTAGCCAGGTCTTGGCTGCCTTAACAGTCAGCAAAGACCTGACTAGAAATCCCTGCCAAGGTGTTTTGTCTATTGTCAGAAGGACCTCCTAAAGATGGTTTGGTCAGGGCACATGTTCAAAGATCGCAAAAGCCTGAAATAGGTCTTTAAATACTGAGGTGCTTTTAGAATGAGACACAAATTACTGTAGGTATGATTTGTGGTTGTAAAAGAAGACCACTGTTGAGCTCATTGGCGGTGTCATTTAAAGAGTTGTGGTGAATGATACAATTTATTCTGTTTTTCCTGATGAGAATTCCTCTTTGGAACTATCAACCAGGGATCAGCCGTGAGGGCGACTAGGGCGATTAAGTCGCCCTTCTAAGCCCAAAGTCGCCTAGAAAAATAGTCGGGGTGATTACAAGTCGCCCTCTAAAAATTAGCCAAAATGAGAAAAGGCTGAACTGAGTGATGCGAGGTTTACATGAAAACGAGTATTTTCAAAAATCGAATGTGCTTGAGTGTGATAAATGGGCATTTTAATTCGTCAAATAAACGTCCATTTATTTGAAATCACACGACAAGCAATTGTCCATTGTCGCTTTTGGCGGATTTTTTTATTTCTATTTTGTTGCTTTCCAGTCGGAGCTTCAAGTGTCGAAACGAAAATAGGTGACTTACGCGACTCAACAAAACAACCCAGTTTGAAAGCAGGTTACGTCGCTTAGGATGCCGAAAATGTATACACAATGGGCGTATTTTATAACACATTATTTTCATTTCGATTTGCTGACGACTGTTAACTGTTGGGCTGTCTATTCCCAGAAAAACATGAATGGAATTGAAACACATGAAAAAAAAGCTTTAGTGATGTCAAGAAAAGCTTTGTACAGGACACAAGTGTGCATGTGGACGATCTTGAAAAAGGGTCCTCCTAAACATCGGAATGACATGAAATGACGCGGAATGACACCGGAATGCCATAAAAATGATGCGGAATGACATTTCTTTTACAAAATACTCGACCCCAGAATGTATTTTGTTTATTAACTAACAAAGTACCTCCCAAGCAACCTTCTTACATCTGGTCCTGTTCACACTTTCAGACTTAGGAAATTATTAGCTTAGTAGACTTTGTTGAAAGGCAACCACAGGAGGGTGATGGGGGATTGGCACGAAGAAGAGGTGAGGGGTCATGAAGGAGAAGGTAGCAGTGGGGGATTTTCAGTCAATAATTACATTGTGATTTTTTAACCTGGCACAGATGCATCATAGACAACTGGACCTGGATTATTTGTACGTTAATGGAGGACCATAAATTGAAAATATGAAGGGGTGGCGAGGGTGGTACATGAATATTCTTAATTTTCCCCACTTGCCTATGAAGTCTCCCTACATGACTCTGTAGTCTCCCTATTTTTTCTGGAGGGAGACTTGAAGTCTCCCTAAAATTCCTCCCTAGGCTGGTCCCTGCTATCAACAAATCTCTGTCAAGTTGATACCAAATACCGAACAGATACCAAGGTACACCCCCTAAAAATACCGAAACAGATAAACTCAAAATTCCAATACTGCACGTATCTAGCAGTTAATCTATTGCATCTTGGTTGATGGAGCTCACTGAGCTCTGTCAACCAAGATATAATAGATTAAATGCCTTCATTGAAGGTATTGAGACAAAAATGTCTATAAAAGTGAGGAATTCTGTAGATGCCAGAGTAATTCTTCAACAGATAACAAGATTTTTTATTCAATTCACAAGAGGTTACTCTACAATCTATATTCAATTAACAGGTCAAATTTTCACGAAAGGTTTGGTATGTGAAAATTATATTCAATTAACAGGGTTATTCAAATAAAAGATATCCAATTAAGTGGTCTCTACTGCATTTAAAAACACCCAGAGTAAAAAAAAAATCCAATAAAACTTACCCGTTTGCATTTTTTCTTCCTGTGCCCAATCAGTAATTTTTTTGCCTAAATTCACCACCAATGCAAACCTCTCCTCAGGTAATGGACCCAGTAGTGACTCAATTTCCCTTTTTCTCTCTTTATCTTTCATTTTGTCATTCTTGAGTACAAGCAGTACTTCATCAGCTGCCCCACACAAAACATCTCTAGGCTGAAGTGAATGAAAACTTTCGTGAATGGAGTGAAGCATCAGTATTAATTTAATACAGTGGTATCCTGTTAACTGAACGGCCATTAGCAATAAAACAAGAGGCCCCACAGGGCCTGAAGCGCTCACCTTGGACAGAACACAATATAAAAAGAGTCCAAGAATGAGTTTACATTAAGCAATCCATCTCCATAGGATACACTGTCAATCTTTGAGCCCCATGGGAGTGACAAAAAATGGTCTGAGCATCATGCCTTTTCTTCAGTTGATCATAATGTAAAATGTAGAGCTCCCCTATGAACCCCTTGATACAACCTATGTGGATTAATCTTAGTTGCACACCTCTAGAGGGTACCAGACATATCAACCTCCAGAATAATTTTTCAGGGAACATGAGGGTGATTTTCAGGGAAATGGGATGGATTTCAGGGAAAAGTTTGCGCGGGGACAAAACAAAAGAAAAAACTTGCGAATTTTCAGCTCACGGACCACCATTAACACCAGGTTATATCCAGATCTAGTTGTCAATTATGCTGGTGCATTTATGCTATGTTAAATGAAAGTGTCAATGACACTGTAGCTCAACTTGTTTAAGACATGTACATGTACAGTATGTGACACAGCAATGACAAACATCTAGGTAATGACCTGATAACAAAGGTACATGTATAGTATTGTAACGGTCTGTACATAAATGCTGACCGTAGCCTGTAACAAATGTGTAGGTAAAGTATTGTAAAAGTGGGCGACAGTTAAATGCTAAACTAGAAAAAAAATCTTTGAGTCCCAGAGTGGGTCTGACTGAACCCAAAAATATTTGTTCTCATAGAACAGTGATAACAAAGGCACCCAAAAACACCTGTTCCAGTCACAAGGTGATAACAAAGGTACCCCAAAAAGTTTCGTGAAGATCAGTTCAGAAATACAGACTCTAGCCCGAGCCGTATTGACATGTGCACTTACTGTGTATAAGTAGCAATGAACAAATCAAAGTTCATCTAATTTGCATAATTTCTGCACAAAAAAAACCCTGTATTATATGTGATGTATTCCATGTTACTAATATTCCTACAAAAATTTATTCAAATCAGAACTTTCATACCGTACAGAAGTTCTGTACAAAAAACTGATTGCACTAATTTTGGTACAAAAAGGTTGCTGGCAGCTATCTTGAATTTTGGACCGTACCCAAAAACACTCGTTCTCGTTCCACGGTGATAACAAAGGTACCCAAGAAGTTTTGTAAAGATCGGTTCATAAATACAGCCTCTAGCCTGAGCCGTATAGAAGTTGTGTACAAAAAACTGATTGGACCTAATTTCGGTACAAAATGGCCACTGGCAGCCATCTTGAATTTTGGACCGCACCCAGAAACACTCATTCTCATCCCAAGGTGATAACAAAGGTACCCAAGAAGTTTCATGAAGATCGGTTCATAAATACAGACTCTTGCCTGAGCTGTATTGACATGTGCACTTACTGTGTATAAGTAGCACCGAATAAATCAAAGTTCATCTAATTTGCATAATTTTTGCATGAGAAAAAAACCTGTATTATATGTGATGTATTCCATGTTACTAAACATTCATACAGAAATTTATTCAAATCAGAACTTTCATACAAAAGTTCTGTACAAAAAACTGACAGCACCAATTTTGGTACAAAATGGCCACCGGCAGCCATCTTGAATTTTGGACTGCACCCAAAAACACTCGTTCTCGTCCCAAGGTGATAACAAAGGTACCCAAGAAGTTTCGTAAAGATCGGTTCATCAATACGGCCTCTAGCCCGAGCCGTATTGGCATTTGAAGTTACAATGCTGAAAGTAACATTAAACAGATCAAAGTTAGTCTAATTGGCATAATTTATGAACAAGAAAAAAACCTGTATTATATGTGATGTATCCCATGGTACTAAACATTCATACGAAAAAATTATTCAAATCGGAGCTTTCATATGGAAGTTCTGCGCAAAAATCTGATTGCACCTAATTTTGTACAAAATTGCCACCAGCGGCCATCTTGAATTTCAGACCGGACCCCAAAACACTCGTTCTCGTCCCATGGTGATAACAAAAATACCCAAGAAGTTTCGTAAAGATCGGTTCATAAATACAGCCTCTAGCCTGAGCCATATTGGCATTTGCACTTACAGTGCTGAAAGTAACACTAAATAAATCAAAGCTAGTCTAATTTGCATAATTTACGCACGAGAAAAAAACCCGTATTACATGTGATGTATCCTATGGTACTAAACATTCATACAAAAAAATTATTCAAATCGGAGCTTTCATATGGAAGTTCTGCACAAAAATCTGATTGCACCTAATTTTGGTATAAAATGGCTGCCAGTCTTAAATTTCGGACCGGACCCAAAAACACTTGTTCTCATCTCACGGTGATAACAAAGGTACCCAAGAAGTTTCGTAAAGAACGGTCCCGAGCCGTGTTTATGGCACGATGGGCCATGGCAATACCTCAAATTTGGCTTCGCCAAAGTTGAGCTAAAAATCATAAATGAATTGTTCATTTGATCCCCCCCCTTCCCCACCATCTTCTTCTCCATGACCCCCCCCCCCCCACCCCCCAAAATACACACACATACAAAGAGCACCACCACCTGTGGTTTGCTTTTATCAAAGTCTACTAAGCTAATAATTTCCCAAGTCTGGAAATATTAACAGGAAAAGATGTCCTAATGTTCAGTTACTGCAAGAAGATTAGGACTTGGAAAGTATCTTTATCAAAATCCTTCTTGCATGTGTGGATGCTTGTGTCCTGCACAAAACTTTTCTTTTCATCACTGAAGCATTTTTTTTAATTTTGTTTTTAATTCCATTTGAAATTTTTTGGGTACAGATGGCCAACAGTTAACAGTTCTGTAGTGAGCACAACGGAATAAATGTAGTGTTAGAAAATAAGTCCATTGTGTATAAATATGCAGTCATAATTTTTCGGCATCCTAAGCGACTTTAATCTATTTTTAAACTGTATTAAAATAGTTGAGGTCAAGGTGTTGTTTACTTTTTGATTTGGAAAAGGGATGAGGATTAAAGCTATTCTATGAATAAATAAATATATATTAATTCCTTTCCATATATTTTATTTACCCAAAAACTGCATTGAAGGTGGAGTTTTCAATTTTTGGAAAGTAAGTCACCTATTATCGCTTCCGACACTCGCACATTGATCACGAATCTCCGATTGCGAAGAAAAAAACAGAAATAAACATGACACAGTTGAAATATATATCATAAAATACCCTTTTCTTAAATAAATTTAACTTAAATCCATATTTTACTGCTTTGTGAGTTTTTACCAGAGATTGAAATACATGTGATTTGACTCACATTAGTTACAACGGGAAAGAAATATTCAACTGTTGTTTTCTGAGATTTTTGGTCCAAAACTGATTCCCATCCAGGAGGCTGGGAACTACACTGAAATTTTGGGATTTTCCCGGGCATTCAACATGTTTGGAGGGTACTGAATAAAATTTCTAATTCTTCAGCTACATGGCCAATTCCGGCTCCCATAGGGAGCCAAAATATTAACCCAGGCTCTCGATTTGAACAAAGTTGAATCTGACCTCCCTAGAGATGTTGTATATCAAATATGAAAGCATTCTCACTGTTGGATGTGAAGAAGAAAATTTTAAAGAAATTTCTTCATATTGCACTAAGTTAAAATTTGGGCTACCATAGCAAGCCCAAATATTAACCTACGGAACCGATTCGAAAAATCTTGAATCTGACCCCCCCTAGAGATGTTGTATACCAAATATGAAAGCATTCTGACTAGTGGATCTGAAGAAGAAGATTTTTAAAGAAATTTCCTCATATTGCCCTAAGTTAAACTTCGGGCTAACATAGCGAGCCCAAATATTAACCCAGGGAACCAATTTGAACAAACTTGAATCTGACTCCCCTAGAGATGTTGTAAACCAAATATGCAACAAAATGAAAGGACTGAGAGGTGAGTCTGAAGAAGATTTTTGAAGAAATTGCCTCATATTGTACAAAGTTAAATTTCAGGTTCCCATATGGAACCCAAATATTAACACAGGCACTTGAACAAACTTGAATCTGACCCTCCTAGAGATGTTGTATACCAAATATGAAAGCATTCTGACGTGCTGGTGGATCTGAAGAAGAAAATTTTTAAAGAAATTTCCTGACATTGCACTAAGTTAAAATTTGGGCTACGATAGCAAGTCCAAATATATACCTAGGGACCTGATTTGATCAAACTTGAATCTGCCCCCCCCCCCCCCCCCCCCTCACCCTCCACAGAGATGTTGTATACCAAATATTAAAGTATTCTGACTAGTGGATCTGAAGAAGATTTTTGAAGAAATTTCCTCATATTGCCCTAAGTTAAAATTCGGGCTAACATAGGGAGCCCAAATATTAACCCAGGAAACCAATTTGAACAAACTTGAATCTGACTCCCCTAGAGATAGTGTAAACAAAATATGAAAGGATTCTGACAGGTGAATCTGAAGAAGATTTTTGAAGAAATTCCCTCATATTGTTCTTAAGTTAAATTTTAGGTTCCCATATGGAACCCAAATATTAACCCAGGCACTTGATTTGAACAAACTTGAATCTGACCCTCTTAGAGATGTTGTATACCAAATATGAAAGCATTCTGACTGGTGGATCTGAAGAAGAAGATTTTTAAAGAAATTTCTTAATATTGCACTAAGTTAAAATCTGGGCTACCTTAGCAAGCCCAAATATATACCTAGTTACCTGATTTGAACAAACTTGAATCTGACCTCCCCCCCCCCCCCCCCCGCCCCCCCCCCCCCCCTAGAGATATTGTATACCAAATATGAAAGCATTCTGACTGGTGGATCTGATTAAGAAGATTTTTAAAGAAATTTTCTCATATTGCACTAAGCTAAACTTTGGGCTCCAATAAAGAGACCAAATATTTATCCAGGGACCCGACTTGAACAAATTTGAATCTGACCTTCCCTAGAGATGTTGTATACCAAATATCAAAAGAATATGACTGGTGGATCTGAAGAAGAAGATTTTCAAAGCTTATTCCCCATATTGCCCTAAGATAATATTCAGGCTCCTGTATTGAGCCCAAATATGAACCAAGGGGCTTACTTTGAACACACCTGTATCTGCCCCCCCCCCTCCACTCCCCCTTATATGTTGTATATCAAATATCAAAAGATTCTGATCAGTGGTTCTGGAGAAGAGAATTTTTAAGAATTATCCCCCATATTGAACAAAGTTCAAATTTGGGCTTCCACTGGAAGCCCAAATATTAGCCTAGGGACTTGGTTTGAACAATCTTGAATCCAACCCTGATAACAATGATGTATACCAAACATTAAAAGATTCTGACTGGTGGTTCTGAAGAAGAAGATTTTTAAAGAATATTCCCCATATTGCACTAAGTTAATATTTGGGCTCTCATAAAGAGTCCAATTAAAAACCAATGGGCTTGTTTTGAACAAACTTGATTCCGACCCATGTAAGTTTCCAAATATTGAGCCCAAATATAAACCAATGGGCTTTGTTTTAACAAACTTGTAATTGATCCCCCCCAATGAATGTCGTATAACGAATATCAAAAGATTCTGACCATTAGTTCTAAAGAAAAGATTTTTTTAAATTTATGCAAATATGCTGACTCAGTATTTTTTCGATACCCTCTACAGAACACCCTAACAAAACTGATGGCAATTTTTATTTACCAATTAATTCTACTGGGCCTATGGATGCTTCATATCAAATAACAACTCTTTGTTCAGTGTGGTTTGGAAAGTATGGGCGTTTGAAAATATTTTTATTTTTAGCTCCTGGGGTTCCCATGGGGATGCTGAAATTATTTTTTTTTGCACGAGTCAAGTATTTATGACCCAATAATACCACATACCAAATTTGGTTCAAATCGGATCATCGGTTCAGAAAACAGAAATTTTGGGAGGGGCCAAAAATCTTACCCCTCCCATTTGCAAATATTGCTTCACGAACTTTGAACAAATTTGAATCTACACCTCAAAAGGAAGCTCCATATGAAATATCAAGTCATTATACCCGCTGGTTCATGAGAAGAAGATTTTGAAATGAAGGTGTCAATGACACTGTAGCCCAACTTATCTGTGTGTTGTGTTTGATGAAAAGGATAATGTTCAATGTTTATGAAAGGATTATGAAATAAGACAACAATTGTGATGATTGGGAATATGTTAATTTCTGTTCCCTGCATGCTATGTTTTCAATAAAAATAATTTGAGGTGTAGACTGTACTAAAGAACTGAGGGGTGGGTTAAATGTGGCCCTCACAGTTAATGTATGTGGCCCTCACAGTTAATGTATGTCAACCAAAGTTACCAAGTTACAGAGAAAAATTATTCCAAAACAAGTCATCCTGTCAAGTTACAATGAAATCCCTTCATAAATATGGCCTGTAAACTGTGCTAAAGGTTTTCCAGCTTCGGGCCTGTGTAGCGATCAAGGTGGACCGATCGCAACCAAAAGGGACGTCCTCATCTAGACATCATACAGAGTCATCCTACCAAGCTACAATGAAATCCCTCCATATTAAATATGACCTGTAGATTGTGCTAAAAGTTTTTGGGTTTTGGGCTTGGGCAGACGTCACGGTTGACAGATCTAGATATTATACAGAGTCATCCTACCAAGTTACCATGAAATCCCTTCATAAATACGACCTTGTAGACTGTACTAAATGTTTTCAGGTTTTGGGCAGCCATCACGGTTGACCCATCGCGACCAAAAGGGGATGTCCTCATCTAGACACTATACTGAGCCATCCTACCAAGTTACAATGAAATCCTTAATAAATGCTACTTGTAGTCTGTGTTAAAGATTTTCGGGCAACCATCATGGCTGAATGATCGCGACCAAAAGTGGACGTTCTCATCTAGACATTATCTGGAGTCATCCTACCAAGTTACGATGAAATTCCTTCATAAATATGACCTGTAGACTGTGCTAGAGGTTTTAGGGCTTCGAGCCCCTGTAGTCGTCACAGCTGACCAATCGCAACCAAAAGGGCGACGTTCTCATTTAGACTTTATATGGAATCATCCTACCAAGTTACAATGAAATCCCTCCTAAATACAACCTGTAGACTGTGCTAAAGGTTGTCAGGTTTTGAACTCGGGCAGTCGTCATGGTTTACAGATCGTGACCAAATGGGGAAGTTCTCATCTAGACATCATACAGAGTCATCCTATCAAGTTACAATGCGATTCCTCCATATTAAATATGACCTGTAGACTGTGCTAAACGTTTTTGGGTTTCGGGCTTGGGCAGCCGTCACAGTTGACATATCATGACCAAATTTAAAAGGGGACATTCTCATCTAAATATTATACAAACTCATCCTACCAAGTTACCATGAAATCCCTTCATAAATACAACTTGCAGAATAAAGGTTTTCAGGTTTAGGGCTCGGGCAGCCAGCACGGTTGACCAATCGTGACCAAAAGGGGACGTTCTCATCTAGACATGACCCCAAACCTGCATATGAAATTTAGTGATGATTGGACAAGAACTATGGGGTGTAGCCTGTGCTAAATGAAAATGTGAACAAACTCACAGACTAACAGACTTCCGCACGCATGATGGCAATAGCTTATCTTGACTTTGTCAAGTTAAGCTAAAAAATTTGGAGCATTTTCCCCCTCCCTATGGGGCTGGGCCCGATGAGTTGAACAAAAATGCAATGCCCCCTCAGCTCCATCACTTACACAAACTTTCACTTGAATTGGCCAAGTGGTTTTGGAGGAGAAGCTCAAAACATGGTGTTGACGGATGGACGTACAGAGAACGATTAGATAAGCTCAGCTTGACTTCATCAAGGTGAGCTAAAACAAAAACAATATCATCTCATAATGTATGCTTATAGCATGTTTTTTGTGAAAATCTGATTTACATTTTATCAAGTTATTGCATTCACAGAATCATTATAAACAAACAATGAATTATCAACGACCAGAGGCTCAAGTGAGCCTAAAATGCTCACCTGGCTCAAGTTATCAAAAGAGATGAGTTTATCAGTAAGTGATCAGCCGCAACATCAATTTTTTGATTTGCTATGACACAACTTAAGGCAACTTTTTTGGGCATTCATTTCTGCTGGTCCAAGGAGAACTTCCTAGCAAGCTCTGTTCAGTGAAGTATTAAAAAACAACAACCAAACAAAATTTTTGTTTTGTTTTCAACTACTGTGGTTTTCTCTATACCCCCTCCTCCCCCCCCCCCCCACCAAAAAAAAAAAAAAATTAAAAATTCCAGCATAAATGAAATACTTATGACCCAGTTATATACTACATTACAAATGTGGTTCACATCTGCCCACTGGATCTGAAAATAGAAATTTTGAATGGAGCCCAAAATTTGGGAGCCCAAATTTTGACTTAATGAGTTTCTTTGAAAAAAGTGAATCTGCATCACTAAAGTAAGTTCCAAACAAGAAATCTAAGCATTATAGCAAGTGGATTATACAAAGAGGAATTTAAAAGCATATTAGGCTTATGGAGCAATAACCCCACCCCAAGGGATACAGTAATTTTTTTTTTGGTTTTTTTTTTGGTTTTTTTTTGGGGGGGGGGGGGGGGGGGGGAATCAGAAGAGTAAATTCCACCAGCCTGAAGATGGCAGCAGCCTGTGCCATAAATGAATGAATTTGGCCCGGTGGTTTTAAAGAATAAGAAAGATTTCAAACTGGAGAATCAGAATTTTACTGTCAAAATTAAATTCAAGTAAATTCAAGTCTGTGTGAAAATGGTTAAAGCATCAAAAATAAACAAAACAGAAGGAGAGTTTATGGAGGCTTAAAATCTCTGGAACCCACACTGAAGTCTTGAGAGGGTTAAATTAAAGATATTCATTCAGGAATCAGATATATTTTTTTCCAAGAGACCAGAAAAAACATACATGTACACAGCACTGAAAAGGTTTGATCAAGGCATCAATAAAATCTTTGAAACCCACACTGAAGTCTTGAGAGGGTTAAATTAAAGACATTCATACAGGAATCAGATAAATGTTTCCAAGAAACCAGAAAAAAACATATTTGTGCACAGCATTGAAAGGGTTCAACTTAAAATAAAATCTTAGGAAAACACACTGAAGTCATGAGAGGGTTAAATTAAAGATATTCATAAAGGAATCAGATATATTTCTTCCACGGAACCAGAAAAAAAACATATATGTGTACAGCATTGAAAGGGTTTGATCATGGCATCAATAAAATCTTTGGAACCCACACTGCAGTTTTGAGAGGGTTAAATTAAAGATATTCATACAGGAATCAGATCAATTTTTTTCCAAGAACCAGAAAAAAACATGTGTACAGCACTGAAAGGGTTTGATCAATAAATCAGAAATGGACATTTTTTAACTCAACTACTTATCTGAATAATGATATTTGGAGTGGTAATGTAAATAGATAACATGTCATGTTTGACAGCTAACTTGACTTCTCTAAATGATTTGTTTACATTGTCCTAAACTGTTCTGTGGTATGAATAAATACATCTGTTACTTCAGGATAATGTTATTCCAAAAATGCTGACTCATCATTTTTTCAATACCCTCTAAAGGACACCCCGATTTTTTAAACCACTCCATTCTACTGGCCCTAAGGATGCTTCATACCAAATAACAGTTCTCTGTTCTGTGTGGTTTGGAAAACAGGGCTTTTGAATTTTTCTGTTTTTAGCCCCTGTGGTTGCCATGGTGCTGTCAAAAAAAATTTTTTTGGGCATCAATCAATTACTTGGGACCCACTTATACAACATGCCAAATTTGGTTAAAATTGGTCCACTGGTTCTTGAAATAGAAATTTTTGGCAGAGCCCAAAATGGACATACCCCCACAGAGAACCCAAAATATTGACCTACCAACTTCCCTTGAACAAACTTTAATCTTCAACACCAAAGGATGTTCCATACCAAATATCAAGGCATTCCCTCTGGTAGTTCATGAGAAGATTTTTAAGCTTTTGGGGCATTAATCAGAGCCCAAAGATGACAGCTGCATCATTTGAACAAAACAGAAAGGGTATACTCCATAGATGGTCTGTGCAATATATGTTTGAATTTGGCCTAGTGGTTGTGAAGAAGAAGTCAAGTTTGCAAAAGTTAAAAGACGACAGTCGAAGGACACCAAGTGATGGCAATAGCACCCACTGACTTGCAGTCAGGTGAGCTAAAAAGGGGCATAAATTCTATGAAATCCAACAAACTTGTATGAATATCAAACTGGACCAAAATGTTCCCAAAAAGTATGGCCAATAGCAAGTTTCGCAAAAATTTGATTACATTTGTTGAAGTTATCGCATTTACAAACAAAAGACTGCACAAGAGGTGTAGACATATCCCCATTGGGGCCAAGTTGTGGGATAGGGTTGTGATGGGATGGAAAATTTCTCTCACTTGATGGATCCCATTCACCCACCCATCACTTGGGGAATAAATCCATCCACTTACAACTAAGAAATAGCTCAGGATGTACAAACATGACCAACAAAAAACACTGAACATTTGACAAAGTAAGGGCCATAACTCAGGTGAAAATAGTGGGAACAACTCCGTTCAACATGTGACAAAAGCAGGTCATCCCAAAGATAGCGCATACTGAATTTTGTTGAAATCCATCCACTCTAACAAACGTGACAAACAAAAATCAGTGACAATTTAACAAAGTAAGGGGCATAATTCAAGTGAGCAACTCCATTCAACATTTGGAAGTCATTCCAAGGGTAGCACACACCAAATTTAGTTGAAATCTGCCCACTCACTGCTGAGATATGGATCTGGACAGATGGACCGATAGACAAATGGAAGAATGCATGCAATCCAGTATACCCCAATCTCTTTGAGCCTGAGAGTACAATAACAGCACCCTGTGAACTTGCAAATGTGACCAACAATTTTTGATGGAAATGGAAAAAAATCGATAGCTCCCATCCAGAGGTCACCCCAAACAAGCATACCAGGTTTCAAAGCAATCCAATCATAAATGTGCCCTGAAGGGTGTGCCAAAGGGAAATATTGTGGTCTGACTAAACTAAGTTCTAAGAACGTTGGCCGTGGCAACATTTTTTGACAGAAATTGAAGAAAATCGATAGCTCCCATCTAGAGGTCACCCCCAAACAGGCATGCCAGGTTTCAAAGCAATCCGATCATAAATGTGCCCTGTAGGGTGTGCCAAAGGGAAATATTGAGGTCTTCTGACTAAACTAAGTTCCAAGAATGTTGGCCGCGGCAACATTTTTTGATGGAAATTGCAGAAAATCGATAGCTCCCATCTAGAGGTCATTCTAAACAAGCATACCAAGTTTCAAAGCAATCCAATCATAAATGTGCCCTGTAGGGTATGCCAAAGGGAAAATATTGTGGTCTGACTAAACTAAGTTCTAAGAACGTTGGCCACGGCAACATTTTTTGATGGAAATTGAAGAAAATCGATAACTCCCATCTAGAGGTCACCCCAAACAGGCATGCCAGGTTTCAAAGCAATCCGATCATAAATGTGCCCTGTAGGGTGTGCCAAAGGGAAATATTGAGGTCTGACTAAACTAATTTCTAAGAACGTTGGTCGTGGCAACATTTTTGACAGAAATTGCAGAAAATCGATAGCTCCCATCTAGAGGTCATCCTAAACAAGCATACCAGGTTTCAAAGCAATCCAATCATAAATGTGCCCTGTAGGGTGTGCCAAAGGGAAATATTGTGGTCTGACTAAACTAAGTTCTAAGAATGTTGGCCGCGGCAACATTTTTTGATGGAAATTGAAGAAAATCGATAGCTCCCATCTAGAGGTCACCCTAAACATGCATACCAAGTTTCAAAGTGATCTGATCGTAAATGCGACCTGTGAGGTGTGCCAAAGGAAATTGTGGACTTACATAATAACGTACTAATGTACGTAAGTACGGATGAGAAGTGATGGCAATAGCTCAGCTTAACTTTGTCAAGTTGAGCTAAAAATCACTGAAAATTTGACAAAGTAAGGGACCCTTACTCAGATGAAAATAGTGTGAGCAACTCTGTTGAGCATGTGGAGGAAGAGGGTGATCCCAAGTAAAGAGCGTACTGAATTTTGATGAAATCCATGCACTCATTGCTGAGATGGGGGTCTGGATGGATAGACAGACAAATCTAATCCAGTATACCCCCAATTTCTTAGTGTTTGGGTATAACTATATGGAAAGACACACAGACAGGAAGGCACAGACAGGATTCATTCCCATTTTTTCTAAGTTTCCAAGTTTGGGGGATAACATAACGCTCCATACCAAGTGATGATCAATGCTCACCCTGACTTTGAATCAAATGAGTTAAAAACGACAAAATTTTATTGACAAAGCTTGTGAAAAGCACTATTGTCAGATTTTGTTGGGTTAATTTATTTATTTATTGGAGTTTAAGGTCACATATTTCAGCAAATTGGAGCTCTTCAGATAGGTTATATAAAAAAGTTGCACCAGCTTTTTTGGAATACCTAGATGGATCGTCATTGTTGTTCAAAGTGAAATCCAAGTCACTGGAGGTGAGGGGGAGAATTGGGAAAGGCGAGTAAAGAGTGTGCCAAATGTGCAACTTCGGAGTAACAGAGACCCTGGAACATTTCATTTTACAATACTCCAAATATTTGCCTAGTAGAACATAACCACTTTGGAAACTAATGGAAAATGGGATGAAAACATGAAGGAAAAGTTGACGAAGAATAACATGGGGGAAAGGTCAATTTAATAGTTAGGAGATTTTGAGAAAAAAGTTGATTGGGAAATTATGAAACAGCTTTTGACTGAATGCTGGGAGATTAGGAGGGAAAGTGGGGAGGAAAAACCCAGTGGTGAACTCAGTTGAAGAAGGCCTCCTTGTAAAAGGACCATGGCAAATCAGCGGAAGGCCAAAGAATTATTATTCATGGCTGCAACGCTGAGATAAAGTAAACTTTAGTCAATCGTTTATGCCCATGCTGCCCATTTTAAAGAACATCCACCCCAAGCATTTATGACTGTGTCCTATTTTACCAGTAAAACAGCTTGTTTACCACAGTGAACAAGCATTGTTTACCTTCCAAGGGCTCCCACTGGGGAAGATTACTCTTACTAACTGTTGTTTTTTAAATTTTACGTCATTCAATTTTGAACATTAAAATGCAATTCAGCATATCAAATTACCATATCCTTATATTTACCTGGTCACCAAGAGCAGCCTGTATAAAACTGAGAAGCACTTCATATGTTTGTCTTGTGTCTGGGGTTTTTGGCCTGTAAACTATTCCAACCATATTTTCAATACCCTCTGATAGCAAGGTTGTTCCCTTCATTTTTAACATATCTCTTTGTGCCTCATCTCTCTTTCTTCGTCTTAAAAAAGAAAATTGTACCAAAAAATATTTTTCTGACAAGTAATTTACAGGAATACATAATCTTCCAAATAGTACTGTGATACAAAAGAAGACAGAGAATTTTATACCAGATCAACAACACTTTAGAATCTCACCTGTCAAAAAAGAAAAGCGAATACTGTGCATTTCAGAAACTTTTCTTGTTTGGGCTTCATGATTTAGACTTAATTTTGCAATACAGTGGAAACCTGTTAATTGAATAGCCATTTTGAGAATAAAAATTCAGTTAACAGGAGAATTCTAATAAAGGTAATAGAGATTTCACCACTTTGCTGTATTCTAGGGAAAGACTGTGCCTTTATTCTATATTTTGTTCACGGAGCTCTGACAAACAAGATATAATAGATTAAATGCCTGTATTGGATATACTGAGGCCAAACACCAGGCCTTTAACAGTCCTGCTTAATTAAGCCCAGGAGGGCTATTTTTGGCCTGCCTTACCTGAGCTATGGAGGGCAAATGAGGGTCATTCTATTGTACTCTATCATTCACGTGTGTATCACTGTATGACAGTCGAGCAGTCTCTTATGTTATACGCAGTTTTCAGAATTTGCAGGTGTGCATGGGTTTGCTCAGACCGGAGTTTGACAAATTTTAGTTCCTTGATCTTCCAGCTCCTCAGAAAATTTGTGCGCTTTGCATGCGAGGTGTCTGTCTACATTAGACTTTTTTTTTTAAAAAAGTAGTCCTCAAAACTTATTTGTCAGTTTCATTTATGCCAAATTATGGCCCTCTCACAGAGTCTTGGATCAATACATAGTTTGCCGAAATGCTTTGCAAACATCTTACACCATGTTTTGGTTACAAATTCTGTGCCCCTTTTGCCAGCTGTTTCACACCCAAGGGCCCCAATCTGAGTGTTCCAAGTCAGAAATGTTGAGTATTTAACTCTATTTCCCTTTACAACAATAACAGATATTGTTTACATGATGCCTGAAAACGCACCGAAATCGGATGACGTAATGGAGTAAAATTTGGAATGTGTTATAGTCTGTATCAAATAAGCATGCATTAACTCTGCTGTTTAGGATTTCTCTCTCTGTTCTCGCATTATAAGGATTTCTCTTTGCTGAAACAATAGCAAGACTCCATTCTGTTGCCCGGGCAATTTATGGTGAGGTAGGCGATTACTGCATGCAGAATTTTCCATTCGTCCTTCCAATTGCCCTCCTCAGAATGACAGGCCTGAAATATGTCAAAGACAAGGGTATTTTCTTGACATATTACAAGACCGTTTATTCAAGAAACAGGAGTTTGCTCTACAACCTATATTCAATTAACAGGGTTATTCAATTAAACGATATCCAATTAAGCTGGTTGCACTGTATTTATCATTTGTGCAATATCTCTGTCCACCAATATAATTGTGTTGCAAACCAGATTGCTTTTCAAAGTAGAGAGAAATAACTTGTGCAATAACTGTATGGACTTGGGCTTCACAGTTTTTTTGGTATATTGTTAATACTGATATCGAAACTGTAACTGGTATCACACCATGGTCATTTTTTTTTTAATACAGTGGATGATGGTATTGAAAATTGGGCATTTTAAACTTCCATTGATAAACAAAAATGATAAATTTTAAGTAATTTGTATATTTTTTATACTTACCAATGGCCCAGACTAGCTGGTGCTAACTCAAAAATTAATCTAGGGCCAAACACAAATTTTGCCCCCAATCCTCAAAATTTGCATGCAAAACCGGAAAAATCAAGTCCTGTCTGGTCCTCCATATTTTTTAGATCTGCGCATGTGCAGTATCCAGGAAGGTACCAAAATTGGCGCCAACCATCATTCTTTCTACAGATTGCCTGTTAAATGTTATAAACAGTGGAGAGGTATGAGTGCCCACTCATGGGAGGGCCATATTCGTCTGGGCCATTGGTAAGTATAAACTAGAGGTACTGTGAGCAAGCTCACAAAGTGATCACCCCCCACCCCCCCCCCCCCCCCCCCACGCAGTTGCGCTTACGAGGACACAACCATATGATGTAGCAACTGAAATGTATAAGTTAGATTATCACCCCTTGGAAATGTCGGAACGGAATTATATTGCTTCATGTGCATCTTCAAATGGAGTTCTTCCATTGTGTAAAGTTTCATGAAAATTCTTCAAACGGTTTAGGAGGAGTTGCGCTTATAAGGATGGACAGACGGACAGACGGACAGACAGGGTGATTCCTATATACCCCCTCCCCCCCACCCCCAAACTTTGTTTGCGTGTGGTATAAAAATATACAAATTACTTAAAATTTATCATATTTTTATACAACAACCAATGGCCCAGACTAGCTGAATTGTAAAAAGGCTGGAGGGCCTAGGACTTGAAAGGAAAATCCAATCTCTCAATTACTTCAGTAAAGGTTAGCTCCTACAGGAAAATAGGAGACGATAGGAATTATATATGTCTTTCTCCTTTATGAGAAAAGAGAAAGGCATAACACCAACAATGTAACGGAGTATAACAAAATATATAATTTCTCCATTTAATGCCAGCATAACCCATTATGCTAATTCGGTGAAGGAAAACCAATATATGAAGATAGTCCAGAGAATGAGACTCTTTATACTCATTTAAAAGTGTCCGAGGATTGTATATTAACGCCCGTTTGATACGTAACATATACAAATGCTTCGCAGTGAGCTATTCTTTAAATGTTTGTTTGTTGTTGGTTAACGTCACATATTTATGCACCATGGCTAATCGTGACACAACATGGAGATGAAGTCAAGTTTAGTCAATCGTTGATCTACATGTTGCCCATTTTAGAGGACTTTCACCCCAAGCATTGGTGACTGCGTCCTATTTTACTAGTAAAGTGGAACTGGTTTACCACAGTAAACAAGTGCTGCTTACTTTCCGGGGTTCCCACAGGGATATTCTTTAAATGAAAGTGTCAATGACACTGTAGCTCAACTTGTTTAAGACATGTACATGTATAGTATGAGACACAGCAATGACAAACATCTAGGTAATGACCTGAAAACAAAGGTACATGTAAAGTATTGTAACGGTCTGTACATAAATGCTGACTGTAGCCTGTAACAAATGTATAGGTAAAGTATTGTAAAGGTGGGTGACAGTCAGATGCTAAACTAGAAAAGAAATCTTTGAGTCCCAGAGTGGGTCTGACTGAACCCAAAATATCTGTTCTCATAGCACAGTGATAACAAAGGCACCCAAAAACACTCGTTCCTGTCACAAAGTGATAACAAAGGTACCACAAGAAGTTTCATGAAGATCAGTTCATAAATACACTCAAATCAGAACTTTCATACAGAAGTTGTGTACAAAAAACTAATTGCACTAATTTTGGTACAAAAAGGTTGCTGGTAGCCATCTTGAATTTTGGACCGCACCCAAAAACACTCGTTCTTGTCCCACGGTGATAACAAAGGTACCCAAGAAGTTTCGTAAAGATCGGTTCATAAATACGGCCTCTAGCCTGAGCCGTATAGAAGTTGTGTACAAAAAACTGATTGGACTTAATTTCGGTACAAAATGGCCACTGGCAGCCATCTTGAATTTTGGACCGCACCCAAAAACACTCGTTCTCATCCCAAGGTGATAACAAAGGTACCCAAGAAGTTTCGTGAAGATCAGTTCATAAATACAGACTCTAGCCCGAGCCGTATCCAACTGTTGATGTACAGACAGACGGACGACGGGCCATGACAAAAGCTCAAATTTGGCTTCGCCAAAGTTGAGCTAAAACTGTACATAAATGAGACATAGTTATTGCTTCACACTGAGCTACACATTAAAACCATCCCAGCACTGACTCAGGACTACTGACACCGGAGGAGGTCTTCCCTTGCTTTTCACTATAAAGCCAGATGATCATAAGGGAAAAAAAAACATCCCCCTTCCCTTCCCCTTGTTCTGAGATAAATATCCTCAGAACAAAGAGGGCAACGGAACAGCGTCAATGCTGGAACAGACTGCCTAAATACCTATAGATGTAACCATTAATGAACGACATTCTGAGCAACACAAAGAGGACCCAAAGATCTAAGGTCACTGGAGATGGACTCTAAATTTCTTAGGTAAAACTTGGTAAATGAAGAGGGTTGTGTCCAGTATGCTGCCTTCATGTGATCGGTAATGGCTATACTGATGGAATAAGCCCAAGAAGTGGACAGTGCTCTAACCTCATGCACTGATATCTTATTAACAGAACGTTGATCCGAAGATAGATTTTCATAGGCAATGCATATTGCCAACTGAATCCATCTAGCGATGGCATGAACACAAATATCCTTTCTGTTAGGAATCAATGAAAGAAACGTTTTCTTCCTTTTCTAACAAAATCTGATCGATGTTTATAAATGCGCACAGCCCTGACTGGACACAGCAAAGGTCTATGGTTATCGGAGGACGATAGAGCCTTAATGATAATAGGTTCCGGCCACGTGTCTGGAATCTGATTCTTAGCCAAAAACCCCACTTCCGTAGTGAGGGTAATGGTATTACCCACACTATGGTAGTGAGATTCATCAACAGATAAAGCATGAAGTTCACTGACTCTTCTAGCAGAGCTGTTTTAAAGGTCAAGAATTTGAACTCTACGATGTCCAACGGCTCAAAAGGAGCTTCTCTGAGCTTCAACAGAATTCCACCTAGGAATTAATCTGAGGGTTCTAGGTTCATTGATAGAGAAATTTCTAACTAGCTTCGATAATGAAGTATTTGATCCAATAGCCAAGTTATCATGATGAGCGTAAGTATCTGATAACATAGACCTATAGCCCTTAATAGTGAGTGGCTACAGTTTGAGATCATCAAACAAGTAGACCAAGAAATCAGCAATATTTGGTATGGACGGATTGTATACATCTATCGACTGATCCTTAAACTAATGGAAGAAAACCCTCCACTTTGCTGCGAAGTTCAATCAACGAAGAGGAGGACCTCCTGCAGTTAGAAATTGTGTCCACTGCGCGTCCTGTAAACTGTTTTCCGTGCAAGAAGGACCGCACAACAGAAATACGTGAAGATTGAGACCTTCCGGGTTGTGATGCAGTGCACAGGACTTCCCCTGATAAAGAAGGTCCTCTCGTGGAGGAAGCTTACGGGAACGTTCCATAACAGACACCTGAGAAGATTGATCCAAGGTTTCTGTGATGACAGAGGTGCTACTAGCAGAATTTTGCAACGAGACTGTTTGATCTTTAACAGAATCTGCTGAATCAACGGAGTTGGGGGATATGCATATCCTATCATTCCATCCCATGAGATCGACAGAGCATCTACTGTGTACGCTCGATGATCTGGGCATTACGACACAAACATCGGCAACTGATTGTTCAGGCGTGTCGCAAAAAGATCTATCATGGGACGAGCCCACTGGTAGCAAATCTGTCTGAATATTCGCTTGAGAGTCCATTCCGATGGTAACAGGTGACCTTTCCGAGAGAGCGAGTCTGCTAGCACATTCAGACGACCCAGTATATGATGGACAGAGAGATGAACGCCATGATTCATGACATATAGGAGAATCCTCTCCGTTAATTCACATGGACTCGTGTGAGTGCCGCCTTGGATCCTGAGGTAAGCAACTACTGTCGAATTGTCCAACAGGATTTGAACGTGGACGTTCGCTATTAGGCAAATCCAATGTTGAAGTGCTAGCCATATTGACATCATCTCTTTGATGTTTATGTGCTTCTCTAGGAACCGAGAGACCCAAAGACCCTGACACTTCAAGTCTGCGCGAGTTAGAGTCATGCCCCAGCCCGTCTGACTCGCATCCGTCATAATTGTGAAAGCCGGATCTGGCAGTTAAAGCGGAACTCACTGAGTTAACCACTGAAGATCTGCCCAAATCTGAACCTTTTGTTTTACTAGGTCCGTTAAAACAATACTGGTTTCGAGCGAATGCATCTTCACACTCCAGTTCTGAGTGAAGAATACCTGGAGGGGACGCGTGTGCAGGCGGCCCATCAGAATAAGATCCGCAGCCGCTCCGCACAGCCCCATCAGTCGCATGAATTCCCTCGCTGTTAATGCATCTGAGTGTAGACAAAAGCGAGCATAACAATTGACTAATTTCGCTCTGGGTAACGGCAGACGAACCAGATTGTTGTGAGTCTCGAAGCTCATTCCCAAGTGAGTGAACAACTTGGACAGAGCTAGATCCCACTTTTTCTCATATACGATGAAACCGAGACATCGGAGTAATAGAAGCAGACTTTGAACATCGTTCTAAGTACAATTCTGTTGTGGTATCTCTGCAGAATGCCGTCCAAGTAAGCTGACGTTACCGCAGACGAATGAGCTCGGAAGTATGACATTACCCAGTTCATTATTCGATTGAATGCCCAGGGTGCCAGGTTCAGACCAAAGCACATTGCTCTAAACTGATAAACCTTCCCTTGTATGGCAAACCGCTGGTACTTTCTGAATGCCGGATGTACCAGGACATGAAAGTAGGCATCCTTTAGATCTATGCTTGGTGCATAGTCGTTCACTCGAATGCTCGCTCTTACCGATCGAATGGTTTCCATATAGAACTTTGGAGCCACGATAAGCTTGTTTATCCAGCTCAAGTCTATTACCAGACAGAACGAGCCATCTGGCTTCAGTACGAGGAACACGGGACAGTAAAAACCCGGAGAATTTTTATTCTCGATGACCTCTATTGCTTCCTTTAATAAGATAGCCTGTACCTCCGCTAGGAGAGACTTTCTTTTGAAAGGATCCGCCGGAAGATTTGTCCAACATGGACATCTCATTAGTGGGGGTTTTCGCTCGGAATGAAAGCCGTAAACCATCCGAGACAACACTTCTCACCCACTGATCTTCCGTGACTGCTATCAGAAAGTCTGTCATTGAGGCCTGAGGAGCAAAGGTTTTCTGTTTTTTAGCCGCTTGCTGCTCTTGGGACGGGGTTCCGGAGATGGATCTCTTCTCCGAATGTCCCGATGATCGAGGCGTCAGCTCCTTAGCTACCGGATGGTCCAACTTCACTGGTGAAGAGTGATGAACATAGTGGAAGAAGCCATGACTGTAGTCGAGGCCAGCTGAAGTCTAGACAGAGCATCCCGAGTGGCAGGTGCAGCGTATGCTCCGACCCGTGCAAGCTTTTCATAACATCTGGCCCCAGATGTTGCTGGGTTAGAGAGGTACCTTTCCCGCTCGCGGCCTTTTCAGACCTCGCCGAGCCTCCCGACAAAAAACTTGCTGGCTTCTTCCCTAGTTCCGTCGTCGCTGGGTGAGCATGTTTTGTTTTTAAGGTGTTCGCTCTACCCCCGGTGTCACGGCTCCCACGGACGGAGTAATCGCTTCACCAGTCAAGCTAGCTGCTGGCAAAGGATTAAAACCACCGTCCAGTGGTCTTATCCCTTGCCTAATATTCAAGGGCACTTTAGCAGCTGGCTCTGTTTGCTCATCAGAGCGCGACAACAGTAGCACACTTTTGGTAGGTATCACATTACCATCACCACATTCTTGTTCCTCTGAAAAAGAAACTGAAAAACTTGAATGACCTTGCAGCGAGAGTACCGGCATTGGCCTCTCACCGCTAACAACGTACCATAACACCCGCATCCAACGTTTGTCATCCCAATCAACACATGTAGGACAAGAATTCATAGGAGTACATCGACTACAGGCAAGGCAACACGCATGTAAATCTGAGGAAGAATTTTGAGCAATAAGCTTTCATGATTAATCAAAACTAAGTCGATCAAACTCCCACAAACTCCACAATAAATATATGATAAAGATACATAATAATCAACAATCAAAATCGAAAAATTAAATTCAAAAAATTTTTCAAGGAAAAAACCGGAAACAAAACATCAGGCACAGAACAAAAAGGCCCAAAGTCAGTAACAGATTTTAAAGTTACCAGATGTAAAGCAAGATCTTCAAACGAAGAAAAAACGATACATAGGACAGAAGATGCATGACCCAAACGACCCAACACCCCGAGGGTGAGGACGTAATCATGGGGAAAAACAGAATGAACATTCTGTAATACAGGTTAAACTCCCAAGTAATTTAATAAAAAATTTCAATAAAAATAAGCCAAAAAGCTTGGGAGTTTAACAGGAGGGCTTCAATGAAGGATTGGGAAGGAACACTTAACAAACAGTGGATAAATCATTTGCAAGAATGATGACTTCAGGCACATGTCCCGAAAATGGGAGACAAGAAATAATTTTGATAAAAATTATAAAGATACAGCCCTGAACATTCCTAACCACCGTTGTTCAATTCCATCATCCATTTTTGACCTTGGATCTGCCAATTTTACCATTAATTTGTGTCTGGCATCCTCTAAAATGAGATTTAAAAGCACAGATGTCAGTTGAATGTTGCTGACTGTAGGGCCAAACAAAGAATGATGGTTGCGCCAATTTCGGTTCCTTCCTGGATACTGTGCATGTGCAGATCTAAAAAGTATGGAGGACCAGACAGGACTTGATTTTTTCGGTTTTGCATGCAAATTTGGGGGACTGGGGGGCAAAATTTGTGTTTGGCCCTGGATTAATTTTTGAGTTAGCACCAGCTAGTCTGGGCCATTGGTTGTTGTATAAAAATTTAGAAAATTTTGCAAAAGAGTAAGGGATATTCATATAAATTCTTACCTTTGACTATTTTTAATTTTAATCCATAAAATATAACACAAGTCTATTACAGTGGAACCCTGTTAATTGAATAGCCATTTTGCCAATGAAAATGAGTCAATTAACAGGAATATTCAATTAACAGGGATTGTGTCATGTTCCTGTATTCTAGAGATAAACTTAGCATTTATTCAATTATATCTTGTTTGACAGAGTTCCATGAGCTCTGTCAAACAAGATATAATAGATTAAATGCCTGTATTGGATATACTGAGGCCACATAGGGCTAAATACAAGGGAAAACTGGGGAGAATCAGGGTAATTTCTCAACAGGTTACAAGATTTTTTATTCATTTAACAAGAGTTAACTCTGTAACCTATATTCAATTAACAGGTCAAATTTGTACTAGAAGTATGGCAAATGGTTTTGTGTTGGGAAATTATATTCAATTAACAGGGTTATTCAGTTAAGAGATATCCAATTAAGTGGGCTTCACTGTATCTACACTACCTTTCACATATTTGAACACCCTTTCATAAGTATTTCAAATGTGAAAACATGTCAAGCTGAGTGCATGCTGGAAAGAAATGTTGTGTAAAAACTTATTATGCATGTCCTCTTTATATCAAACCACATTGAACAAAGAACACATTTAAATGAATTACATCAATTCACACCCCGTAATTAACTCTACCACACTCTAGGGGTGTAAACATATGCTTGTGCCACGATATGATAGATATCCTGGTATGTGGGTCACCATACGGATACATATCTAGATACAACGTGTGATAACTTAATTCCTCGCAGCATCAATACCATAATAAAACAGGAGACCATCTTTGGACTATTCAACACATTGTTATCCAACAACAATTAAGAATTCATTCAAGGTTAATAAACACCATAAACATTCAGATGCATAATATATGCTCCATCCACTCTACAGTCGAGACATTCGGCACTAATGAGCAAGTTCAATTTTAATTCTTTGGGATCAACATCCTCAATAATCATATTATGAAATTAGGTAATATAAACCTTATAGCTCCACATATTATCTTGTTGGATAGACATTCTCATATCTTAAGCATGTATAACATGTATTTGATCAACTTATTGTTGGTATATAAATTATAATCCATTTTCACTTGGGCAAATTCCTTTGGAAATTTGCAGTATTTTAAATATCAATGTGACATTTATTTGCATTATTGCTAGACTAATGACAGCAATGTTGAAAAATAATTATATTCAATGATGGTGCCAAATGACCAAAACATTGTGTCAATGTCCAATTGGGTAGCCCCAATACCATATTGAGAATTACGGGTTATGTTCTAGTTGACACTTGACTGCACCATGCACGCTTAGTCAAAACTCCAATACTACATCCAATCACAGCACGAAAGTAGGAATAATATATACTACTCAAAGTTTGCTAAGCACCAAATATTTGACACATCATTGTGAAATTTGCTTGTGACATATTTGCGATATTTTTGGTGGATATGATTGAGGAATGTATTGAGATGGTCCCCAGTGTTTACATTAGCTCTCTTGACAAGCAGACTTTTCGTGACAGTCATGGAAAGCATATACCCCTTGATTTTCATGATGTTTTCGTGTACTGTCTACATGTACATGACATGTGTAGGGTATTCAATCTTCATTTCAACACAAACCCTTGTGATTTAATGATTGAATATGGCAAATGCAAATGTAAGAAGACAGTTGTCTGAAGCAGAAATGTGGCAGGCTGTAGGGATGGTGGTGCAAGGTGTTATCCATCGTCAGGTTGGTGAAGCCCTTGGTATGCACCATACGGTGATCACCAGAGCCTGAGCAAGATTTCAGAAGTATGGCAAACCAGTAAGACGGCATGGTGGTGGCAGAGACAGGGCAACATCTGCAGCTGAAGACTGGTTTTTGATCATTCAGGTCCGCAGGAACTGATTTGCAACAGCAACCCAGCTTCGCAGTGACCTTCAGAATGCATCCGGGGTAAATGTTTCGATGCTGACTATCCAGGCAAGGTTGCACGAAGGTGGTCTCCGATCGAGAAGACCATGTATTCGCATTCTGCTGTCACAGATCCACTGCCAGGCATGATATGAATGGGCCTTGGACCACGTTGGATGGACCAAATAAGATTGGCGACCTGTCCTTTTTACAGATGAGTCAAGGTACTGCCTAGACCACACAGATAGGCATTCTAGGGTATGGAGAAGACCAGGAGAGTGATTCCATGCAGCCAACATTGCTGAGCATGACCACTATGGTGGAGGGTCAATCATGGTCTGGGGCGGCATCAGCAGGGATGGACATACAGAGCTCTGTGTCCTTGAACGTGGTACACTGACTGCACAGCGGTATATTGATGAGATCCTGGATGTGCACGTCAGATTGTATGCAGGTGCTGTGGGTGATAAGATTCATTCTGATGGATGATAATGCCCATCCTCGTGTTGCCCATGCTGTCGGGGAGTACCGACAGAGGGAGGGGATTGAGTGTATGGCCTGGCCAGCAAGATTCCCTTGACCTCAATCCAATTGAACATGTCTGGAATGACTTGCAGCTTGCCCGTCCAGGTCCCAACCAAGAAGTATCCAGGAGCTTGTTGCCATGCTGGCCCAAAAATGGAACAACATCCCACAAAGGACCACCAGGAACCTGATTGGGAGCATGAGAAGGCGTTGTCAAGCTGTAATTAACAGTATTGGGGCTCATACTCGATATTGAAACCCATATCAGTTCGCTCCGTCAACTTTTTGGCAAATTAAAAAATTTCCTCTTTTACCAATAATATCCATTTTCCATGTTTATCGTATTCAAAGGCTAAAAAATAAGGGTCAAACACAAATAAAATCTTAATTTCTGTACTTAAATCATTAAAGATATAATTGAATAAAAATAAAAAATATACTTTTCATTACAAAATTTCAACTAAAATGTAAAACAGGTAGATGGATATACCTGGTGCTTAGCAAACTTTGAGTAGTATATGTAATTTATCAATGAAATATTTAGCAGGTGAAATTCCAAATTATGGAGCAGTTTTGGAAATTTCTTAAGCTTCAACCAACAGACCTAACTTACCACTTTTCATTTTAACATGACAACTCAACAGCTTGGATATGGTTCGCACTTCTGTGGATACTGATTTTCTTTTGATAATTCGGGTATTAAGTTGGTCATATAAACAATTCTTTATTGATAGTTTACATTTAAAATGACAGGAATCGACTTGGATTCTCACAGTTTCATTTGTGGAAATATTACGAGAATCAGATTCCCATAGAGAATCAGATTCCCATAGAAAAACAAGAGCAACGTGAAGCGTGGCATAATGCCCCCTCCCTGCAAATACCATGGATAGCATTATGCCATCAAAAGCATGACATGTGCCTGCAGCAATCTGTACTAATATAAACGAGCATGGCAAAAATTATTTCAATCCAACGTATGATGACAGAGCTAGAGCAGCAAATATGTTGGATGGACACATTTGCGTTACGCATGAACATACGAGGCAAAAATTATTTGAATCCCACAAATTATGACCATGCTAGAACAGCAAAATATGTTGGACGGACACATTTGTGTTACGCAAGAATGTACGCATCACTCCACTAGATACCCCCAACGACCAGGTCGGGGGCATAACGAGGCCTGTAATAAACTAGAAGTGGTGACTGCCTCAGATGGGCAAGTGCATACACCCCCCCCCCCCCCCCACCATGATTATTCCACAAAAAGGGGCATAACTCTGGAAAAAAAGCCTGATCAAAACTATAATCATAGCTGCACAGGTTCCCATGGTAGAGAACATCCATACCAAATTTCTAACGCATTAACCCATGCGCATCTGTGAAAATCTCCAGACAAAATTCAGACATTCCAAGACAAAAAGGGGCATAATTCTGGCAAAAAGTCTGAACAAAAAATTATAATCATAGGTTATCACATGGTAGTGAACATCCATACCAAGTTTAAAAGGAATCGACCCATGAAACTCTGAGAAAATCTCTGGACAAAATTTTTTGGCCTGCAATTTCAAGTCGAAAAGGGGTATAATTGTGGAAAAAATAATCTGTCCAAAACTATAACTAGAGGTGCATAGGTTTCCATGGCGTTAAAAATTCTTATCAAATTTCGAGCCGAATGGTCCATAAACATCTGAGAAAATCTCCAGGCGATATTATGTTTATGGATGGACAGGCGGATGAGATAATTCCAGTATACCCCCCCACAACTCGGTCCATGCGGTATAATAATGCAATAGTTGAACTCAGTATTGAGGTGTACCAGGACACCACTGTTCTTCACACACCTTACCACACTCCACGACAAATAATTGTCAAATTCAATGAAACTTTTAAAATATGGACAAAATATCCCACACTTTCCAAATTATTTCCAGAAACTTTTCTTGCATTTGCACACCCAGTGTACTATCAGAAAGACTGTTTCGTAAATCCGGACAAACTGTGGGGTCCAAACAGCCTTGGAGGTTACTGGCACTTATTCTGAACTTGTGAATAGAATACACTTATTTTGATCAAGGGCAACTGGATGCATGTGAAATAGAACATTATTTATGCCAATAAATAAGGGTTTGTTACAACATGTATTTCAGTATAAATCAACACCCGCTTTCAAATGACAAAATAATTATTCATTCTAACAATTTCTCGTAAGTGTTGATGGTACAGTGGAGCTACCATAGACTGGTCATTTTCCACACGTGGGAAGCGAAGATAATACACAGTTGTACCTGGTGCTTCATTAATTAAATTTTTGATGATTATCCCTATAATTTGTGTTTGGAATCTAACATTATTGCAAGCGAGGAGATATTGAAAGTGACCAGTCCACAGCGGCCATACTGTATACATGGTATATTTTTCCAATACAATTACCAGTATTCAAATTTTAATACTGTGAAATTCTAACATAAACAGTACTGTATAGAATTGATCTGTCATACAGTTAAAACTAGAAGTCCTGTCACGTCTAGTGCAGAAAATGCTCATTAGTTAATGCTCTATCTAGTGCAGAACAGCCAAGTAAACCTTGTTAAACATGCGATAACTTCTGCGCTATGTAACGCAGAATGTTGTGTGCTATTCACGAGGGTCGTTAACTTTGATCTCAGACACATAGCATTAGGAAAAGAAATGCGTTGTAACTGGACTCGAACATCCGTCGGTATTATTTCAAACCAGGTTTGCCTGGTAAATTAGTAGTGACAATGAAAGAAAAAAACGCCGAAAAAAATTGTCGAAATGACCAGTTTTAATTTTCACAAGAAGCCCAGAGAGTGAAATCAAAGTCGCTGACAAATCGGATAATCATCTTCTAAATGATTTATTCGGTGCTATTGTTGAATGCGGGGACGAGACTTGGGTGAGATGTGTATGTACGAACATCCCAGGGAACTTGTGAACGTTTTGAAAAAGCCTAATAAAAAATGTTTTGACACCAACATTTTATCAATTTATATCTGTGAATTTGTTCGACTTGGAAAACATGGATAAATTTGTTCGTAAAATCACCATAAAAAATCCATATACCGATAACACCGCTCAGTCTCCCAACTGAATTTGAATTTTAACGAGCAATTCGCAACAAATTTTTAGTACCGCTATCATTTAAAACCTTCTCAATTCCTTTTTGAGGCCTTGTTCATATCACTAGCTACACCCAATAATAACAAAAGCAACGCTAAGGTGTGTGCTGATACCCCCGAAGGTAGCGAAGTCGGACTTGCATGTAAATAAATAACTTCTGAATGTTTGAAGAGAAATGGTTCAACCAAACAACTTTGAATGAACAGAATTAAAAAACACTATGATTCTTGTGTCATCCATATTTATATGAATATATCGATATGTAGTAAGTTAAAATGACATGCAAACCTGCCCTGCCAACACTGGGCAGTACAGAAATAGTGGACTAGAAAAAATTGGGATAGTGGATTTAAAAAGAATTGGGCAGCACTTCCCCTATAAGACACTGGCCTGTAAGAATAAAGCTGAAATTGGCATCCATATTTATATGGTTATATCGATATGTAGTAGGTTAAAATGACTTGCAACCTCCCCACCAATCACTGGGCAGCACAGAAATACACCGCTCAGTCTCAAAACTGAATTTTAACGAGCAATTCGCAACAAATTTTTAGTACCGCTATCATTTAAAACCTTCTCAATTCCTTTTTCAGGCCTTGTTCATATCACTAGCTACACCCAATAATAACAAGAGCAACGCTAATGTGTGTGCCAATACCCCCGAAGGTAGCAATTTGCATGTAAATAAATAACTTCTGAAAGTTTGAAGAGAATTGGTTCACCCAAACAACTTTGAATGAACGGAATTAAAAAACACTATGATTTTTTTGTCATCCATATTTATATGAATATATCGATATGTAGTAGGTTAAAATGACAAGCAAACCTGCCTTGCAAACACTGAGCAGTACAGAAATAGTGGACTAGAAAAAATTGGGATAGTGGTCAAAAAAAAAATAGGGCAGCACTTCCCCCATAGGCACTGGCCAGTAAGAATAAAGCTGAAATTGGCATCCATATTTATATGGTTACATTGATATGTAGTTTAAAATGACATGAAGCCTCCCCTGCAAGCACTGGGCAATACAGAAATAGTGGACTAAAAACAAATAGAGCAGCACTTCCCCTATAGGCACTGGACAGTAAAAATAAAACTGAAATTGGGAAATTTGTGATTTTTTATTCAAGAAGAGGCATAACTCTTGCAAGAATGGTTGGAGTGAACCTCCAAATCGAACCTGACCTGTATTTTGACATTAGAAATAAGCAAATAAAATTTGAAATCGATTGGTGCGGTGATACAATTTTAAATGGTCTGGAACCAAAATCCCTATAATTCTTGTGTTATCCATATTTATATGGATATATTGCTATGTAGAGGTTAACATGTCATGCAACCTCCCCTGCAAGCACTGGGCTGCAGAAAAATAATGAACTAAAAAAGAAATTGGGCAGCACTTTACCCTATAGGCTATGGTACAATTTACCTTAGTCAGAAACAGAGGACAAAAACAAACAGGGGCCATAACTCTACCAAACATGAATGGACGAAACGCTAGGTACGAGAGCATCCGTTCCCCCAAGCTGCCCTATCACCATAACAAAGAACATTAAAATCCAACAACTGATGCTCGAGTTATAATACAAAATGTTTGAACGTACGGACAGACGTAGACCTCGACTATACCGTATACCCTCTCGAAAATTTTTCGGGGGCATAACAAACACAGTGGGCCACGACTTGCTATTCAGTATGGGAATCGCTCAGAGCATCCCGCAGCCAAATCGACCCCCATCATTTTGATCTGAACTGCCCCCTCTATTTGACCCAAACCGACCTTCAGCGGCCAGGCCATAAGGCTGGCGAACGATTTCAGCCTGCCCGTCCCTGAGTCAAACTGCCCCCTGAATATTTCGACCGACAACACCACCCTCCCCCAAGATTTTAAAATCACGACTGAGTGGTCACAAGTTTGTTTTTTTTTTTGCAGAAAAGTGTGTGTGTGGGGGGGGGGGGGGGGTAGGGGGGGGGGTAGGGGGGGGGGGGGGAAGTTCTTGTTTTGGCAAAATGTTTATTTATCCCATTAAATAAACAATAATTTTTTAATGTTGATTGAAAATGCCCCCCCCCCCCTCCCCACCCTTCCAGTGCAGAGAAAAATAGGTCATATGCCTACATGACTTTAAAGACCCCCCTCCTCCCCAATTTCGATCACCAGGCCCACTGCTTGTATTTCCAGGTGAGCTGTTCATAAGAGTACTGTCAGACACTTTGGGATAAATTTTTCTGAAGCTAAGTGAGTGTTCATAATTCTGATTTGTTTAACTTGTCTCAGTTTGCTCTCCAACTTTTCCGAACAGTCTTGTCCTCACCGTGAGCTAGGCATATCTTACAAAGCTATCAGTAAACAACGGGGGTGAGAATGCCAAGCAACAAACTTGGCTGATATTTGTAAAAATTCTCTTATTTTCAAATAAATTTGTGAAAAACAGGTATTTTTTTTTTAAATCAAAGAACACAGAGTGAACCTGCTGATTTAGAAATATTTAATTTCTAGAAATTTCAGCATTTGGGGCATAAATTCCCATCCCCACAAACAAATAAATCAGCCGGAAAAAAATGTTTTTTTTTATTTTTATTTTTTATCCCAAACTGATTTTTGTCTGGATCAGGTATTTTCAATCACTCTTCATCATTAATCCTTAATCACTGATAATAAAAGAACATAAATATAAATTTGACACCTAATTGTTGTTAAGTAAATATTGACAGGACTGTTTTCAAAGCTTATTCACACCTTCTACTGTTCAAAAAATGCACAAATGATGATTGCCAACATTACTGATTGCTACCTGAAAAACTGCCGGAAATAGAGAAAAATCTTCTCTGTTCAGGCAGGAGAAGCAAGAAAGTAGACTATTCAAAGCAACAATGTCACTGATGACAATTTATGAAAATTAAAACCTGACAAGCCATCTCCCTCAGAAGTGAAAGTGCAATAAGTTGAGCCTACATATAGGCCTGCATCTACAATTCATTGAAGAATGAAAATATGTACGACAAGGACAAATGAACAACGAAAAACACAGCAGTCTGTTTGAGGACAGCTTGAGGACTAAATGTCTTTGCATCAACTTTCAAGTGTGCAGGGTAAAAACATCACCGTGCAGGCGATTTAATGGCAGTCCACTCTAAACAAACTGTACACCTATATTTGAGATATGATAGGATTTTGTGTGAAATGGGTCTATAAAATTCCCCTCTCCATCCACCATTTGGAATATCAGACTGAAGTCTTGCAAACTTCAGCTCGAGGAAACTCCACTTATACTCATCTACTCGCCAGATGACCCGAGTTATTCTTCAAAGAACTCCCTATCATATAATTGGGGTGTCTGCAAATCACTCCAGGGGTGGAATATCCACCCAAATAATCTACTCAGTTTCTGTGACAAAGCAAACACAAGGAACTCACAGTATGGCTCTGTGGTTTGGGCTTTTTATATTGGTTCTAAGCTCACGTGAAGTTAAGAATGTTTCTTTCACATAATAACACAATCGAGTGTGCATGGAAATTCCACTTTGTGGGTTTCTGTACAAAAAGTATCCACCATGCACCGTGGATGGATTTTAGACAGGTTACAAGATATTCACAATCAAAAGTACAGTTGTTAACGGTGTCTGAGAATGTTAAATTCACATGAACGATGGGTCGAGTCGCCTGTGGTACGAAACTGAGAGAGGATGTCGCAACTTCTCAAACCGCGTGTCATGATGTGGACAAGAAAGTTGTCCACAATGTTCATGCTCACCAAGTTTTCTAAGACGTTCTTTCAAATATTTTTCATGAATAAATAATTGTTACACGCCTTTGGTTGTTCTCAGTCATTTGCAAATGCTTCTCCATGACATCCTAACCCATCAAATGTACCGCGTCAAAATATCAATTCACCCCAAAAAGCCGTCTGTGGACAGAAAATGAACAAGAGGCCCCAGGGCACTCACCTGACCTGGTAGTCTAAATATTAAACCAGGGACTTGACTTAAATAAGCTGCATACGCCCCTCGTAAGAAAAGCATATACCAGCTACCCAGATGAAGCAATTGTGCCCACACAATACACAGGATTTTCCTTCTATTTTCAGTTCCAGTTCAGTCCCAAACTAAAATTTTTTTTTCTTCATCTTAAAATTGACCAAAATGCATAAAAAAAAACAAAAAAAACTAATTTCCGGATTTTGGTCCAAAAGTTTTTAATTCCCACCTGGACACCAAATTTTCAGTGTAAAAAAAAAAAATTTTTATCTGTCTTAAAATTGACCAAAATGCATAGAAACCAAAAAACTAATTTCTGGATTTTGGTCCAAAATTTTCCAAGTCCCACCCGGACCCAAAATTTTCAGTGTAAACAAAATAAATAAAAAATTCTTTTGTCTTAAAACTGACCAAAACGCATAAAAAAAACAAAAAACTAATTTCCGGATTTTGTCCCAAAATTTCTAAGTCCGGAACGGGACCCCAAATTTTCAGCCTAAATATGAACCCAGGGATTTTGCTTGAACAAACTTGAATCTCACCTCCCTAAGCATGCTGCATACCAAATATCAAAAGATTCCTATTGGTAGATCTGAAGAAGAATTTTAAAGAATATTCCTCATACTGCACTAATTTAAACATTTGGGCTCCCATAGAGAGCCCAAATATGGACCCAGGGAATTGATTTCAATAATCCTGTGAAACAATCTTCCAAAGATGCTGTATGTGAAATTTGAAAGCTTTTGGAGCAGTGGTTTGGGAAAAAAGTAGTCTTAAATGTTTTTCCCATTACCCACAGTGTTAAAAAATGCTGACTCAGAACTTTTTCAAAGTCCCAAAAAAGTACCCCATGATAAAACCAATAGCAATTTTTTTTTTACCATTCCATTCTGTTGGTTCTAAGGAAGCTTCACACCAAATAAGAATTCTCAGTGCCGTGTAGTTTCAATTTTTTTCTATATTTTGCTCCTGCGGTTCCCAGCCAGTGGCTTAGGAGAAAATGACACAAACACCACATTCACGACGTATGAAAGACGACGGACAAAAAGTGATTAGAAAAGCTCACCCTGACTTTCAGTCAGGTGAGTTAAAAACTGATGTTTAATTGATTCCAAGAATGTACATGTCGACAATTTCAGTTGCCTCTGCTTTTTTAACACTCCATTAAACGCTGACAACGATTGTTGGGAAGGTTTCATGGATATCTTTCTAAAAGAAAATAAAATAAAATAAAATACATGTATGTCAAGGGTTGATTAATATTCTCTTGATATTGCCAGTATTTGGGAGAAATTTGAAAATGGCATACTGTGAATTATAGGCCAAATTTAACTGACCACATGTGGAAGAGTAGGAATGTTGGTCCCAGAAGAGGTGTTGTGAAGGGTTGGCCCACTTTATCAATCATAAATTGTTAACACACAGCTTCTTGCCCGCCGAACCATGCAGTGACAGAAACATGTGTTGTGGGAGTGGGGAGGGGGGGGGGGGGGGGGGGAAGTTTTTACAGATATATTTTGACCCCCCCCCCCCCCCCACAACACGTGTTTCTGTCACTGCATGGTTCGGTGGGCAAGAAGCCCCCCCCCCCCCCCCCCCCCCCCCCCCCCCCCCCACACACAGGCAGCCTTGATGGATAAAATAATTATGCATCAACGTTTTTAACACAACGTTCCTTAACTAATAATGTTAACCCTGTTTAACACACGTTCGTCGAAGATGACATTGGCCACCCTCACAACTTGAGAATAGGACTACTTTTTTTTTTACCCGTTTCTTGAAAAAACGAAGCTAGAGCGAAGAGGAAGGGTTGTGATGTCTATCTAAAACAAGAGGTCCCAGGGGGCCTCCTGAGGGCGCTCACCTGACATGGTAGCCTAAATATCAACCCAGAGAATTGATTTCAACAAGTTGCATCTGCTCCTCCTAAGAAAAGGCAAACCCAAATATCCAAAGATTCTGACCAGTGGATCTAAAAAAAAAAGATTTTTAAAGAATATTCCTCATATTGAACTAAGTTATAATTCGGGCTCCCACAGGGAGCCCATATATGAACCCAGGGACTTGGTTTTAACAAACTTGAATCTCACCCCCCTAAGGATGCTGCACACCAAATATCAAAACATTCCGACTGCTGGATCTGAAGAAGAAGATTTTTAAAGAAAATTCCTCATTTTGAACTACGTTACAATTCAAGCTCCCACAATGAGCCCAAATATGGACCTAGGGACATGGCTTGAACAAACTTGAATCTTACCCCCCAAAGGATGCTGCATAATAAATATCAAAAGCATTCATCTGCTGGATCTGAAGAAGATTTTTAAAGAAAATTCCTCATTGTGTCGCCGCCCCACGAAGTGGGGAGTGACATATAGGGATTACTTTTGTCGTCTTGCGTCGTCCGTGTCACACTTTCTCTTATCCGCCACTCCACTTTAACCTATGAATGGATTTTGATGAAACTTTCAGTGATTCTTTATCACATAATGGCATTGTGCACCTCCTATTTTATTTTTTGATCCGCTGTATTTTTTCCAGAGTTATGCCCCGTCGTCTTGCATCGTCCACGTCACACTTTCTCTTATCCGCCACTCCTCTTTAACCTAAGAATGGATTTTGATGAAACTTTCAGTGATTCTTTATCACATAATGGCATTGTGCACCTCCTATTTTATTTTTTGATCCGCTGTATTTTTTCCAGAGTTATGCCCCTTTTCCACTTAGAATTCTGTCTGAAACGCCAGGCGACACACGTCTTCCATGGAAGACTCACATCTAAGTTTTGAACTAAGTTGTCACTCGGGCTCCCATAGTGAGCCCAAATATGAACCAAGGGACTTGGCTTGAACAAGCTTGAATCTCAGCCCCCTAAGGTTGCTGCATGCCAAATATCAAAACATTCCGACTGCTGAAACTGAAGAAGAAGATTTTTAAAGAAAATTCCTCATTTTGAACTAAGTTATCATCCGGGCTCCCACAGTGAGCCCAAATATGGACCTAGGGACATGGCTTGAACAAACTTGAATCTCACCCCCCTAAGGATGCTGCATACCAAATATCAAAAGCATTCATCTGCTGGATCTGAAGATTTTAAAGAAAACTCCTCATTTTGAACTAAGTTATAATTCAGGCTCTCACAGTGAGCCCAAATATGAACCCAGGGACCTGGCTTGAACAAAATTGAATCTCACCCCCCTAAGCATGGTGCATACCCAATATCAAAAGATTCTGCCTGCTGGATCTTGAGAAGAAAATTTTCAAAGAAATTTGCCTGAAATGCTATACTGAGCCCAAATATAAATCCAGGGGGCCGATTTGAACAAACTTGAATCAGATCCACCCCACAATGTTGCATACCAAATATCAAAAGATTCTGCCGGCTGGATCTGGAGAAGAAGATTTTTAAAGAAATTTGCGTGAAATGCACTAAGTTCCTATTCAAGCTTCTATAGTAAGCCCAAATATGAATCCAGGTGGCCGATTTGAACAAACTTGAATCAGATCCACCCCACAATGTTGCATACCAAATATCAAAAGATTCTGCCTGCTGGATCTGGAGAAGAAGATTTTTTAAGAAATTTGCAAGAAATGCACTAAGTTCGAAATCGGGCTCCTATACTGAGCCCAAATATGAACCCAGGGGCCAATTTGAACAAACTTGAATCAGATCCACCCTACAATGTTGCATACCAAATATGAAAAGATTCTGCCTGCTGGATCTGGAGAAGAAGATTTTTAATGTTCTTCCCATTGCTTACAGTGTTAAAAAGTGCTGACTCAGCACTTTTTCAAAGTCCCAAAACTGCACCCTATGATAAAACCGATGGCAGGTTTTTTTTTACCAATCCTTTCTGTTGGTCCTAAGGAAGCTTCACACAAAATAAAAATTCTCGGTGCCATGCAGTTTTGGAGATATGGGCGTTTTAATTTTTTTCTAATTTTAGCTCCTGCAGTTCCCACGGGGCTGCAGGAAAACATTTTTTGATCAAGTACTTATAACCCAATAATAGCTCATATTAAATTTGGTTCAAATCGGCCTCTGGGTTCAGAAAATAGAAATTTTGGGCGGGGCAAGAATTCTTGCCCCTCTCAGAACAAAGGTAAACATTGCCCGTCAAACTTCTCTTGAACAAACTTGAGTCTACACCTCAAATGGAAGCTGCATACCACATATCAAGTCTCTGCTATGGCTGGTTCATGAGAAGAAGATTTTTTAAAATTTTGTGCATTTTGGCCCCACCCCACTCCACAATATGAGCAGAAATCCAATTTGAAGAAAAACCCAAATGCCCCTATATAACCACTACTTACATGAAATTTAATTAAAATGTGGCCAGTGGTTTAGGAGAAAGAGGCTCAAACATCACCTTCATGCAGGACGACGGACGAAGAGTGATAAGAAAAGCTCACCCTGACTTTCAGTCAGGTGAGCTAAAAAATGTCAGTTTGCTACCCATGCTTCCCTCTATGTAGGGATATGGATGCATGAGGGTTCTGCTGAGGATAGGGAGTGTGGGGGTCTTTTTGTTGATCTGATTTTCAAAATTCCCGGTGAATAATTAATTTCTTGTTCAGCTTTCTCCCAAATGCCTATTTTTTTTACCGAACACCAAATATTTCTTGAAATTGAAACTTTATTTATAAATAGCTGAAGATTCCGAATTTGTAATTTGCTCGCAACACTTTCGATACACTGTCAGTTCGGTATTCTGTGGAGAGCGTTCTTTGTTTCCAACCATGCTTGCCTCTCCCAAAGTCCCCCCTTAAGAATGGCTGTGATTCATAGTAGGCTAAAAATACTCGAAATGAAAAAGTCATTACTTCTGCCTTCTCAGTGTTTTGAATTCTTGAATCAACCTGCATGATCTTCTCATTAATCCTCGAAAACGAAAATCACGGAATGCGCGTTTTTAAATACTTCTTGTATTGTTGCGAAATGAATTGATAAAAAGTGGGAAATAGATGAAGATCATCTCGTCCTCTGAGTATCTGCATTCTAATATTTAATTGCCACCTTATGTCAGTAGGAGGTGCGACTTAATTACTGTTGATTTCCTGTTACAAGTACTGAATATCAATCAGCCGTTCGCGCACTACTATTCTGCAGAAATTACGATACACTACCGTGCATCAGATGTGATTCTCTGGTGATTTGCTGCGCTAATCTAACACGCTATTATTTCAAATTAGTGCAGAATACGGGACAGGACTTCTAGTTTTAACTGTAAGTGTAGGCATACAACTCAGATAATTACTGGGACGTTCATTTCTTGAAATATGTTTTTAAAAACATACAAAATTTCATTAAATGACCTTGCGATAAACTTTGATATTTGACAGGTTCGTTGAGCTACATTAATGTGACTGACTGGAATTTTCGAATGGATTTTATAATACAATGTGGATGAAGCAGTTTGGGGTACATTAATATGTGAATTTTAATAACATTTCATGGGAATTACATGTTCGGAATGACCAATGACAACTGCAAAGATGGGTGCATTGGTATATACATTAGTTTGTTTTTTGTTTGGGGGTTGAACAAGCTCATCTGAATATGTACTTTTATTTTCACACTTTTAACTTTTTTTAGAGCTGAAACAGTTAAAGGGTTTTCTTGATCCATTAATCAGATGGATTAACCTTGGGTAACCGATTAATCACTTGCCCTAATAGGTAGCTGAATAAATGCCGTACCATTGATGATTTATATCATTAAACCTTTACTCAACATAACAGATAAAACCGGCCAGCGCCATATACAATGAAAGTGTCAATGACACTGTAGCTTAACTTGTGTGTTGTGTTTGATGAAAAGGATAATGTTCAATGTTTATGAAAGAATTATGAAATAAGACAAGAATTGTGATAATTGGGAATATGTTCATTTCTGTTCCATGTATGCTATGTTTATGATAAAAAATAATATGAGGTGCACACTGTAGTAAAGAGCTGAGGGGTGGGTTAATATGACCTCACAGTTAATGTATGCGGCCCTCACAGTTAACATATATCAACAAAAGTTACCGAGTTACAGTGAAATTATTCCAAAACAAGTCATCCTATCAAGTTACATTAAAATCCCTTCATAAGTATGGCCTGTAGACTGTGCTAAAGGTTTTCGGGCTTCGGGCCCCTGTAGCCGTCAGTTTCCCAATTGCGTCCAAAGGGGACGTTCTCATCTAGACATTATATAAGTCAACCTACCAAGTTACAATGAAATCCCTTAATAAATATGACCTGCAGACTGTGCTAAAGGTTTTTGGGCTTTGGGCTCTGGCGGCCATCATGGTTGAATGATCGCGACCAAAAGGGGACATTCTCATCTGGGCATCATCTGGAGTGATCCTACAAAGTTACAATGAAATCCCTTCATAAATATGACCTGTAGACTGTGCTCAAGGTTTTTGGGCTTCGGGCCCCTGAAGCCGTCACAGTTGACCAATCACGACCAAAAGGGGATGTTATCATCTAGACATTATATGGAGTCAAACTTACGGGTTACAATGAAGTCCTTCCATAAATATGACCAATAGACTATGCTAAAGGTTTTGGGGTTTTGGGTTCGGGCAGCCATCAAAGCTGAATGATCGCGACCAAAAGGGGATGTTCTCATCTAGACATTATTTAGAGTCATCCTACCAAGGTACAATGAAATCCCTTCATAAATATCACCTGTGGACCATGCTAAAGATTTTCGGGCCTTGAGCCCAGGTAGCCAACACAGTTGCCTAATGGTGTCCAAAAGGGGCTGTTCTCATCTGGACATTACATGAAGTCAACCTACCAAGTTACAATGAAATCCCTTCATAAATATGATCTGAAGACTGTGCTAAAGGTTTTCGGGATTTAGGCCTGGGCAGCCATCATGGTTGAATGATCGCAACCAAAAGGGGACATTCTCATCTGAGCATCATCTGGAGTGATCCTACAAAGTTACAATGAAATCCCTTCATAAATATGACCTGTAGACTGTGCTCAAGGTTTTTGGGCTTCGGGCCCCTGAAGCCGTCACAGTTGACCAATCACGACCAAAAGGGGATGTTATCATCTAGACATTATATGGAGTCAAACTTACGGGTTACAATGAAGTCCTTCCATAAATATGACCAACAGACTATGCTAAAGGTTTTGGGTTCGGGCAGCCATCAAAGCTGAATGATCGCGACCAAAAGGGGATGTTCTCATCTAGACATTATTTAGAGTCATCCTACCAAGATACAATGAAATCCCTTCATAAATATCACCTGTAGACCGTGCTAAAGATTTTCGGGCTTTGAGCCCAGGTAGCCAAAACAGTTGCCTAATGGTGTCCAAAAGGGGCTGTTCTCATCTGGACATTACATGAAGTCAACCTACCAAGTTACAATGAAATCCCTTCATAAATATGATCTGAAGACTGTGCTAAAGGTTTTCGGGATTTAGGCCTGGGCAGCCATCATGGTTGAATGATCGCAACCAAAAGGGGACATTCTCATCTGGACATCATCTGGCGTGATCCTATGAAGTTACAATGAAATCCCTTCATAAATATGACCTGTAGACTGTGCTAAAGATTTTCGGGCTTCAGGCACCTGTAGCCATCACAGTTGACCAACCACAACCAAAACGGGATGTCATCATCTAGGCATTATATGGAGTCAACCTAACAGGTTACAATGAAATCCTTCTAAAAATATAACCTTTTGCCTATGCTAAAGGTTTTTGGGCTCGGGCACCCATCAAGGCTGAATGATCACAAACAAAATGGGACGTTCTCATCTAGACATTATTTGGAGTCATCCTACCAAGTTACAATGAAATCCCTTCATAAATATGACCTGTTGACTGTGCTAAAGGTTTTCGGCCTTCGGGCACCTTTAGCCGTCAAAGTTGGCCAATCATGTCCAAGAGGGGCTGTTCTCATCTAGACATTATATGAAGTCAACCTACCAAGTTACTATGAAATCCCTTCATAAATATGACCTGTAGACTGTGCTTAAGGTTTTCGGGCTTTGGGCTCGGGCAGCCATCATGGTTGAATGATCGCAGCTAAAGGGGACAATCTCATCTGGGCATCATCTGGAGTGATTCTACAAAGTTACAATGAAATCCCTTCATAAATATGACCTGTAGACTGTGCTCACGGTTTTCGGGCTTCAGGCACTTATAGCCATCACAGCTGACCAATCACGACCAAAAGGGGATGTCATCATCTAGGCATTATATGGAGTCAACCTAATAGGTTACAATGAAATCCTTCCATAAATATGACCTTTTACCTATGCAAAAGGTTTTTGGACTCAGGCACCCATCAAGGCAGAATGATCGCGATCAAAATGGGACGTTCTCATCTAGACATTATTTGGAGTCATCCTACCAAGTTACAATAAAATCCCCTCATAAATATGACCTGTAGACTGTGCTAAAGGTTTTCGGGCTTCAGGCTACTTTAGCCGTCACAATTGCCCAATCATGTCCAAAAGGGGATGTTCTCATCTGGACATTATATGAAGTTAACCTACCAAGTTACAATGAAATCCCTTCATAAATATGACCTGTAGACTGTGCTAAAGGTTTTTCGGGCTTCGGGCTTGGGCAGCCATCATGGCTGAATGATCACAACCATAGGGGACAATCTCATCTGGGCATCATCTAGAGTGATCCTAAGAAGTTACAATGAAATCCCTTCATAAATATGACCTGTAGACTGTGCTCAAGGCTTTCGGGCTTCAGGCACATGTAGCCATTACAACTGACCAATCACGACCGAAAGGGGATGTCATCATCTAGGCATTATATGGAGTCAACCTAACAGGTTACAATGAAATCCTTCCATAAATATGACCTTTTGCCTATGCTAAAGGTTTTTGGGCTCGGGCACCCATCAAGGCTGCATGATCACAATCAAAATGGGACGTTCTCATCTAGACATTATTTGGAGTCATCCTACCAAGTTACAATGAAATCCCTTCATAAATATGACCTGTTGACTGTGCTAAAGGTTTTCGGCCTTCGGGCACCTTTAGCCGTCAAAGTTGCCCAATCATGTCCAAAAGGGGCTGTTCTCATCTAGACATTATATAAAGTCAACCTACCAAGTTACTATGAAATCCCTTCATAAATATGACCTGTAGACTGTGCTTAAGGTTTTCAGGCTTTGGGCTCGGGCAGCCATCATGGTTGAATGATCGCAGCTAAAGGGGACAATCTCATCTGGGCATCATCTGGAGTGATTCTACGAAGTTAGAATGAAATCTCTTCATAAATATGACCTGTAGACTGTGCTCACGGTTTTCGGGCTTCAGGCACTTATAGCCATCACAGCTGACCAATCAAGACCAAAAGGGGATGTCATCATCTAGGCATTATATGGAGTCAACCTAATAGGTTACAATGAAATCCTTCCATAAATATGACCTTTTACCTATGCAAAAGGTTTTTGGACTCGGGCACCCATCAAGGCAGAATGATCGCGATCAAAATGGGACGTTCTCATCTAGACATTATTTGGAGTCATCCTACCAAGTTACAATAAAATCACCTCATAAATATGACCTGTAGACTGTGCTAAAGGTTTTCGGGCTTCAGGCTACTTCAGCCGTCACAATTGCCCAATCATGTCCAAAAGGGGACATTCTCATCTAGACATTATATGAAGTTAACCTACCAAGTTACAATGAAATCCCTTCATAAATATGACCTGTAGACTGTGCTAAAGGTTTTTCGAGCTCGGGCAGCCATCATGGCTGAATGATCACAACCATAGGGGACAATCTCATCTGGGCATCATCTAGAGTGATCCTAAGAAGTTACAATGAAATCCCTTCATAAATATGACCTGTAGACTGTGCTCAAGGTTTTCGGGCTTCAGGCACATGTAGCCATTACAACTGACCAATCACGACCGAAAGGGGATGTCATCATCTAGGCATTATATGGAGTCAACCTAACAGGTTACAATGAAATCCTTCCATAAATATGACCTTTTGCCTATGCTAAAGGTTTTTGGGCTCGGGCACCCATCAAGGCAGCATGATCACAATCAAAATGGGACGTTCTCATCTAGACATTATTTGGAGTCATCCTACCAAGTTACAATGAAATCCCTTCATAAATATGACCTCTAGTCTGTGCTAAAGGTTTTCGGGCTTCGGACCCCTGTAGCCGTCACAGTTGCCCAATCACGTCCAAAAGGGGGACTTTCTCATCTAGACATTGTATGAAGTCAACCCACCAAGTTACAATGAAATTCCTCAATAAATATGACCTGTAGACTGTGCTAAAGGTTTTCAGGTTTTGGGCTCGGGCAGTCGTCACGGTTGGCAGATCATGCCCAAATGGGGAAATTATCATCTAGACATCATAAGGAGTCATCCTACCAAGTTACAATGAACTCCCTCCACATTAAACATGAACTGCAGACTGTGCTAACAGTTTTTGGGTTTTGGGCTTGGGCAGCCATTACAGTTGATAGATCATGCCCAGAGGTTGACGTTCTCATCAAGGCATTATACAGAGGCATCCTACCAGGTTACAATGAAATCCCTTCATAAATACGACCTGTAGACTGTGCTAATGGTTTTGGGCTTGGGCAGCCATACCGGTTGCCCGATCGCGACCAAAAGGGGACGTTCTCATCTGGACATGACCCCAAACCTGCATATGAAATTTTGTGATGATCAGACAAGAACTGCGGGGTGTAGCTCATGCTAAAGGAAAATGTGAACAGACTCACAGACTAACAGACTCACAGACTAACAGACTTCTGCACGCGTGATGGCAATAGCTTATCTTGACTATGTCAAGTTAAGCTAAAAATCTCCATTAAACTTTTATGTTTTCAATTTTTGCGGGTAGCAGGCGATACTTGCATAAGAAATTCTTGAATCACTAAAGATTTTCAATGTTTGTCTAAAAACATAGCTTGTAACCTGCATTGGAACACGCTCGTTGAGCTTGTTCCAATGAAGGGTCATAAGCTATGTTTTTCGACAAACATTGAAAATATTTAGTGATTCAAGAATTTCTTATGCAAGTATCGCCTGCTACCTGCATTTGCTGAAGGGTTGAGAATGACCATTTCCAGCTACTGATACAGTATAATGATCATGCAAGTGAACAAGCATGTCATCATGTAACTAGCATGCTTTACTCCGTCTCATAAAATTGATGTGAGTCAGTGTGACAATGTTTGCCTGTTTTGGAACCATAGTTCAAAAGTAACGGTTAACCGATCAATAACTTTTTTGATTGATCAAGATGTTGATCATTGGTTAATCGATTAATCGGTTAACCGTTTCAGCTCTAACTTTTTTGCGTGCAGTTATTGACAGGACTTTTAGTTTCAATTGTAGTTCACATTTAGATGTCACACCTACATGCATCTGAAAGTTTGTGTTGATCAGATTAGGGCATGCCATAATATTTGTAGACGAACATATTTGTATACCATTTTGTGTCTTGTGGAACCCCCATGGGTGGGGGCAATTGAACCGAACAAATCTACGTTTGTTCATAGCAAGTAACATGCATTCCAAGTTTCATGAAAATCAGCATAGAGATTTGAGAGAAAAAATTCACTGTAAATCATGATGGATGACAATGAAGTCTGATTCAGTGAGCCAAAAACTTGACAGTTGGCATGCCCTCTGAAAATCCAACTCCTGCAAGGAACTAGTGCTATACTTACTTTGCCTTTCTCTGTTCCATCTGTGGTGGTTTCGTTCTTTCAGATTTGTCTCCCATCTTTGTTCCCAAAAGCTTCCCAACAAGGGAAAGCACTTCACCAGTTGGTTCATCTCGTGCTCTTCTTTCTATCAAAGATCTATCTGCTTGTAAAACAAGATTGGAGTTCTAAAATTTAAAAAAAAAATTCTTTATTGTATTAGCTGCATTTATTGCAAAGCACAAATCCTTCACAATAAATACATATGCAACTGGTTATTCATTTGAATTAATTCTCATATAGTTGAAACTTTAAGTTCTGTCACAATTAGCGCAGAAAATTTAATGCACTCCTCACTGCAAGAGTGCAGAAGAATGAAGTAGTCTGAAATACACAAGAGTGTTTGCGTTGTGCTATGTAAAATATGATGTGCTATTAGTGAAGTCAGTAGTGAAATCACAAACTGAACCAATGAAACAGAAAGGAAATATTGAGACAACAGTACCTGTATGTGGAGGGTGGATTACTGCTCCGTGGGATAGATTTTTCACTCAGTAATTATTTACAACTTCTGAGAACAAAACACAAGAAGCACATGCAAACTTTCATCACATGGACCACTGGGTAGAACCCGATGGTCCATGTGATGAAAGTTTGTAAGCACTTCTTGTGCTGTTATGCACAGTTATAAATACTTTTTGAGTGGAAAATAATTATTATATGACTCTGCAAGTAAGTAGTAAACCGCTCTCTTCATTCTGTATACATGTATGGCTACATGCAGTCGAATGGTAATATCTATTTACATGTACATCATTACATCTGCAAGTATCATAGCAGTATCATAGCAGAGTAGATGTTAGTGATCTCTATTACTAGTATAGAATTGTACAGAGTTGGGCATGCCGTTTTTCTACAGGAATTGAGTTATGCTAAAGGTGCGGTCTGATAGGGGCAAAACCGCACTTACCAATACTACGTGCACTATTATTTCAAAATAGTGCACAATACAGTCAGTTTCAACTGTAACATACAGTGCCCAAAGTGGTCTTCAATATACATGTAGGACTCCACAAGATATATGGTTTATACAGAGTTATCCTACCAGGTTACACTGAAATCCTTTCATAAATACGACCTGTAGTCTATGCTAAAGGTTTTTGGGTTTGGGGCACAGGCAGCCATCACGGTTGAACGATCGCGACCAAAAGGGGATGTTCTCATGATGAGTCATCTAGACATTATCTGGAGTCATCCTACCATATTACAATGAAATCTCTTCATAAATACGACCTGTAGACTGTGCTAAAGGTTTCTGGGCTTTGGGCCGCTGTCACAGTCTCATTCGACCAACCACGACCAAACAGGGACGTTTCCATGTAGACATCATATGGAGTCATCCTACCAAAATGAAATCCCTCCATAAATACAACCTGTAGACTGTGCTAAAGGTTTTCAGATTTTGGGCTCGGGCAGCCATCAGGGTTGACAGATCACAACCAAATGGGGAAGTTCTCATCTAGACATCATACATCATCATCCTACCAAGTTACAATGAAATCCATCCATATTAAATACGACTTGTAGACTGTGCGAAAAGTTTTGGGGTTTCGCGCATGGGCTGCCATGAAGGTTGATGACAGATCATGACCAAAAGGGGACGTTCTCATCTAGACATTATACAGAGTCATCCTACCAAGTTACAATGAAATCCCTTCATAAATACAACCTGTAGACTGTCCTAAATGTTTTTGGGCCCAGGCAGCCATCTTGGTTGACCAATTGCAACCAAAAGAGTATGTTCTCATCAAGACATGACCTCAAACCTGCATATAAAATTTTGTGACAATCGAGGTGTAGTCTGTGCTAAAGAAAAATGTGAACAGACTCGCAGACTAACAGACTTCTGTACACGTGATGGCAATAGCTTATCTTGACTTTGTCAAGTTAATCTAAAAATTAGCACACCTGAGCACATGAAATAAATTGACATTTTAAGTGATTGTGGCAATGGGCTGGTTAAGTATCATCGTATTTATTTGAAAACAAAAATAGGCCGATGAAATCATCAGATGTGTAACCATACGCGCAACAAGTAGAAAGCTGTATGACGGAGGGCCACCACGGATGCCGACATTATGTACACCATACATGGTATGGGTGTATATAGAAATGGATTGGAGGAGTGTCTAATTTGATGGATAAAGGGTTAATATCTCTGGATCAAATTATCAGATTTACATAAAAAATCTATACAGCATAGCACATCAGTAACCCGAATACATATATAAAGTAACATGACAATCGGATTGATATTTTTTGAGTTATCTCATGCCAAAGGGATTGGAGGAATTTTCAATTTGAAGGATAAAGGGTTAATATCTCAGGATCAAATTATCAAATTTACACCAAAAACTATACAGCTCGGTACATCAGTAACCTGAGCACAAATATAAAGTAACTTGACAATTCTAGCAATATTTTTCAAGTTATCGAATGCCAAAGGGATTGGAGGAATTTTAAATTTGAAGGATAAAGGGTTAATATCTCAGGATCAAAATAACAGATTGACACCAAAAACTATACACCTCGGTACATCAGTAACCTGAACACAAATATAAAGTAACTTGACAATCCAGGCAATATTTTTCAAGTTATCAAATGCCAAAGGGATTGGAGGAATTTTCAATTTGAAGGATAAAGGGTTAATATCTCAAGATCAAAATAACAGATTAACACCAAAAACTATACAGCTTGGTACATCAGTAACCTGGGCACAAATATAAAGTAACTTGACAATTCTAGCAATATTTTTCAAGTTATCGAATGCCAAAGGGATTGGAGGAATTTTCAATTTGATGGATAAAGGGTTAATATTTCAGGATCAAAATAACAGATTGACACCAAAAACTATACAGCTTGGTACATCAGTAACCTGAACACAAATATAAAGTAACTTGACAATCCAAGCAATATTTTTCAAGTTATCGAACCAAAGGGATTGGAGGAATTTTCAATTTGAAGGATAAAGGGTTAATATCTCAGGAGCAAAATAACAGATTTACACCAAAAACTATACAGCTCGGCACATCAGTAACCTGAACACAAATATAAAGTAACTTGACAATCCAAGTAATATTTTTCAAGTTATCGAATGCCAAAGGGATTGGAGTAATTTTCAATTTGAAGGATAAAGGGTTAATATCTCGGTATCACATCATCAGATTTACACCAAAAACTATACAGCTCGGCAAATCAGCAACCTGAACACAAATATAAAGTAACTAGACAATCCAAGCAATATTTTTCAAGTTATCGAATGCCAAAGGGATTGGAGGAATTTTCAAATTGAAGGATAAAGGGTTAATATCTCAGGATCAAATTATCAGATTTACACCAAAAACTATACAGCTTGGCACATCAGTAACCTGAACACAAATATAAAGTAACTTGACAATCCAAGGAATATATTTCAAGTTATCGAATGCCAAAGGGATTGGAGAAATTTTCAATTTGAAGGATAAAGGGTTAATATCTCAGGATCAAAATAACAGATTTACTCCAAAAACTATACAGCTCGGAACATCAGTAACCTGAAGATATATATAAAGTAACATGACAACTGGATTGATATTTTTTGAGTTATCTCATGCCAAAGGGATTGGAAGAATTCTCAATTTGAAGGATAAAGAGTTAATATCTCAGGATCAAATTATCAGATTTACACCAAAAACTATACAGCTCGGCACATCAGTAACCTGAACACAAATATAAAGTAACTTGACAATCCAAGCAATATTTTTCAAGTTATCGAATGCCAAAGAAATGGAGATGGACGCTGGACAGACAGACAGATGGACGGACAGACAAAGGATGGCCGAACGACGGATGGTCACCACGGATGCCGGCATTATGTGTACCATACATAGTATGGGTACACATAATAATTACATTGCGTCGGTCTTGTATCAAAACAATTGCGGGCACACTATTTTGAAGGCAAGATGCTATCATGACGTCACCGTGTGCAAACAGCCAAGTACAAGAGTAAAACTGCAGGGAATCTCTTGGCGTTTCACAAGAAAAATTTCCTGGTTTTAAATAGCAGGAATGCAATTGGTTGAATGTTCAATGTGACTGAGAGTATGCATGCTTTGTGTAATGCACTACATTTGGTTGTGGCTTTTCACCTCAACTTGTTTCTAACAAATTCGAGGTAAACAATGTTCTATCATTTTTGTAATAATGGTGACTGTCAAGACAAACCACTTAAACAGTTTGGAATGAAAAGTAATCAAGAAAGGTCCCACTGTATGCAAGGGTAGACAGGGTAGTAAAAATGGAAAAACTCAAATTTATACCAACAGTAATAAGCACCAGCAAAGTAAATTCACTTCTTATAAACCGTGATAAGCAAGTTTAAATTTGCATACCAGCGTTAAAACGATTTCGGTATACCATTACCAATTATGATTTAATTTCCCGGTGGCAGTAAAAAAAAACGTTAGGGTCTGGGTGCAAAATTAGGGTAGGTCGGGTAACCGGAACCACACCATTATTTTTTTTTGGCCTAATAACGATATAGAGGAGTGGAGTAAGTGAGGATTGCCTTGCTACTTATTAAGAACTTTAGGATTCAGTCTGTGAGGACTGCCTCGCAACTCTGCATGTGGGGAGTTGGCTACAAAGAAACCCAACCCTCGCCCCTTCAATAGCAACAATCACACAACAGTCACAACATTCAATAGCAGATTTCTATCTCTCTCTACCTCTAACTTTTCTAACTGAAACTCTCAAATTTTTCTTGAACCAGGTGAAGCGCAGAAGGTATTGGAATAAGCTTTTTGTTAACATACACAGGGAAACCAAACACCAAGCAAGGATTGAAATAAGCATGCCTGATTGGGACCATTGTACATTTTAAATAAATAAAAATATGAATAAAAAATAACAGCCCTTTTAAGGCCTTTTGGGTGTATGTCTGTGAGTGTGTAGGTTTTTCTGTGATGGTTTTTTTCTCCCCATCACCTGTTCAATAAAGACTGATGGATGACTCCCAGCTTTCAAAATCAGATATTGGTGGATTTTTTCCTTTTTTAGAACCGTTATTGATTTGTATATTTTTAAAATGAAAGTGTCAATGACACTGTAGCTTAACTTGTGTGTTGTGTTTGATGAAAAGGATAATGTTCAATGTTTATGAAAGGATTATGAAATAAGACAAGAATTGTGATAATTGGGAATATGTTCATTTCTGTTCCCTGTATGCTATGTTTATGATAAAAATAATATGAGGTGTACACTGTACTAAAGAGCTGAGGGGTGGGTTAATATGACCTCACAGTTAATGTATGTGGCCCTCACAGTTAACGTATATCAACAAAAGTTATCAAGTTACAGTGAAATTATTCCAAAACGAGTCATCCTATCAAGTTACATTAAAATCCCTTCATAAATATGGCCTGTAGACTGTGCTAAAGGTTCGGGCTTCAGGCCCCTGTAGCCTTCAGTTTCCCAATTGCGTCCAAAGGGGACGTTCTCATCTAGACATTATATGAAGTCAAACTACCAAGTTGCAATGAAATCCCTTAATAAATATGACCTGTAGACTGTGCTAAAGGTTTTTGGGCTTTAGGCTCTGGCAGCCATCATGGTTGAATGATCACAGCCAAAAGGGGACATTCTCATCTGGGCATCATCTGGAGTGATCCTACAAAGTTACAATGAAATCCCTTCATAAATATGACCTGTAAACTGTGCTCAAGGTTTTGGAGCTTCGGGCCCCTGAAGCAGTCACAGTTGACCAATCACGACCAAAAGAGGATGTCATTATCTAGGCATTATATGGAGTCAAACTTACGGGTTACAATGAAGTCCTTCCATAAATATGACCAATAGACTATGCTAAAGGTTTTGGGGTTTTGGGTTTGGGCAGCCATCAAGGCTGAATGATCGCGACCAAAAGGGGACGTTCTCATCTAGACATTATTTAGAGTCATCATACCAAGGTACAATGAAATCCCTTCATAAATATCACCAGTAGACTGTGCTAAAGATTTTCGGGCTTTGGGCCCCTGTAGCCAACACAGTTGCCTAATGGTGTCCAAAAGGGGCTGTTCTCATCTAGACATTACATGAAGTCAACCTACCAAGTTACAATGAAATCCCTTCATAAATATGATCTGAAGACTGTGCTAAAGGTTTTCGGGCTTTAGGCTTGGGCAGCCATCATGGTTGAATGATCACAACCAAAAGGGGACATTCTCATCTGGACATCATCTGGAGTGATCCTATGAAGTTACAATGAAATCCCTTCATAAATATGACCTGTAGACTGTGCTCAAGATTTTCGGGCTTCAGGCACCTGTAGCCATCACAGTTGACCAACCACGACCAAAAGGGGATGTCATCATCTAGGCATTATATGGAGTCAACCTAACAAGTTACAATGAAATCCTTCCATAAATACGACTTACAGACATGCTAAAGGTTTTTGGGCTTGAGCAGCCATCAAGGCTGAATGATCGTGACCAAAAGGGGACATTCTCATCTGGACACTATTTGGAGTCATCCTACCAAGCTACAATGAAATCCCTTCATAATTATGACCTGTAGACTGTTCTAAAGGTTTTCGGATTTTGGGCCCCTGAAGCCGTCACAGTTGCCCAATCGTGTCCAAAAGGGGACGTTATCATCTATACATTATATGAAGTCAACCTACCAAGTTACAATGAAATCCCTTCATAAATATGACCTGTAGACTGTGCTAAAGGTTTTCGGGCTTCGGGCTCTGACAGCCAACATGGTTGAATGATCGCAACCAAAGGGGACAATCTCATCTGGAGCGATCCTGCGAAGATACAATGAAATCCCTTCATAAATATGACCTGTAGACTGTGCTCAAGGTTTTCAGGCTTTGGGCACCAGTAGCCATCACAGTTGACCAATCACGACCAAAAGGGGATGTCATCATCTAGGCATTATATGGAGTCAACCTAACAGGTTACAATGAAATCCTTCTATAAATATAACCTTTTGCCTATGCTAAAGGTTTTTGGGCTCGGGCACCCATCAAGGCAGAATGATCACGACCAAAATGGGACGTTCTCATCTAGACATTATTTGGAGTCATCCTACCAAGTTACAATGAAATCCCTTCATAAATATGACCTATAGACTGTGTTAAAGGTTTTCGGGCTTCGGGCACCTTTAGCCGTCAAAGTTGCCCAATCATGTCCAAAAGGGGACGTTCTCATCTAGACATTATATGAAGTCAACCTACCAAGTTACAATGAAATCCCTTCATAAATATGACCTGTAGACTGTGCTTAAGGTTTTCGGGCTTCGGGCTCGGGTAGCCATCATGGCTGAATGATCACAACCAAAGGGGACAATCTCATCTGGGCATCATCTGGAGTGATCCTACGAAGTTACAATGAAATCCCTTCATAAATATGACCTGTAGACTGTGTTCACAGTTTTTGGGCTTCGGGCACTTGTAGCCATCACAGCTGACCAATCACGACCAAAAGAGGATGCCATCATCTAGGCATTATATGGAGTCAACCTAATAGGTTACAATGAAATCTTTCCATAAATATGATCTTTTACCTATGCTAAAGGTTTTTGGGCTCGGGCACCCATCAAGGCTGAATGATCGCGATCAAAATGGGACGTTCTCATCTAGACATTATTTGGAGTCATCCTACGAAGTTACAATGAAATCCCTTCATAAATATGACCTGTAGACTGTGCTAAAGGTTTTCGGGCTTCAGGCACCTTTAGCCGTCACAGTTGCCCAATCATGTCCAAAAGGGGACGTTCTCATCTAGACATTATATGAAGTTAACCTACCAAGTTACAAAATCACTTCATAAATATGACCTGTAGACTGTGCTAAAGGTTTTCGGGCTTCGGGCACCTTTAGCCGTCACAGTTGCCCAATCATGTCCAAAAGGGGACGTTCTCATCTAGACATTATATGAAGTTAACCTACCAAGTTACAAAATCACTTCATAAATATGACCTATAGACTGTGCTCAAGGTTTTCGGGCTTTGGGCACTTGTAGCCATCACAACTGACCAATCACGACCAAAAGGGGATGTCATCATCTAGGAATTATATGGAGTCAACCTAACAGGTTACAATAAAATCCTTCCATAAATATGACCTTTTGCCTATGCTAAAGGTTTTTGGGCTCGGGCACCCATAAAGGCTGCATGATCGTGATCAAAATGGGACATTCTCATCTAGACATTATTTGGAGTCATCCTACCAAGTTACAATGAAATCCCTTCATAAATATGACCTCTAGACTGTGCTAAAGGTTTTTGGGCTTTGGGCCCCTGTAGCCGTCACAGTTGCCCAATCACGTCCAAAAGGGGACTTTCTCATCTAGACATTGTATGAAGTCAACCCACCAAGTTACAATGAAATTCCTCAATAAATATGACCTGAAGACTGTGTTAAAGGTTTTCGGGTTTTGGGCTCGGGCAGTCGTCACGGTTGGCAGATCATGCCCAAATGGGGACATTCTCATCTAGACATCATAAGGAGTCATCCTACCAAGTTACAATGAAATCCCTCCACATTAAACATGTCCTGCAGACTGTGCTAAAAGTTTTTGGGTTTCGGGCTTGGGCAGCCATCACGGTTGATAGATCATGCCAAAAAGGGGACGTTCTCATCTAGGCATTATACAGAGGCATCCTACCAAGTTACAATGAAATCCCTTCATAAATACGACCTGTAGATTGTGCTAATGGTTTTCGGGTTTTGGGCTCGGGCAGCCATACCAGTTGCCCGATCGCGACCAAAAGGGGACGTTCTCATCTAGACATGACCCCAAACCTGCATATGAAATTTCGTGACGATCAGAGAAGAACTGCAGGGTGTAGCGCGTGCTAAAGGAGAATGTGAACAGACGTCACAGACTCACAGACTAACAGACTCACAGACGAACAGACTCACAGACTAACAGACTTCCGCACGCGTGATGGCAATAGCTTATCTTGACTATGTCAAGTTAAGCTAAAAACCATCAAACTGCGGTTCCAGTATTACCATAAATATGCCCACGTTTCTAGATAAACACAGAACAGAATTCTTGTAGTTATGCACAATTCCTAGTCACCCTCCAATTCGAGGTTCTCGGGGTTTTGACCCTAGGCTAGTACCCCACTGCCAGTGTGCACACTCAAACCAAATAAGATTATTGGCCCTCGATTCTTGTGGATTCACAAGCAAAAGATATTCAGGTCGCACAGGATTTCAAACCCACATCATTCCTGTGCCCCTTCAGCATGCTGAAACTTTTTAGTCATCTCCATCAGCAGTAACAGTCTCAATGCATGGACTCCAGTAGCCATGTTCACCGATACCACTATATACATAACACTCTATTCTGTTTCATGTATAATAGGCATGCATTCCTGTTCCTGAGAATAGTATGACCTGGTAGTCAGACAATTATTCTGCCATATAATTTCATGCTGTATGCAACACCAGCTATGAGAGGAGTGTGATAAACACATGATCATCAATTTTTTCAGTCTTTGGTTATTATTTATCGCATCACTAGCACCACTCGCGTTACATTCAGTATGCACAACACTCTATTCCATTTCCTGCACCATCATTCCTAACAATGGGAACGTGTTCCAGTTCCATGTCCTGTACCTCAGAATAGTATGACTTGATGGTCAGACCATTAATCTGCGAAGAACAAAATGGCCCACCACTGCCAAAACCCTAGGTCAAGGCTTTTTTAATTGAGTCTCTAGTGTACTCATAACTGGACTCATCATACCGATCTCACAGGTCTGTCATTTTCAGGCGGGCGATCACCCCATGCTGCAGTTGCCTGCCTAAAGTCAAAATTCTGAGGACAGTAAACATCCTCAAAACAGGCAGTTTTAAATGACAATCTTTCACAGACAGAAGGAGGCAACGAAGCATAATTTATCCTGGACTCACTGGAGGGAATTCATTAGTGTGAAAGAATAACTAAAAAAACTGAAAAAGAAATAATTCTGTAAACAAGAGGCCCCAGGTGGCCTGAGGGCACTCACCTGACATGGTAGCCTAAATATCAACCCAAAGAATTGATTTCAACAAGTTGCAGCTGCTCGTCTTAAGAAAAGCTTATACCAAATATCCAATGATTCTGACCAGTGAATCTAAAAAAATGATTTTTAAAGAATATTCCTCATATTGAACTAAGTTATAATACAGGCTCCCACAAGCAACCCATATTTGAACCCAGGGAGTTGGCTTTAACAAACTTGAATCTCACCCCACTAAGGATGCTGCACACCAAATATCAAAACATTCCGACTGCTGGATCTGAAGAAGAAGATTTTTAAAGAAAATTCCTCATTTTGAACTAAGTTACAGTTCGAGCTCCCACAGTGAGCCCAAATATGGCCATAGGGACATGGCTTGAACAAACTTGAATCTTACCCCCCTAAGGATGCTGCATACCAAATATCAAAAGCATTCATACCCAATATCAAAAGATTCTGCCTGCTGGATCCTGAGAAGAAGATTTTTAAAGAAATTTGCCTGAAATGCACAAAGTTCAAATTCGGACTCCTATACTGAGCCCAAATATGAACCCAGGGGGGCGATTTGAACAAACTTGAATGAGATACACCCCGCAATGTTGCATAACAAATATCAAAAGATTCCGCCTGCTGGATCTGGAGAAGAAGATTTTTTAAGAAATTTGTCTGAAATGCACTAAGTTCGAATTCGGGCTTCTATTGTGAGTCCAAATATGAATCCGAAGGCCGATTTGAACAAATTTCAAAAGGAGTTAGGCCCCCTATGGAGCCCCAAGTGGACATGTCCATTTCATTTGAACAAACTTGAATTGACATATGGTAATAAACACCCATACCAAGTTCTGAGCAAATCGACCTAGCGGTTTCAGAGGAGAAGTCGTTTGAAAAATGTTCACGATACCGGACAGACGACAACAGACGGCAAGTGATGAGTTTAGCTCACTTCGGTGAGCTAAAAACGAACCTGTACAGTCAAAATTAGAGATTGGTGAAAACAATGGAGTGAGTAATCAACAAAAGTGATTCAAATATCACGACCTTCTTCAATAAAAGTGAACAAAATCACAAGAAATATGATTTGTGTTCTGTTTCTTCCATTTCACTAGCATTTGAAGCTGGAACAATAAAGATGCTTTTGTATATTTGCAGGGATGTCTAATTACCAAAATTTATTTAAAATGTAGCTGTTCTTATTAAATTCTGCATCTTGACGTGGGGTGGGGGGGGGGGGGGGGGGGTAGGGTGCTGGCCACTAACTTGATTTTCAGTGTTTGACAGGTCTAGACAAATTTTTGTCCAATGTATATTTCCTTATCACGGCAGTCCATTAACTAAAACTGTGTTCATGTTCCAGTTCTTTCCACTCATTTTTCTCACTTGAATTTATGGTACGTTTTTGGAGGGGGGATGGGGGGGGATGATTGGGTGGATGGTGATTGGAATTTATTTTTTGAAACTTTTTTTCCAGTCTGAATTTTTATCAATCAGATAAAACTATTTATTATTTATTAGTGTTTAAGGTCACATATTCCCGCACAATGACTAATCATGACCCAACAGTTTTATGGGTGGAGGAAGCAGGAGTACCCAGAGAGAACCACCAAGCATTGGCGAGCAACTGTCAGCTTCCCAATATACTAATTCCACTCAAGCAGGGTTAGCATTGGTTGAAGACAGGTGCACCAACATGTAGTACGCCTTAGTACACAGCATCACCATGCCCACACAAGGGCAATGAGTGTGAAGTGTCTTGCCCAAGGACACAATACGGTTACCGCAGGTGGGATTCGAACAGAGGACCTCTCGGCTTGCAGCCCGCACCTCTATCCACTGAACCACCGCACCATCATGAGATAAAATTGTGCATATGTAACATTCCCACAACATTCCCAATATTTAATTTATTTATTTTTTGAGCATGAATTTTAAAAGTAATGGATGGGGTGGTGGAGGAAAATTACAGTTTTTGTCATGAATGAAGAAAAATATGCATCGCCACGTGAAAATCTCACTATTTTTAATTTTTCAAACTTAACATGTTGTTAATCATCCTGGCTCTTTTTATCTCTTTCTCGGATGGGAAGAATAAGTAAAACAAACACTCCCCAAATGATTTTGTGAGTAATTTTTAGTGTTGAAGCGATTTTTATACTAGTCGACGCGATTAGTACAATGTACTAAACAAATCTATTAACCGATTAGTGAATCACTCATCGATTAGTCGCCTGAGTGTATTCTCTAAAGCCTTGAAGTTTCCACTTTGTTTAACTTTTATGAAATTTAATTCAATTTATTAAAATTAATTCAGTGCTTTCGATTTGAGATGCACTATCGCACTCGCGCTTGTACATTGGAAACAAGAGCGCTCAACAGATGTTCATGCTTTTTCAACATGTTCTTGTTTCGGGTAAATGTTGCTTTAATGAGATTGGTCAGAAAACAAAACGTCACATAACAATATTTACTATTGAATGAAGTTTTACAACTCGCATTACACAGTGCACATACTGACCACACAAATCGCACTATTTGGCCATGTGATGTATTTAATATTCAATGAGGCTATTGTTTATAGTTTGTCTAGCTTTTCATTGGGGTTTGGTTAAGTTGTGCAGGTCATGGAACAAGCACGTCATCAGTGTACATTTCTTCATTGATCTGTTTCTGCTTTCAAAGTTTTTTAGCACAATAACAAAGTGCAGAAATTTCTTATTAGACCACAACACACAAGAGAATTTTTGGGGAAAAGTTCAATTTCGCTTAAAAATACTTGACAGAACCGAATATTGGAACACCGAAGATTTATTATTAGACCAATATATTTTTTGTGGAACCAGTTGTTTGCTTGTAAGGACATGGAGACATCGGCTTCCATAATATCGCGCAGTTAGCCAGTTAGACCCATTAATTGTATCGTAATTTGGAAGCCACTCCAGCCAATGAATTCAGTTAAAACCACAGTTTTGTAAAATTTATTGCTTAGTTTAGCACATGACATTGCATAACCGACTAGACGATTAATCGTCAATTACTACCCGGCGATTAGTAAAAATCCAAATGACATTAATCGTTTCAACACTAGTAATTTTATTTTATACACCTGAAAACCTGAGATTATATACGCAAATATGTCAGAGTTCATTCCCTGAATTCAATGCACTCCCGTAATTTTCAGCTTTCTAACTGATTGTATGGGTAAACTTGCGCAAATGGAAATATCACTTTTGTAATTATGTCTCTCAGACAACTCTTTCACTCATGGTTCTCATAAACCCAAAAAGGCCCCCGTAAACCAAAAATGGCCCACCTGAGGTCATTGGAGGTGAACCAAAAATGGCCCTCCTTGAGTCATTTAAGAACCTAGCTCAACTTTGGAGTTTTGTTTGCAGTTGATATTTAAAATCGGATATTTATAGCTGCAAACAAAGCTCAACAAAAGAAGCGATTTTTCAATCAGTTGCACGAATTGGGAAACACCACCACATCATTCTTCTTCGTGAAATATAAACGTAGTATATGACAAATATACAACAATGCATGTGTAAGTTACACAATATTAAAGAAACTGTATGGGTCATTGAAATGTAAAACATTCAAAATATAAGGAAATTTACATTTTCATTAATCCAGCCGGCACCAGAGTTGTTCAGATCAATTCCATCATCAAGGAATTCTGTGATTGACTAAAAAATTGGTTTTGGGCTGCAGAACGAAACGAAACAGCTCAGCAGCGCGTTATCTTTGGCATCTGTTTACCCCCATCTCCTCCTTCATCACATACAACCATTTAAAAATGAAACCTCACTCAACGAGGACGCAGGGAGGTGTTAACAAACAAGAGGTCCCAGGGGAGGCTGAGGACACTCACCTGACATGGTAGCCTAAATATCAACCCAGGGAATTGATTTGCAACTGCCCCCCACCCCCCACTCACCCTAAGAAAAGCTTATACCAAATATCAAAAGATTCTGACCAGTGGATCTAAAAAACTAGAAGGGGTATTAGTACCTCGTGGCTCACCAATGGGTGGCCAATATAAAGTGTGGCTGTCAAAAACCTGCACACACAAGTAAAAAATCAAGGTAAATAAGTAGGGAAAGGGTTAAATAATATAATACTGGCCCTAAGAAGCATTCTAACATAAAACTGGAACCATTGCAATATGCTGCAAGGTAAATTTCTCCTTGGAAGAAAAGAAAGACAAATAACAAAACCTACACACAAAAGTCAAAAACCTGTACACAAAAGTCCAAAATTCAAGTAACTAAGTAAGCATGGAAAGGGTTGAATAAAATATTACTATCCCTGAAAAGCATGCTGACATAAAAAAAAGCAAAATAAAAAAAATGAAAGTGTCAATGACACTGTAGCACAACTTGTTTAAGACATGTACATGTTTCGTATGTGACACTGCAATGACAACCATCTAGGTAATGACCTGATAACAAAGGTACATGTAAAGTATTATAACGGTCTGTACATAAATGCTGACCGTAGCCTGTAACAAATGTGTAGGTAAAATATTGTAAAGGTGGACGACAGTCAGATGAAAAGAAATCTTTGAGTCCCAGAGTGGGTCTGAACCCAAAAATATTTCTCATAGCACAGTGATAACAAAGGCACCCAAAAACACTCGTTCCTGTCACAAGGTGATAACAAAGGTACCTAAGAAGTTTCGTGAAGATCAGTTCATAAATACAGACTGTAGCTCGAGCTGTATTGACATGTGCACTTACTGTGTATAAGAAGCACTGAACAAATCAAAGTTCATCTAATTTGTATAATTTCTGCACGAGAAAAAAACCTGTATTATATGTGATGTATTCCATGTTACTAAACATTCATACAGAAATTAATTCAAATCAGAACTTTCATATAAAAGTTCGGTACAAAAAACTGATTGCACCAATTTTGGTACAAAATGGCCACCGGCAGCCATCTTGAATTTCGGACTGCACCCAAAAACACTCGTTCTCGTCCCAAGGTGAAATCAAAGGTGCCCAAGAAGTTTTGTAAAGATCGGTTCATAAATACGGCCTCTAGCCCAAGCCGTATTGGCATTTGCAGTTACAGTGCTGAAAGTAACATTAAATAGATCAAAGTTAGTCTAATTGGCATAATTTATGCACGAGAAAAAACCTGTATTATATGTGGTGTATCCCATGGTTCTAAACATTCACACAGAAAATTATTCAAATCGGTGCTTTCATATGGAAGTTCTGCACAAAAATCTGATTGCACCTAATATTGGTACAAAATGGCTGCCAGTGGCCCTCTTAAATTTCGGACCGGACCCAAAAACTCTCGTTTTCGTCTCACGGTGATAACAAAGGTACCCAAGAAGTTTTGTAAAGATCGGTTCATAAATAGGGCCTCTAGGCCGAGCCATGTGTACAGCGCGACGGATGGACAGACGAACAATGGGCCTTGGCAATACCTCAAATTTGGCTTCGCCAAAGTTCAGCTAAAAATCAAAACCTGCACACAAAAGTTCAAAATGTATGAATCCGAATGCTCACATGAGGGCTATGCCACATACAGTTGCATGGTATACCGGTATTGAGAATGATACCAGATGAATACCGGTATTGTTTTAAAAGTATCGGTATATCGTAAGAAACGGTATTGGACCAAATTATCGAAGTTGAAGTCGATATATTATTAGGGAAAAACTGACAACTCCTGTGATAAAGTACATGTACATGTCAATCAATCTTCATTCGAACAGTGAAAACACAGTTTGCAGCGCACTTGAGCTGCGAAGTTACAAATAAGTATGTACACGTACCATCAATTTGAAACTGAAAGTTGAATATTTCGGGACTGCGTCGAATTCAGGGAATTCAGGGAATGAATACTTTGACACATTTGTGTATGTATTCTGACGTTTCCCCGTGTGGATAATGAAATTACTCACAAAATCATTATAGGGAGTGTTTGTTTTATTTATTCTAATCCTCTCAAAAACAGATAAAACCTGAAGCCATGTTGATCAACATTTCCATCAACACTCTCATTGTGAACTTTGAACTTATGAATATTAATAAGCTGTTCAATGGCAATGAAGGTGTGGGTTGGACGTCCCTGTCACTTTTCGTCCCAGTTTTAAAAGGACAACCAGCAATCTAAAACTTAACTATTTTTTTGTAACTTCAAATATTTTTTTACAGATGTTATCCCAGAAATTAATAATGAATTCAAATAAATTATTCATATCTTATCCTTTAAGAACTGAGCTAACCACGCATCACACCAGGTGAAGTTTTGGGGATATGAACATACACCGTACAGAAACAGAAACAAAGGAAAAGGGAAGCCTGCGCAATAATAATCCATTCAGACATTAATATTGCCGCTCACATGGACATTAATTACTAACACAAACACACCACTGACCATATCTATCAACCCTTAAAATCCAACAGGTCATAAGAAGAACCAGACAATGTAGGGGAAAATGCAGGGTGCGAAATTCTCACACTCTATAAAATAGCTGTATTAATTAATATTCATGAACAAAGGAAAAATAAGCTCTACAGCCAGCTACAGTGGCGAATTGTGTGATATTCTTTTCGGACAGAAAAAACATGGCACTTTATTGTTGTCCATCATGTCTGAGCTGTCTGTGTGATGTGATTTTAAATCAAAATAAAAAAACGCTGTGCACGTTTGTAAAGAAAGTGCTTTCTTAAAGACATTGGGTTCAGATGAACATAAGGTACTGAGTACAGTAAATTTTATTCAATTGTTAACCGCCCAAAATATAACTGTGTTGTCAACTGTTTACGAACTCAATTCCCCAGAAGACCGCCCAAGTTTTTCACCCTCTGAACTGGTCTACGATATACCGGTATATCGCAGTATTTTTCTCAATATACCAGGAGCCCAAATATGAACCCAGCGACCTGGGTAACAGGGTTAAACAAACTTGAATCTCACCTCCAGTGGGATGCTGTATACCAAATATCAAAAGATTCTGACAGGTGGATGTGAAGAAGATTTTTTAAGAATATTCCTCATACTGAACTTATCATTCGTGCTCCCACAGGGAGCCCAAATATCAACCTAGGGACTTAGCTTGAACAAACTTGAATCTCATGCTGGATCTGAAGAAGAAGATTTTTAAAGAAAAAATCCTCATATTGAACTAAGTTATAATTCGGGCTCCCACAGGGAACCCAAATATGAACCCAGGGACTTGGCTTGAACAAAACTTGAATCTCACCCCCATAAGGATGCTGCATACCAAATATCAAAACAATTCGACTTCTGGATCTGAAGAAGATTTTTAAAGAAAATTCCTCATTTTGAACTAAGTTACGATTCAAGCGCCCACAGTGAGCCCAAATATGAACGTAGGGACATGGCTTGAACAAACTTGAATCTCAACCCCAAAGGATGCTGCATACCAAATATCAAAACTGCTGGATCTGAAGAAGAAAATTCCTTGTTTTGAACTAAGTTATAACTCGGGCTCCCACAGTGAGCCCAAATATGAACCCAGGGACTTAGCTTGAACAAACTTGAATCTCACACCCCTAAGCATGCTGCATACCAAATATCAAACGATTCTTGATTGGTAGATCGGAAGAGGAAGATTTTTAAAGAATATTCCTCATACTGCACTACTTTAAACATTTGGGCTCTCATAGAGAGTCCAAATATGGACCAAGGGATTTGCTTTCAATAAACATGTGAAACAATCTTCCAAAGATGTTATAAGTGAATTTTGAAAGCTTTTGGAGCAGTGGTTTGGGAGAAAAGTAGTCTTAAATGTTTTTTCCTTTACCTACAGTGTTAAAAAATGCTGACTCAACACTTTTTCAATGTCCCCCAAAAAGTACCCCATGATAAAACCGATAGCATTTTTTTTTTTTGACCATTCCATTCTGCTGGTCCTAAGGAAGCTTCACACTAAATAAGAATTTTGAGTGCAATGTAGGTTTGGAGATATGGACATTTCATTTTTTTCTATTTTTAGATCCTGCGGTTCCCATGGGATGACAGTAAAACTTTTTTTGGTATAAGTACTTATGACCCAATAAGCCCTCATATCAAATTTGGTTCAAATCTGCCTCTCGGTTTGGAAAATAGAAATTTTGGGCGGGACAAAAATTCTTGCCCCTCCCATAACGAAGGCAAATATAGCTCCTCGAACTTCTCTTGAACAAAACTGAGTTTACACCTCAAAAGGAAGCTTCACACAAAATATCAAGTCTCTGCTATTGCTGGTTCATGAGAAAAATATTTTTTAAGATTTAAGCACACTTTTTGGGAGTGGCCCAACCAAGGGGCGAGGCAACTTACTTGATTTGAACAAAATCAAAATGCGATGTCATAACAAATTATTATGTCAAATATCAATAAAAATGGTCCTGGTAATGGTCCAGCGGTTTGGGAGGAGAAGACGCAAACACCCTGTTCACGGGACGGTGAGTGACCACAAAAGCTCCCCTGACTGAAATTCAGGCAAGCTAAAAATTGGGCAGCTGAGAACAGCTCACATCATTCATTCGATGCTCTGAATGGTTTTGTTGCAAAATCTGAACTAGAGCATGGAGGTTTTTCAAACGATAGATGCAAAAAAAAAAAAACGGCCATACGGTTTTTCCATACTTTGACATTAAACAATCAACAGTAATGAGAAGTTAAAGCAGCACAATCTGCACAAAAGATGACTTTAACGCAAATTCTTACAACACCTAAACGCCAATTCTTAAAAGTTTTGGCAGAGAATTTTAGGTGAAATTTGGAAAAAAGTCGTAGTATCAGGGTTAAATACTGTTCTGATAGTCCCCTACAACCTACATATGCAATATCAAAGGCCTGAGCCCACTGATCTTTGAGAAATTAACCTTAACATTAAATCTTACAATATTTGACACGCCGGACGCCGACGCTGACGCCCGAGGCCATGATAATAGCTCACCACTTCTAATAGAAGTAGGTGAGCTAATAAAATAATAATCAAAATTATTTTGGGTTATTTACTTTGACCATTTATTCCCCATGTGATACACGTTGATGCCATAAATCCATTTTATTTTGCACAGAACAACATGAGGGAGAGATCATACTCAGTACTTCGAAAAGGAGGCGAGAGGTCCAGTGAGGGATTGGTAAACAGGACAGTGAACGGAGTCCCTGCATTATGGTGATGTTAAACATAACAGAAAAGTTACAAGTCCAAATTATTTATTTTATTGAAATTAAAATTGAACACAAAGTATTGTGTGCTAAGTAAGATTTGGGGGTCCAAGGTCGAGATGCCATCTCCCGAAAGTCGTAGGCCTGAGCCAGGGGTGTGGGCATGAGAGAGTGTGTCCCCGACCTGTTGGTTTGGGATCTGTGGGCCCTGGCCCACGAAAATGAAAGTGTCAATGACACTGTAGCTCAACTTGACAAACTTGAACTTGGTAAGTTATAAATGAAATGGCAAAATTGAAGATCATTGGTACCAATGTTATTTTTTTTGCCAGTGGCAACATTTTTTGACAGAAACCGAAGAAAATTGATAGCTCCCATCTAGAGGCCTCCCCAAACAAGCATGCCAGGTTTCAAAGCAATCCGATCATAAATGTGCCCTGTAGGGCATACAAAAGGGAAATATTGTGGTCTGACTAGACTAAGTTCTAAGAACGTTGGCCGTGGCAACATTTTTTGACGGAAATGGAAGAAAATCAATAGCTCCCATCTAGAGGTCACCGTAAATAAGCATACCAGGTTTCAAAGCAATCTAATCATAAATGTGCCCTGTAGGGTGAGCCAAAGGGAAATATTGTGGTCTGACTGAACTAAGTTCTAAGAATGTTGTCTGCGGCAACATTTTTTGAAGGAAATTGAAGAAAATCGATAGATCCCATCTAGAGATCTCCCCAAACAAGCATACCAGGTTTCAAAGCAATCAAATCATAAATGTGCCATGTAGGGTGTGCCAAAGGGAAATGTTGTGGTCTGACTAAACTGAGTTCTAAAAACGTTGGCCGTGGCAACATTTTTTTACAGAAATTGAATAAAATCGATAGCTCCCATCTAGAGGTCTCCCCAAACAAGCATACCAGGTTTCAAAGCAATCTGATCATAAATGTGCCCTGTGAGGTGTGCCAAAGGGAAATATAGAGGTCTGACTAAACTAAGTTCTACGAACGTTGGCCGTGGCAACATTTTTTGCTGGAAATTGAAGAAAATCGATAGCTCCCACCTAGAGGTCACCCCAAATAAGCATACCAAGTTTCAAAGTAATCTGATCATAAATGCGACCTGTGAGGGGTGCCAAAGGAAATTGTGGATGTACGTACTAGCATACTAACGTACGTACGTACGGACGAGAAGTGATGGCAATAGCTCAGCTTGATTTTGTCAAGTGGAGCTAAAAAATCATATTTGGATGCCATGGGAGTGATGGTAGCACCCCCCCCTCCCCCCCCCCCCCCCCCCCGGTGCTGCCACTGATGTACTGCATTTACCAAATAGAACATATACAACAAGAAAATAATCAAATGACATACAATCTAGTTTGCTTTGTCCCAGTACTGCCAGTAGGACATACCACACTTTAAATAGTTCTCAGGTGACATATCTATGGTCTTTTCTAGTAAGGCGATAGTGATTTAGATTAATTGAAGGGCCTGAAAATAATATCCATAAACCGAATCGAAACCGAGGTTTTAAAAAAAAATAAAACCGAAACCGAACCTGGAAAAAAAAACCTCCATGCACTAATCTGAACCTGTGTGTTTCAAGCCCAACTGATTATCATGAGAATAAAAGAGACTTGTACATGTAATAACAATTAGACAAAAATTCTCAGAGTGCTGCGGCAAAGATTATCACAATTTTCATCGGCATTAGCACCAGGCCTGTTAGCATTTTCCGGACTATAAATGGCAGGGTGGAACGTGAAGGATATGGTGGGGATTAATTTGGGAAAAAGAAAAAAAGATCGAACGGAAAGATAAAATACGCAAGGAAGAAGGAGCGCCAAAAGCTATGATGTGTAGGGGAGGGGCTAGCCTTCAGGACACCTTTCCCCGGGCAAATACATATGTCATTTAACGTTATTGTTATATACAGGAATGTAACTGCCCCCCCCCCCCCCCCACTCAATATTTGTCCAAAAATCAAGATAGTTGGAAATTTTTCAGGCAAAAATTCCAACAGTTGGAAATTTGAAACATTGTTGTAACAGAGCTTTTTTCTGAATGTGGTGTTACATTTCCGTGAAGTCCAACAGCAGACTCCCACAGACATAAGTGATCGAACAACGCAAGATTTTCCGACTACTCAGCTAACACTTTTTAAATTATATCAAAAATTACAGAAATACAAACAAGTTGGTCAATTTGGTGCTCACAATAGTCATAAGCTGGTGAACTATGTGGCCAGTATACAGGGCACATTATGAGACGAAAGTGCAATGCATTCGCAGATAGCAGTTTATATTAGTAGATTTTACTGAATCTTTTAGAGGTTGAATCTTCTCGTAGCCATTACAGACTACCGTACCACAAGAAATTGTCATTTTGTGCTGTCCTAAAATCTCAAATTATGTAGATATTTAACTTCAGCCATTTAAACTTCTTGGAAGTATTCTCCGAATGGCCTAAAATTACCAGTACAGTCAACATTTTGAAAAATCAAAACCAACCAAAGGGAGGGGACACCCCTTTAAGTATCCATCCCTGGTTGGAATTTTTATAAATCAATAACACCCCCCCCCCCCCCACTCCCCCACCACCACCACTGAAACCCTCAAGCTTCGTCCCTGGTAATGTAAAATTATTTTAATAGCGATTCAAACAAACTTTTTCATCAAGCGCTATTGTAATAAACTTGTTACCATAACGGTTGGTGCGAATTTTTTCATCAACCGATAATATTATAAAATTATTACAATAGCGGTTGATGCAAACATTTTCAACCACCGCTATTGTAATAAACTTATTAGAGGGGCTGACGTACATATTTCCACCAACCGCTATTGTAATAAATTCATTACAATAATGGTTAATTTGAGTGTCCTGTCCTAACCGCTATTCTAATAAGTTTTTCCAGCAATTTGAGAATAAACTAAGTAATGATTTCTTCAACAGATGCGCCAGTCTCATTCAAGATTTGATCTCTACCCATCACAGCAGCAAAAAATAAGAAGTTGTCTATATGGCAGATCTGAAGTATTTTGCTCGAAACAATGGTTGATAAAACCATACAAATAGAGATGTTAACGGCCACTGACATCAGCTTCCTTTTATCTTTCAAATACATTAGTACAGTTAAAATATTTATAAAATATAATATGTATGACTCTGCGATAGTTGACAGAGGCTGAGTGAATGCACTGCAGATGAGTTGGGCAACAGATAGGAGACTGATTTCCTGCAAGTGAATTTCTTGTATAAACCCTTTCAATACTGAGCTTCTGAATGGAGTGATCATCTAACATTCGATTCATTTAACCAGTTTGAAGAGTCTGGACTCTGGAATGATATCTGAGGGACGATAATAAGAATATTTTTTACAAACAAATCTATCCTACCCCGGTACATGTATACAGTATGTGGAGGGACTCAGGAGGGGTGGAATACCACTAATTTGCAGTAGGGTGGATTTTTCAACGATGGTTATTTACATGTTTATGGGAACAAAACAAAAGAAGCAAAAGCAATTTCTTTTTATCTCCTGGACCACTGGGTTGCACTTGGTGGTCTACAGCTTATAGTCTGCAAGTGTCCTGTGTGATTTTGGGGAAAAAAATTGAGATTTTTTTTTGCCTGGTCGAAAATCTACATGTATCCCACTGCGATTTAGCATGGTAATCCAACCGCCACTAACTGTATATAATCTGTTGATTATCAGTGTATTTTGAAAGCTTGTCAGACGTACATGTACTGGGGAGGAAGGAGGGTTATCACACTTTATTTTCTGGTGCTCATTTTACTTATTTGTCGGCAGCAATAAATTTCCGATTTTTATATATTAACTGCCAAATATCTGAAAAGTTGAAATGCTGTTGGAGTGGGGAGGGAAGGGGGTGGTTTTGTGGCTTTTTTGTGGAAAGAGTGCTTTTGGAAATCAGAAATGATTGATTTCGTTCTCAGTATATTGTTTATGAGTATTAATCATATCTTTCGGGCGTACAGTTTGGGCCCCACAAGCTAGTCCTCTTTTACTTGAAATGTTGTCAGTGGAGCTCATCAGAGATGGGCTTCCCGGGAGATATTTCAAAAAAGCAGCAGAAAAGAAAAAAATGTTCTTTCATCTTGATGGGTCAATTTGGCTCCATCTTGGCATAATATTCATTGTCATCATACAAGTATAGTTTTGACTGTGTCCAGGGCCAATTTGAGAGTGTGTACGAGGTAATAACCCCAGGGCCCGGAACTTTTGGGGGCCTGGCCAAGGAGTCTATGACTCCTGGATTAGGTTCAGGCACCTCAAAGTTCTGCATCCCATAGTACTAAAATATTAAGAAAGGGTCTCTATATCAAATGGTTCTCTGCACTTGGCCAACTGTTGAAGCTTTGGGCTGCACGATTCTTGGGTGATCACCTTATTACGTCAACTTGACAATATAAGCAAGAAGAATTGTGCAGCCAGAAGCTATAATTCTGTGTCACTGGATGACCACTGATGAATTTGTAAATTTGAATCATGCAGCTTAAAACGTCATTTGACAGCCAAAGGAAACATAAATTTTCATCCTAAAAGCCACAAGAAGGTTCTATTTAAAAGCAGATTTCAACTTTTCTTGGAGGAACCCCCCAATCCCCCATCACTGTTCGTGACTTCTGCCCTGGTGGAAACACATTCCGTGATTCTCCCCCCCCCCTCCACCCACACACTTTCGAAAGGGTCCTGTAAGTTGACGTAACAGAATAAATCCAAGGCCCAAATTTCTTTCCCCAGCCCTGGCAGTGTCACACTAAGAGCTTGCCTATCCAACATTTTACGTTCGTAATTTTATTTTAATCACATATTTCAGTGTTTATGTAAATGATAAAGAAGAGCAATATTTTTTGTGTAAAAGTTACTCCCTAATGTCTTCAAATATTTAGAAATACAAGGATTGAAAATAGTCCCGTTTTGGAAATGCCAGTACGTTTCAAATTGTTGAGTTCTCCATATTTTGATTATTTTCAGCTAGAGCTGGTCGGTTTAACCGAACCAAAACTCATTTTTTTAGTGGAAACCAAAACCGAACCGAAAAAGAGATTAAAAACCGTACATTTTTGGTTTTGCTTAACTTTTGAGTATTCACATTTAGCACACCATACACTGTAGATTTTGTATAATCAACAAAATGTCAGCTAAACACATGGTAGCATATCAATAAGAAACGAGGATAGAAATGCCAAATGCCAATCATGCAATAAGTCAGTCATTGCCCAGTGCGTAAATACCTCCAACCCACGTCGCCACATACAGAATCATCAGGCCGAAGAGTACAACACTGTTATTGAAAAAGAACAGATTGTGGCACCTACAAAGTATCAGTTCGCTCAAAGCTCAGTTGATGTTGGGGAATCCCCTTTTTGCAGGAAGGGGGTTAAATTAATAATAAAATGTTAGCTACACATACCTGTCATTATGTCATACAAAGTGTCAATCGGAAATTTGAATAGAATGAAAGTAAAAATCCAATATACACTTATATGTGCAAAACGCACATGGCTGGGTTGTTTTTCGAAGCAATGGGAATTCTCAGAATTCAGTGACTCTCTGACAATGATAATTCAAAGCAAACTGAAAGGAAGCATGGACATGGAAATCAGGTCAGGTGACGATCTTGTCGGTAATTTGCATAACCTCTTCAGTGCTTTGTAAATGAATGATTCTGGGATTTAGAGTTTGCTCCTTTCAGGTACAAATGTCAACTTGTCAAGTTACTTAGATTGTGAAATGGGTATCTGTTTTACTGAAAGTAAATGGTGTATATACTAAAGTTTGCACCTTCTCCTTGAAATTGGGCAGTTGCTTTCTTAAATTCTGACTCGTTTCACTTATTTTCATGTCAGGCAACACGTCAATGCTATGAATGGAAATGAAAAACGAATCTGACAGGATGGTGGAATCATAAAATTTCCGTCTCAAATGGCATCTTTGTGACTAACTGTTTGAGCCCTCCTCTTCCCCTCGACACACACTCCCACCTCCCGTATCTATGCCCTTGGACTTGAATGACTTTTTATGAAGGCGTATGCAGATTGCAGATATAATTTTTCGCTCATTAAATTTACAGGAAACAATCGCAATACAGTTTTAATTCATTTCAAGTTCACTTGTTTGTTATTTAACATGTTTTAGTACTATTCTGTCCTAGTTTGATACATAAGATATGGAAAATGTGTATTGTGTTACAAAAACTGAAACCGGAAACAGACTTTTTTCGTCCAAACCCGACCCGAAACCAAACCGAGGGAAAATTTCAAAACCAACCAGCTCTATTTTCAGTGCGTGTAAAACAAAAATGTCACAACTGTCGGGTATTCTCCAGTTTGTATGTTTTGTTTTGCGAGAAATGCAGGGGGAATCGTTGATAATGATTGCCTTTTAGGCATGAAATGCGCCATGCTCAGCAGTAATTTTAACCAGAATTTTAGAAAGGATGCCTAGCTTCAAACTGAAATCGCAATTACATTGTTTGGGTAGGTATTTAGTGCTTTTAACACATCCAAACCATTCGTACTGAAAATCTGTTATGAACGACTGCAAGGAAAAGCTTGTTTAAACTTCCAGCGGAGAATAGCACATAAATATCAAAATCATAAAATTAGCTATTCTCTGCAGGAATTCCAGGTTAAGAACCTAGTTCAGCGATTCGAAAGTAGTGGCTACCCCTCTACGTTCAGATTTTTACCATTCAGTCCTACATAAAAAGTTCCTATCAAGTTTTTATTGGAACTCAAAACTCGAAATTAGGAAATATATATCAAGCTTTCGCTCTTATTACCAGATGCAATCGATAGTACACATATTTCCTTACATTTGTGCAGAGTTTATTGATCCAAACTATGTTTTATCCTTTAATTATCGTTATTTTAATACTCTCGAAACGGCAACAAATGTTTCAAAATTATCCATGTTTTTGTATACATGTAAATATAAAACAGTAAAAACAATAACCCAGTAATGGCGCCAAAACGAATAGACCTTTTCATCGATGCGGAATCGGAAATTTGATCGCATTTGCGCATAGGGGGTTGATACTCTAAGGTGCCGAATAATAGTGTTGGCACTATTATTAATTTTGGAGAAAAATGCCTACCATCACTTTTATTTGGTAATGAGACATAAAGTGAAAACGCCATCACTATTATTAATATTTGATGAAAATACAAGCCATCACTATTATTCAGCTAGTGCTGAAATGATTGTTCGACGAGTCGACCTCGACTCGATTACTAAAAAAGTCGACGCTGATGTTACGGTATGGAAATATTATTGATATTGGTAACAGAAAGAAATCTGAGACTCAGCAACAATAACAATGAATTTAACTATTATTCTGAAATTTAATTTTAAAAAAATTAATATAAAAAAAAACGATACAAAGATCTTTTACACTAATTGGTTTACAGAAAATAAAAACAGTGGTACTTATCAATTATTGAATTAGTCCAAAATACAGTTTGACAGAATCCAGTAACCCAGTGGTGAGGAATCTTGTGAAGAAAGTTACCAGCTGGTAGTATTAAATCCAAGAATGTCTCTTCAGAAACAGTATCCCGTATATTTGTAATAAAATTTTCACTTAGAAATTTCAGCAGTCTCCAATAACATATAATAAAATGCTCCGCAAAATTCAAATGGAGTAAAAATCCAAGAAGTATTGGCACCACAGGTAATTTCCAAATAATCCAGTAGAATCCTGGCTTTTCACAAAATAATATTATTCTGTTTCACAGAAAGTATAAATTCTCTCTTTCCAAGACGAACAAATTCTCTTCTAGAATCAATCTTCCAAATTCACAAAGAAGTACTGCTTCTATAATAAATGCTCTGTCCTAGAACAATAATAATCTCGAATGGAAACAACTGCTGTGTTTTAACTGAACTGAGTCTTTCTGAAATGGCTTTCTAAAAATGAGTTTTTTGAATTCTGTTGACAAACCATTATATAGTAACCAGATTGAATGTTCCAGAAGATGAAAATTCTACAATGTTCTATCAGCTTTTAGGTGATTCTGTCATAGTTCAAATAAACAAGGTCCTACTTAAACAATCAACAGCTATATGTACAATATATTAGTGTAACAAAGATGTAAACAAAGGTCACTCAGTGCAAATGAGTCAGACCAGTCAGAAAATGCAGAAAAATATCAAACTCAAAATAATTATCCACTAAGGATATACCAATCTCAATATAATATGGGACTATAGAACAGATGAAATTCGCCAGTCGACACCTTCATTATGGAGATCATTGTTAGGTATAAGCGTCAGACATACTATACTCTAATTGGCCACAACTGACAGTAAAGTCGGCAGAACTCTATTTTTTGGAAAACTGGGGCAAAATATGTTGTTCATTTTAACCCAATTCACGAAAATTTACAATTCCGGCACTTGCTTCTGTATTTGTTTAAAGGTTTACTTTCACTTTAGCGCTCATGTTCAATCCAGTTTGTTACATTGTATGCCCGTATTGGCCAAGCCTTAAAATAACTGGGTTCGCTTCGCATTTTGCGATACAAATCGCCTATTTAGCGACGCAATTCGTAATTTGAAATCACATTTTGCGAATAACGTTAAATATTGTCAAATTCATTCATTTAGCGAGGTATCACCAAAGATTTATTTGGCTTCCGTGATAGCTACGAGAATTTACTATCAAGTAAAAAAAAACACATATCTATGACCTATCTTCATGAATTACCTAAACAAGCCTATTTAACATAATTCTTTCCTAATATGCCGATGTGAGTGAAAATAATACAGGAATTCAGCCAATTAAATTGTGTATTTTATTCTGGCGCCAAATGATTTATATCCACATCATCTGATTCGAAGTCTTCAGTCACATGCTACATTCTTTGTCATTCGTCGAAATTTATAACCTTTTTTTATTTGAAGAATTGGTATATCAAAACTAGACTGCGTTTTGGCACCGTATTTCACAGATATGTATTTATGACATATCTACATACTGTGCCTAAGTTTTAATCACATACATGAAGTATTTGAAAAGTTATTTTTAATTGAAACCGCCAAAGTGACAGGAAACTCAAAATGCATAATGTGGATTCCATTCCTGAAGAGAGACAGAGGTGTATCACATGGTCTGTGACGCTTTGCACGAAATGACATAAAGCCTAAAAATAACTCTTGAACTGCCCCGTGTGAATGAAACATTTCAAAATAGTAGGGGTAATTTTCTAAAAAATGAATATCAATATATCCCCTTCTGTATTTGTTTTGAAAGTTTTTGATCTCATAAATATTCTCCACAACTAAGAAATATACCTGGCATTTATCATACTTTCAAGCATGGGTGCAGATCAGAGGTGGGTGGGGGATGACATGTCAACAAAACTTCAAATCAGATCACTTGCCAAGTTGCAAATTGCTGTATGAGTCGAAATAAGTTGTAGCATTTCACTGAGCAACTATGCTTTTTTTTAACACTTGGTACTGTTTATGTCCATGTATAAGTCACACTTTTTTACCTGGAAAATGTCTGGTTATAAATTACACACACTTGCACCACGTAAAGTCAGTTTCAATAGCACCAACAATGCCTATGTAGGACAACAATTTGAAAACAATTTGTGTTGTAACCTACGCATTTGTTGTATTTTTAATGTTTTTTCCGGAACATTCTCACGTTTAGAAAAAAACAACATAAACACAACAACTTTGCAGGTTACGGCACAAATGGTGCTATGATTCTGAAGCTATGAAGTTTCAGTCACAAACGAGCGTTGGAGTTTCTTGACAGGGGTGAAGACATTGGAGTGATAAACAAACAACGAAAAATAAATAAATACGAGTATTTTTTAAATCTTTAATAATAATTTTCCTTTATTCTTTTATCTTATTCACCACGTGATAACTTGTGAAAACTATTTCCGTTGCATCCAAAATTGCCCCAAATTGGCAAAACGTAACTTGCAACTAATTCTTGTTGAGCGCATATATTTGAAAATGGGTGTGCGACTTATAGTCTTATACATGGGCTTAAGGCAAAAGGGAGGAATTCCAAGTGTGAGTTGGAGGTGTGACTTATACACAAACATATAGGCTTTATGTCATTTCGTACGAAGCGACGCAGACCATGTGGTTCACCTCGGTCTCTCTTCAGAAATGAAATACCTTGACAAAACAGCGGCCGGCGAAAGTGTTATTATATACGGTAAGTCATCTTGTATTTTTGCAGCAAAACGGGCCAACTAGTCGACTTTAAGTCGATTACTACCGGCGACTAGTCGACTTTCGAAAATAGCTAATCATTTCAGCACTATATTCAGCCATCTCCTCTGCACAAATGAGATCGAGATTCCGATTCTGCATCGATGAAAAGGTCTATTCGTTTCGGAACCATTACCGGGTTATTGTTTTCACTGTTTTTTATTTATACAAAAACATGGACGATTTTGAAACATTCGTTGCCGCTTCGACAGTATTAAAATAGCGATAATTAACCCTTTACCCAACAGAGACGATTTCAAAATTCATTATTTTAAAACCATTTTTTTTAATTTTTAAAAAAAATTTCAACAAAACTATATCATGTGACCCCTCTTTGGAAAGAGCTCGATGGGCTCGTTCCAAAGAGGGGTCACATGATATGGTTTTGTTGAAATTTTTCGAAAAATAATATTTTTTCAGCAGCTGTATTTGCATATTACGTGGGCAGATGCAGGCGATTCGTTGGTTAAAGGGTTAAAGGATAAAGCATAGTTTGGATCAATAAAATCTGTACAAATGTAAGGAAATACGTGTATTGGATTGCAGCCGGTAATAAGAGCGAAAGCTTGATATATATTCCTAATTTCGTGTTTTGAGTTCCCATAAAAAACTTGATGGGAACTTTTTCTATAGGATTGAATGGTAAGAATCTGAACATAGAGAGGTAGCCACTACATTCGGATCACTGAACTATTAAGAACCATAATGGCCCTCCTGGAATTTTGAAAATGACAGTTCTGATCTCATACACAAAATGGCCTAATTCCAAGTAATTCTGGGTAATTCCTATGTTTAGGAGGACCCAGCTAAGAAACATTCGAAATCAAACCCAAGTTTAACTCTACATGTTTCATTGTATTTGAAGTTGCAAAAAATATAAAGATACCCGGTATCAATTAATTTATTTATTGGGGTTTAACGATATTTTCAACGGTAATCCTTTACAATAGCGGGTTTGGGGTTTTTTGCGAAATTAGGACATTTTTTCTCACTTCTTTGGGTTTTTTTTCCCTTTAAGAACACTTTTCCAACAAATCTGCATTCTTTTTGATAAAAAAAGTTTACATTTTAACAAGAATTGTGACCTTTTATTGCTCCGTTCAAAAATACGTAGAAACCACCATTTTGCATTGCTGATGGCATGTTCTATCTCTCGGACCAGGATTAAATGGTCGTGCTCAAAAAGTGTAACAGACCCGGGATGGAATATGCCATGAAATATCATGTAAGTTTCACATTTTGTCGTCTGCTAAATTTGCTTCCTCTTTCGTGCGAGTTGCGAATTCAAAGTTGCGAAAAAAAATTCTCCACTCTTTCTATGTTCAAACAATTGATTTTCAAATGGATATATTTTCATTTTTTGCACTCCTAAACTCTTTGGAATCAACAAGAGACTAGCTAAGAGACAAGAAACTCCTACCAACGTGTCTTAACTGCGAGAGCTGTTCAACCCAGTGTAGTGTGCAAAAAGACGGTACGGCTGTTGATGAACAAATTTTTAGATGTCTGACATGTAGAAAGAAATATTCAATTAGACGTGGCACTTTCTTTTTTAATTCTAAACTTTCTCTTAAAGTGATCTGTGTTGCTCTCTACATGTTCTGCATGAAAGTGCGCGTTTCACAGGCCCAACATATGATCGGAATATCAGAAAAAACAGCTATTGACTGGTTTACCTTCTTTCGAGATATCTGCACGTCCTTCATGATGAAGCAAAATGTTCTTTTAGGAGGGGTGGGGGATCAAGTCGAGATTGATGAAACAAAAATCTGCGGTAAATGTAAATACGGTCGGGGGAGGCAATATGCTGGTATGGATGTTTGGGTGTTTACAATGTACGAGCGTCGGAGGAAATTATTCATTGCCAGGATTGTGGAGGACCGGACAAGAAGCACCCTCCTTCCCATTATTAAGCAGTCTATTGCGCCTGGTACAATCATCATATCGGACATGTGGAAGCCCTATGACACTCTAGAGAAGGAAGGCTACCATCACGAAGCGGTAAAACACTCTGAGACATTCGTGACTGAAGATGGAACACACATAAATTGTATCGAACATCTTCATGGAGAAATCAAGGCAGAGCAGAAGATTTGGCGAGGAACAAGTTTCTTCAACCTGCCTTCATTTCTCGATGAATTTATGATGAGAAAAACCCTTAAACATTCATATGATGACTTCTTTAATACAATTTTAGACCAAATCGCCATAGATTATCCCGTCCAATAACTTTTTTCAGTTAATTTCATTCTTCGAAGTGAAAGGATTTATTTTTTGAGGCAAGTGAATAATTTTATATGCATCTAGTATCATTAGGGTCAGTAGTAGCTTGGGTTAGGGTTAGGTACTAGATCATTAGGGTCAGTAGTAGGTGGGGGCAGGGTTAGGGTACCCTAACCCTGGCCCCATCAGCTACTGACCCCAATCTGATGTTGCCGCACCTTCGTTGTGCGAATAATGATGTCTCCCTCGCTTTAAAAAAGACACACAGAGGGCGCTGCCGTTGACTCGTTCAATTTGAGCTGACGACAAAAATCTATTCGGAAACGCTGCACTCAGTGAGTTAAAATGCATTTTTTTTTTAAATTTCATGCCGCGGAATCAAATATTTTTGTACTTATTTGTTGGAAAAGTGTTCTTAAAGGGAAAAAAAAACAAAGAAGCGAGAAAAAATTTCCTAATTTCGCAAAAAACCCAAAACCCGCTATTGTAAAGGATTACCTTTTCAACAGCTAGGGTCACCTCGTGTCAGAGAAAGATATCAATTAACAGGAAACTGTAAATAGGCAGGAGGCGCATGCCGTTGTGTGATTACGCGTGATTCTGCCATTTGTGGTGTGATTGCGGTATTTAGACAAACCAGTCGATTTCTTCTTATTGTGAATAGACTCTTTTCGTGGGCTAAACTATTGTACACTTACAGTGTCCCAGTGTACTTACAGCCTTATACTCATACTGCAACGATCTAGCCGCAGCATCAGCCATGTCTCCCCAGCCTCTCAATTAAATAAATCAAGTTTCAATCACTATCTGCACGAACGAAGGACTGCGTTTTGAAGATGGGAACCTCACGTTGGATTTACGTTTCGAATCTCCTCCAGACTTGCCACAAGAGGCGCCTGATCTACAGAAAAGGTACCCCAAAAACAGCTCGACCATAGACAAGTCGCCCCAAACACAACTCAGACAAGCAGGAATAACTTGTCAATTTTATCTTACATTTTTACATTTTCAACCTTTTTTCTATTTTATGACTAGTATTTTTTTAACACAGTACATAATATCGAAAAAAATCCTCCCCAAGAAACTAAGAATCACAAAAACACATGGTTGGGTCGGCACCAAGTCGTTTCGACACCGAGTCGATTCGGCACCAAGTTGTTTCGGCACTTGATATTTTGATAGGGTCAGACAGTTTGAGGTTGATCAGGTTGCCTGGGCAATACGCGTGGCAATAAACAACAAGGCAATTATCCCGTGTAATGTTGTATTATCCTTCCATAATCATGATCTCAAAATATACATTATTATTCCATTATCTCAATACATTCACTATATGCATGACTTTACATAACTGTATCAAATATATTAACACTGAATTAATAGTAGATACAATATATTAAAAAATGAATATTAAAAAAACAAAGCACTATATTTTAAAGCACAACATGTACATCTTTGTCAAACATTTTCTCAAGCAGATTATGGCACATAAACACCTGCTCATTTTTGAGTGGTTTACTACTCGTGCTGATCTCCCTCTTTGAATACTGACCGAACAACACAAATAACTGTCCTTGTGTTTTCGTGACAATTTTTGTTTGATTGCGTTGAAGTTTATTTTCAGATGAAAGTTTAATCAAAATCAAAAGTTGGATCGATGTAGCTTCTTTGAAGATTTCATTCATAAGTTAGTGAACTGGCACTGAATCCAGGGTCTGTTAACAATTTTAAAAGTGTAACCATGTAATCCATACCACGTTTGGCTTTTTCTAAAAGATCAAGTTGTCTTTTTGTATAAAATATTAGACTACGCTTTCCTTGTACGTCATGTTCAAAGAAGTTTGGTCCATTGCTGTATAGGAATGTAGTGTAAAAAAATGGTAAAACATTAACTTTTAAAACTATTATCAAAATAACCTATATAAACAACGTTTGAACCAGGAAAACACTGCGTGGATTGAGAAACAACATAACGGTTTCTCAAATATCATTTTTGCACCCTCCCCTCCCCGAACAAAATTGCTGGTAAAAAAATACATTATTACACGATAATCATCTTAAACTCTAAATTTGTAGAGTCATGAATCAATCAATCAAGGTAAGAAATAAAAGTGTCGGTGAGTTCTCTGAACAATATAGCAAAATATGTTATGAATTAGAATGTATATCATTCACAAAAATGTTCCAAAATAGGCACACAAAAACACTCTAGTCTTCTTAAATATAAGTGCCGAAAAGAATTGGAATCAGATACCAACACTAAAAAATACCCAAACTATTTGGTGCCGAACGACTTAACACAAGGGTATACGGCTTATTCGCCCCTTGGCTCATTCGCCCCCTGGCTTTTTCGCCCCTCCGGCTCATTCGCCCCCTGGCTCATTCGACCCTCCGGCTTATTCGACACCTATGTTCAACTTGAAAACTGGTGGGTAATACTTTTTGCCGGTAAAAAGGACGCTATCCGGTAAAAAGGACGGTAAAAACTACGTTTTAAAGTACTAAATGTACCTCTGAATGTGTGAAAAGTGATTTTTTTAAGGAAGCTTACGCAATAATAAATATATAGAAGGAAGATTAAGTATTGTTTGTTTTATTGTAGACTATTTTCAAGACAAAATAGATCATTTCGCCATCGACAACGATCGACATGCTATTTTGTGCAAGGAAAAAACGTCCTTTTTACCGACAAAAAGTATTACCCAAACTGGCGCCGAAACGACTTGATCAAGGGGAGGCATCACCTCGTGCACCTTGGGCGATGGCTCCATACGCCCTGACAAGTCGAAAGCAGAAGCGTTTGGAGAACTCTTCAAGAGAAGGCATCGCCTCACGTAGAGAACATTTAAATTTTGACAGCAACTTCAGCGAGAAAGCCGACCAATTTGTATAATTTTGTAGATCAGCAAAAATTCTATCCTCGCAGCATCGTCACTAGATGTCAACCACTGGATGGGGTCCGAATCTTTCTCCGACACAAATACTGTTCTTAGAAACAATGAAAAACTTAATTTTCAAGCCCCAGATCACGGTCTTGGGTACGGGACAAGTCGCCGTCGGGACAACTCGCCGTCGGACGGCGAGTTGTCCCGATTTTTACGGCGACTTGTCCCGTTTTTTTTTTTTTGTTTTTTTTTAATTTATTTTTTCATTATTTCATTTTTTGGGGTGAAATATTGTTAAATTTATCACTTACTAACCTATAGAGTATTTTCACCAATAAATCCGACCTCCATGAATTGAAAGAAATGAACAGAATTAAATCCACGTGTTATGAAAGTCCCACCTTGAACTATACTGTCCACTGCAACATTTTCAGAAGAATGAGAATGAATGAAAGGTTTTAGCGCGCCGAAGGCGCGCAGGGACGATGTGGGATTTACAAATCCCTTGCGACCCGGTTAGCCTTATTTTATTTCACTTGGATCTTGGATCACACAGGCCTAGCTTTCCTATTGCCTCAAATGGGGTCTGAAGGGGTATGCACGCGGTTAGAATTCCTGGCAGTTTGCATTGGAGTGATAGATTGTCAAAGACCAAACCCTCAACGCCATTAAGACTATTGGAGAGTGGGCTCTATTCGGTTCCAGCTTGGCGATGGTAGAGGTTTGAGTCCCACCATGGTGGCGAGCCAGAATATAATGTTGTGCGATGGCAATTTTAAGGGAAAAAGAAAAAAGAAAACCAAACAGCAACGCCGGTTTGGTAGCGGCCCCGGTATATGACCATAGCGGTTACAAAAAAGGAATCGAGAAAACTCCAACAGTTTAGTTTGAAAAAACCGGGAGTCATCCATCAAGCCTTCTGGGAGATAGGATGCCGTATGTGATTTGAGGTATCTGGTTATCCTTCGGGAATTCCAAATGACCTCCACCCCCCCACCCCCACAAAAAAAAAAAAAAAAAGCCCTTAAAAGGGCTGTTTGCTGGCAACATTGTTTCAATCCTTGCCTTGGTCTTGTTAGGTTTTCTGCACATCTTTGCTTGAGGATTGTTTCAATCCCTCATAGTCTGTCATTCAGTTTGGTCGTGTGTCTGTTGAGATAGAGGAGGTAGAAAAGATAGAGAGCTGGAAATTAGAGCAATTCGGTTTTTAATTTACACCTTTTCCGTCCTTTTGGATGGGGAAGCCAGCATTTTTTCCCCGAGATTTATATCTCAAGGAGGGGAGACCCGGCAGCAGGTGGAGATTTTCCTCGCTGTTTGCAACTCCCACTGGTAACAGAGGCAAGCTTTCGTGCGTATCGTGTCACCCGCAGCCAGTTCTAAATTTAGGTCACAGAATAACTGGCTCACCCCATCACAATGATGTAATCTTTAACCCTTTCGATAGACATGCCCCAGATTATTTAGTTTTCCTATTGAGGACGCGATGCGCATTGAGTTCTATTATTAATTCGCTGTCTTGAAGTCTGTTTAGAGTTTTGCTTTGAAGATCTTTTAAGCGCATTGCTATAGTGTCTATTTTTGCTATCTCGTGAAGTTGTTTTATCGATGTCCACGTGGGCTTGCGTAGAGCCACGCGCAAGGCATGATTTTGGACCCGTTGTAGTTTTTCAATGTTGGTTTTATTCAGGTCACTTGTTATTATGGCCCCATACTCTAGTACTGGGCGTATATATGATTTGTAAAGATTGAGGAGAATTTCTTTATTGGCTCCCCAATTTTTACCTCTAATCATTTTCAGGAGATTGATGCGTTTAGTGGCTTTGACGGTGACTGAGTTTATGTGATTGTTTAGATTGAGACTGCTATCCAGGTTGAATCCCAGAAACTTTGCCTCATTACTAGCTTCAAGTTTATGATCGTAAAGCTTAAGCTCAATATTAGGGACAGGCTTTTTCCTTTGTTTTTTATAGAATGTGATTCTTTGTGTTTTCGTGGCATTTAGCTTGATGCGCCACAGAGCGCACCAGTCTTGCAGGTCGCGGATGGTATCCTGCAGGCGGTTTTGTATTATGTTTCCAGACTTACTGGCCGTCCACATTCCTTTGTCGTCTGAGAATTGAGATAGTTCAACATGGTTCTTCCCTAGTTTGTCAATGTCATTCACATATATTATAAATAGAAGCGGGCTGAGAACCGAACCCTGTGGAGTGCCCGCTTCGAGTTTTACCTCGGCTGACACTTCGCGGTTGACTCTCACTTTGATTTTTCGATCAGATAAAAATGATGATATGATCCTTAGAATTTTGGTAGGTAGCCCCATTTTAGCTAGTTTGTATCTCATGCCATTGTGCCAGACAGAGTCAAACGCTTTTTCTACGTCGAGTAATAGTGCGGTTCCTATTTCATTTTGACTGAACGCCGTTTTCATATAATCTACCAGTCTATAAACATGCTCGATTCCCTCTCTTTGGCTCCTGTATGCCCTTTGCCACTTATTGAAAAAGCTGATTGATTCGAGATGGCTGCGGAGTCTAGTCGTGAGAATCCGTTCGAAAATTTTTCCAATACAGCTGAGTAGGCTGATTGGGCGGTAATTAGCTGGGTTGCTCAAATCCTTGTCAGGTTTGGGTATCATGACTCCTGTAGCTACTTTCCAACATTTTGGGAAATATCCACTAGAGAGACAGCAGTTTAGGAGGTTAGTGAGTCTACCGAAAAAAGTGTTGGGACATTGTTTCAGGATTTTGTATGAGACCTCGTCCCCTCCTGGGGAAGAAGAAGACTTACATTTTTTAATTGTGTTAGCCACTTCTTCTTTGCTTATCGGTTCCGTGAGTTCATGGCCATCCCCGTCCTCGGGCGTTTGGCTGAAGTTGGCATCGTTAAACGTTGTCTTGTTGTCTTGAACAAATTTGTTTACTTTTTCTTTGAACTTGTCATCAAACCTATCGCCCTCATGTGGACGATGATATTTCTTAAGGAGCTCAGCAAAGGCGCTAGCCTTCGCCTTGTCATCCAGGGCCATAGTTCCATCGTTGATCTTTAGTGCCTTACTGTTGGCGTCTTTATGTTTTTGTCCAGTAAGGGTTTTAAAAGTATCCCAAAACTTTTTAGTCTCCCTGAGTCCATTTAGATTTTCCGTTGCTTTTTTCCATCTCACGCGATTGTCGTTTGCTATTGCTTTTTTAACTTCGCCGTGGAGGCGATTATACACGGCTTTAAGTTCGACCTTTTTAGTTGGAAGTTTTTCTGATTTGTATGCTCGGAAGGCCTTTCTTTTTTGTTTTATTATTTGGATTGTAGTTTCAGTTATTCTGTTGGCCCGCGGTTTAACTGTCTGTTTGGGACAAATCTCATCAAGAGTGTTGTTAATGACTTCACTGAGATTGGTACATGCTTGCTCGAGCTCGCAGGTATTCATTGGGTCGTTTTTGTTTATTTTAACCTGAATTATTTTTCTGAAGAGGTCCCAGTCAATTTTGGATAGATTCCTCCTCCTCATTGTGGGGTATCTTGCGGGTCCGCTGCAACCGTGTAATGTAGCATGAACAGGCAGGTGGTCGCTACCTAAATCATCGTCCCCCACATATATGTCTTGCATTTGATTAGTTAGTGATTTACTGGTTATAATTAGGTCAAGGATGTCGGATTGGTGGAGGGTGTTGTTACTGACGTGAGTAATGTCGTGGTCGTTATTTAATACAAAAAGATCAAATTGTTCGATGATATTGAAGAGAGCGTCGCCATTGGGCTCCGTTTTATTGCAGAAGAATGATTTTGTTGAAAATGAAATAAAAGTAACCGTCAGCTTTGATTAAGTTGATGTGTTCTCAATTGCCGGTTGCTACTAAAGGTTGGTTTGTAATCACTGTGTTTTTAGGCGCTGATATAAAGTGATTAGTTTTCAGTCGTCGGCTACTACAATATCGTTTCAGTAATGATTTTGTTTTGATTTGGTGATGGCTTCTCAATTAACCAAGATCACAGTTATTTCAGAGTGTTTTGGGGTTCCCTTTTATTTGCCGACCTGATCTTCTATAAATATAGTCAGACGGCAAGACTCAGCATCCGCCGTGCGTCGCATTCACACATCTGACTTCAGAGCGTGAACATCACCTAGATAGCCATGGAACTACCAGAAAGACTAGTGAAAGCCATTTCAGCTCTGGGCGTCTCAGGCCCTGTCTCCTGGACTATCCAGGAAACAGGCTTGAGCGTCCACCTGAAAGTGGAGTTTGAAATTGAGAAAACAACATTAACAACACCAACCTCTTCGGGGAGAGGTAGTACCTTTGGAGAGAGGATCCCCTCTCCCACTGGTCCTCACCCGAAGGGGCACGGAGGCCCTGAAAAGAGACAGCAAAAGAAGAAGAAGAAGAGCCCATCGACCAAGCGCAGGAACGCCCGGCGCTTGGAGGCCTTCCGGAATAGGAAGAAAGAGTTGAGTGAGGGGGTGGAGGCTCTGGAGGCAGCCGCCAGTTCCCCTCCCAGTCCCACTGGTACACCCAATCAACTGCCGGCTCCTAAGCCGGTACAGTTGGATGAGGAACGTCCAGTGGAGACTGAGGAGGAACTGGAAGTTGCTTTTTCACCGCCTCCCACCCCTCACTCCCCTCTTCCTTCACTACCGGAAAGCCCGGGAGCCACAGCAGAACAGCCACCCGAGTGCTCACTCGCCAGCGTGATAGAGATGGCCAAGAAATCATTAGAGGAGGGAAGAAAAACGTTAGAGCGAACTCGATATCTTGATCCAACACCGCCACCTAAATCACCATCTCAACCATCACCATCTCAACCACCTCCCAAGAAAAAGAGCCGAAAGAAACACAGACGGGGATAAGCCGCCTCCTTCCTACCTTTTCCTCCTTCAACACGCCTAGACATGTGACAGCCATCATAAACAGCCACCGAGGGTCGAAAGGGGCTTGTCTCCCATATCGTCCCTGCGCGCCTTCGGCGCGCGAAATCATTTCTCTTCGACTCAGCATCATTTCCAAAATGCCTTCATATTTTTTGTATTCAATGCAACAGAGAAGTTAGACCACGACAACATGCTGTTGACTGTGGCCGCTGGCAGCATCGACTTTGTAATACTGGGATTGACCTCCAGCAATACCGAGACGCCATGCACAGCAGAATTGTTCTGAATTTTGTTTGCATATATAATTAAATAATAAAGACAATTAAATATATGCCTCTAGTTACTTGTCACTTTCAACCCCATGAGTCATGAGTATTAATAAAGATAATTTAATCCTATGGCGCGTATTACTTCTCAACTACTACTCCACGGCGACTTGTCCCGACGGCGACTTGTCCCGACGGCGACTCGTCCCACCTCGGGTACGACGAGTTGTCCCGACGGCGACTTGTCCCGTTCCCCACGGTCTTCGCCCCCATGCTTTCGTTCTTCGTAGTCTGTAACCTTTTACCTTTCAAGTCTCTGCATCCACATTCTTATTCGGGGGTAACTTTTGCAAACAAATGTTACGATTGGCACCAGATGAATTTGTGACACTATACTGCAAAGAATAGGATTTGTTACGATCGGTATGTCTGTAGGGGTTGGGCAACTACAAACCATCTCACGTGGGGGTCTTTAATTTTTTCCTGTTCTTTAAAAGGACTGACAATATTTTGAAAAAAAATCTTTTAAATTGTTGACCCAGGAAAGGTGATCTCCTTCCATCCGAGGATAGGTCGATAGGTCTTGATATTTTTACATTGTACCGGTATCAATTATCTTCCGATTATATAAATGTGATTGTCTGTGAATCAAAAGGCAGTGACATTGGTTCGCCCTACCAGGGAGTCCACACCCTCTTGGACCCAACATTAAGGGTGCATGGATTTAAAAATCAAATGATCGCAGAAGGTTAAGAATAGTGCTTGTCGTCATCTGTACAGTGCATATGCCTTGTAGAGGGGTTTCCAGGTTGTCACTAAAAAGTGTACTCCGACCCCGACCCCGACTCCGAAATTACCGACTCCAAAACTATTTCTTTTTATAACTCTTTTATTAATGGATCAGTTATACTGAAATGCAACATAAATGTACAGAATTACGTGTAGTATACATATAATCATATAAATGTTACACAAAAATTATGATTTTCATTAAATTGACTTTTATTGAGTTTTGACTCACTAAAAAGTGTACTCGGCGATTTCAACGAAATTTCATTCTCTCATTCATATAATACATTCTTCCAGCTAATTTGTTGCAGGATTAAGAATATATTTGTATTTTACGATGTCTAATGCAAGATTTATAATTAATTTGGAAATTAATCGTGCTTAAAATGGAAATTTACTCGAAGATGAGAATCTGCTCTGCGTTTTGCTTAGAAACGTGAGAACATGTATGGTAATACCGAAACCCCATTTTGATGGTTGTTTTAGAAAGAGAAAAAATAAACCCAAGTAGTCGCTACTTTGAGCACCCTAACATATTATCTATAACGGTTATAGCAAAAGGAAAAATCCACCAATATGTGTTTTTTGAAAGCTGGGAGTCACCCATCAGCCTTTAAGGGAGAGTGGATGCTAGACCTTGGCCATCTGGTCTGCATCCAGGAGGAACATAAAGGCGGGGTGGTGAAAAAAGAAAGAAATTCACACCCTCATTGACACACACCCAAGCCCTTAAAAGGGCTGTTATATATCTTTATTCATATGTAACGTCTCACCTTCCACTTTCTCTAATTTCAGACTAGCTAACAGACAAACAGAGCAATGGAAGACACCTGACACTCACAATGCGTAGAGCACAGAGAGACTAACTACATCTACGGACCACAGACACAACCACCAAGATGACCAATGCCACATCTACTGATCGGACTAACAGAAGAGCCCAAGGCAAATTATCCTTGTCCAGGACGGTTCCAACGACCAACGAACGACATAGAAAAAGTGACAGACTGCACTAAGTCTTACCTGAAGGCTCTACAGATCACATAACCATGAAGACAGACAAGAAACTTTATCAAATACACATGACTTTCTCTTTTTCCCCCACTAACCGTTAGGGAACCAAATACTATAACCGTTATGGATCTTTTTTATTATCCTTCATTTCATCCCTGCAGATGGAAACCCACCCCTGGGGAGACAAGCGTTAGTCCTGCGTCTCGCTAATGCCTTTTTTGTAAAACATCCCCGGGACGTAAGTAGTATGTCTCGTGCTTTTCAGGGCCCATTGGCCGGACCTCGGAAGTGACGTCATGTCACGTGGCTCAGTGGCGCCATGTTGTGTTGTCATGGTAACCCGCATGAGCGGCCATGTTGTGACGTCATCGCCATAGTGATACGTGGTGTTAGTGGGCATGCGCAGCGCGTGTTGTTAGGTGATACGTGTTTCCGACGTTCATTTTGTATACTGGAGGCCGCCATCTTGGTTTTTATGGTAGCACGTTGTTGCTATGTTACCCGAAGGCTTCTTATGGGATAGGCTATGTTTGGAGGGTGTGTTCGATTGAATAGGAGTAAATCTAATTACCACAAACCACCCGACAATCACTCCAAAATCCACCCCAAACTACCAAAAATTGACTTTATTTACTACGGATTTCCCCCAGAATCATATTTAGGATCACCATACCATGGTACCGCGAGGCCACTAGGTACCGAGGGGGACCCCAGATTGAAGTAGAGTAGTTTTTCTGGTTCGGATTTCCCCCAGAATCCTTTTTAGGACCGCCATACCATGGCTTATAATAGTAGCAGGTAGTGCTATAGTACAGAGGGGCCCCTTTGGATTATAGCCATCTGATAGACAACCTCCATAAAAGCCTATATCATTCCTAATGCCAAGAATCTTCGAGTAGTTGCTGATAAGTCATTGCTCGAACGACTCGAATCCCACCGAGCAAATGAGCCATAGAGTATTTACTCGAACGAGTGACTCGCACATACGACTCTTAGCCCCAGTTCGGTATTTGAGGATACATATGACCTGGTATTGTATTATTTAAGGATACCTATCGTGGATACCTTCTGGAGTATCCCTTTTTTGTCGTATGAGGCCATGAGGGCCATGAGAAAATCCCTCAATGAGGTCTAATTTACTATCCCTCTTAACCTAATTTCTTTTGAGGGCATGAGGGCCATGACAAAATCCCTCAATGAGGCCTAATTTACTATCCCTCTTAGCCTAATTTCTTTTGAGGCCATGAGGGCCATGAAAAAAACCCTCAATGAGGTCTAATTTACCAGCCCTCTTAGCCCCATTTCGATATTTAAGGATACCTATGATGCAGCTCCTATACAGCTCCTATCTCCTATATGGCTCCTATACAGTTCCTAAACAGGTAGTCTTACCAACGGCTTCCATATTATCTCCAAAACTCCAAGGCCAGCAGTGTCGGATTTCAGGATAGCACTTGATGTTATCGTTCGATCATGGAAGAAAACAACGGCCCCTTTCGGGGACCACCCAAAGAAAGACCCGAATTTCCCTGGTTCGGAGACAGGCTTGCATTGAAACTTATTTGGCTGGGTCAAAATGTGCTCTTCAGACGCTTACGAAAAATGAGTGAAGGTGGGGCGCAGGATCGACGCTCGCCTCCCTTGAGGTGGGTGGCCACTTCTAGGGAGGGAGCGAAGGATGTTTGTAGTCCATATCCACAACGGTTATAGTTGCCATTGCGGTTATTGGGATACTGGCGAAAAAAAACATCTCTGTGTACCTGCTAAAAAGAAGAAGCCAGAATTAGTCTCGAATAAAATATAATAAATAAGAATAAAATTAAAAAACAAACAAAAACAAAACATTTAGCTGAGTCGTTGAAGACAGCCCTTTCTGGTAGAAAGCCACAGCTGAGCTGTTAATCTGCCTTTATATTCACCTTCTCGTTTACGATTTTATTTTTTGGCTTTCCGATTTTTAGTGATTTAAGCGGAGTCGGTGAAGACAGCCCTTTCTGGTAGAAGGCCACAGCTGAACTGTCAATCTGCCTGTTGGTTCGCCTTCTCGTTCCCTAATTTATTTTGAGGCTTCCGATTTTTAGTGATTTTAGCTGAGTCGGTGAAGACAGCCCTTTCTGGTAGAAGGCCACAGCTGAGCTGTTAATCTGCCTTTATATTCACCTTCTCCTTTACGATTTTATTTTTTGGCTTTCCGATTTTTAGTGATTTAAGCGGAGTCGGTGAAGACAGCCCTTTCTGGTAGAAGGCCACAGCTGAACTGTCAATCTGCCTGTTGGTTCGCCTTCTCGTTCCCTAATTTATTTTGAGGCTTCCGATTTTTAGTGATTTTAGCTGAGTCGGTGAAGACAGCCCTTTCTGGTAGAAGGCCACAGCTGAGCTGTTAATCTGCCTGTTGGTTCACCTTCTCGTTCCCTAATTTATTTTGAGGCTTCCGATTTTTAGTGATTTTAGCTGAGCCGGTGAATGCAGCCCTTTCTGGTAGAAGGCCACAGCTGAGCTGTTAATCTGCCTGTTAGTTCAACTTCTCGTTCCCGATTTTATTTTTAGGATTTCCGATTGTTAGTGATTAGTGTATTCTGCCCGAACCTCCGCGGATGGGATCCTATTTACATTGTTGTTACACAATATTTTGTTTTTTCCTGTTGGAGGGGGGGGGGGGGGCAGGCTTTAACGAAAGAGCCACACCCGGGGGTGTATTCTGCCCTAACCTCCGCGGTTTGGCTGTCGGCTAACCAGTCGAGAGTTTTCGCGGCTAGGGAGGCAGGGCGGTCTTTTGTGGTGGGGATTTCGGCTCTGTCGTGGAGTGTTTTGATAGGTGTATCCCATGGGGCACAAAGGACGTCCCTAAGCGCGTGATTTTGGACCTTCTGTAGTTTCCCCATTTTTGTTTTATTGAGCTCATTTGGATGATGTCCCCATACTCGAGTACTGGGCGCATAAATGCTTTGTATAGTTTAAGTAGAGTAGGCCGATTGGCTCCCCAGGAAGTTCCCTTTAGCATTTTTAGTACATTAATACGTTTGGTTGATTTACTGGCAATATCGCTGGTGTGTTTATTAAAGGATAGGTTTTGATCAATGGTAATGCTGAGGAATTTCGCCTCTTTGCATTCTGGGAGGACTCTATCCATTAGCTTGAGGTCAAAGTCACGGTTGTTTATCTTGCGGGTGAAGGTGATTTGTTGGGTTTTGTTGGCGTTCAGCTTTATTCTCCATTTGGCACACCAATGTTCTAGGTCGTCGAGAGCGCGTTGAGGAGGTTTTTGGAGTAGATTGGCCGTGTTATTAGAGTTCCAGAGGCCCTTATCATCCGCAAATTGTGAGACTTGAACGCGATCCTCGGAGAATTTGAGGTCGTTGACGTAGATGATGTACAGAGGGGGGGGGGGGGGTGCTGAGGACGGACCCTTGGGGTGCCTGCTTCTAGGGGGACACTATCGGACATTTCATTGTTTACTCTGATTTTAGTTTCACGATCATTTAGGAAGGAAGAGAGTAATCTTAGCAGTTTCATGGGGAGTTTCATTTTAGATAATTTGAGGCGCACTCTCCGTTGTGCCATACAGAGTCGAATGCTTTTTCGACGTCTAACAGGACTGCCGCGCCTATTTGTTGATTGTCAATCGCGGTTTTCATTTGAGTGACTAGGCGGTAGACATGCTCGATGCTTTCTTTACGGTTTCTATAGGCTCTTTGCCATTTATTGAAAAACTCGGTATCTTCGAGGTGCCCCTCAGTCGATTGGTAAGGATTCGTTCAAACACCTTACCTATGCAATACTACTCACGAAGAGAAGAAGAAAATTTTCTACTCGGAACTGTTTATAAGTATTCTTTTTAATATTAGTTTTATTTCAGGGAAGTTTTTATATATGTAGGTTTGCAAGTGTGTCTGGGGAGGACCGTAGGGTGTAATAAGGAGGTTTAGTTGATAGGTTTTTCCAATTTTGTTGTTTGTTTACCTTAGTTACCTTTTTCGTGTGTGTTTGTTGCCCTGGTGTTTTTGTCGTTTTCGGTCATTGGATTCTGTATAATATTTGTAATCATGAATGGTAAGTGCACCCGACGGGTGTTCAGACGGAGGTAAGTATGGGTGTTAAGGGAGGTCTGGGGGAGGTGAGTCGAGGGGTGCAGGTTGGGGAGAATGAGGACACGGAGGCGTGCAGGCAGTGTTATATGAGGTATGATGGAGGTCGGTCAAAGGAGAGTAGTGGGGTATGTGCGAATTGCAGGGATATTTTACAGTTGTTAGAGAAGTGTGTTGGATTCGAGCGGGAGATTGCAGAGCTGAGAGGGAGGTTAGGGAGGGCCTGTGTATCTGGAGTTACCCCGTTGATGGTGAGGTTGAAGGTGGGTGGAAGGTCGTTGTGGAGGAAACTGGGAAGTAGGAAACGTGGGGGAATAATGCTTGATGGGGGAGGGGGGTGTAACTGAGGAGGGGGGGGGGGGGGGTTCTAGTAGGAAAATTCGGAAGGTGGCGTCAGGTCAGGGCTGCGTCGAGTCCGGAAGCCAGAGTCGGCGTAAGGCTGCCAAGGTTGCTAGATGGTGTTCAGAAAACAGGTTTAGTGTTTTAGACTCAGATACCCCTGGGGACGAGAGTGAGGGGGAAAGTGTGGGGGGGGGGGGTGAGATGGTTGTTGATGATGATAGGCCAGACGGGGTAAGGAGGGCGGTCAAGAGAAAGAGGGGGCCAGGAGCTTGTAAAACGAGAGGAGGTGCAGATGATATAGGAACTGGGGCCAGAAGAAGAAAATTAGTTGTAGCGGGGAGCAGCATTGTACGTGGGATTGACAATGTAGTTTGTGGTCCTGATGGTTCCAATCGAACAGTCTTGTGCTTTCCGGGAGCGAAAGTGGAGGATCTCAGGGATCAGGTAGATGGCATTGTGGCAGGGTCAGGACCGGAACCGGTAGTGGTGGTCCATGTGGGGACCAACAATATCAGGGAGAGAAGGTCAGTAAGTTTGGTGGAGTCGTATAGAGCCTTAGTCGGCAAACTGCTAAGTAGGAATGCAAGGGTAGTCGTATCCGGGGTCCTTCCTGTCCTTGGAAGTGGGGACGAATGGAACTCAAGGATTTTGGCCCTAAATGAAGAGTTGGATGACTACTGTGTTGATCTGGGAATACCCTTTATCGACCATTGAGACGCGTTTTGGGACAATGGGAGCATGTACGGGCGTGACAGGCTGCATCTTAGCAGGGTGGGGAAACGGGTATTAGGGGATAAAATTCTACGGGTAGCAGAGCCTTTTATGGAGAGGAGCGGGGTGGGAGGTCAGAGGCAAGTATAACTAGAGTGGACATAGGTGGGGTAATCAAGAGTGAGGGGGACAGAATAAGTTTACCAGGACTAGCGCCAGAAAACAATGGGCTCAGTAGGCGGAAGCCAATGAACCTCGGTACCCTGAAAGGGGGTTATAGCAACATCCAGGGTCTCCACCGGAAAGTAAGTTAAATTGCTACATTGATCGCGGCAGAGGAGTTTGATGTCATGGGCTTAAGCGAGACGTGGGTAAGACACGAGGAACGGGTAGACCAAGTAAGCGGGTGTGTGTGGATAGGTGTAGGGCGAATGGAAGGCCAGAAAAAGGAAGGAGGGGTAGGCATGTACATCAAAGAGGATTTAAAACCGTCGCTGATCACAGATCTGGAAGATATCATCACCTCCGCTGAGGTGTCAAAAGAAATTGGATGGGTAAAGATCAGTCTGAGAAACAAAAGTATTGCCCTTGGGATTGTGTACTGTGCGGTGGAGGGAAGTAAACCCGAGTGGAATGACTCGATATACTCAACACTAAGGTCCAATATCACTGAACTAGAAACCAGGGGGCTCGGTATAATTCTGATGGGCGACTTTAATGGACACATAGGTGATAAGGAAGAAGGCATAGAGGGTGGGGAAAAGAAAGTCAACAGTAATGGAAGGAAGTTGTTGAACTTCACAAATGAGCTAGGTCTGAAGATTCTGAACAGGGACGCTAGATGTAAGGGGAAATGGACCTGGGAGAGAAACGACAGAAAATCAATAATTGACTACATTCTCACAGATATGAATTTATGGAGGGAGGTGATAGGGGTAGAAGAAGACGATGAGGGAAAAATGGAGTTGGATAGTGATCACAACTTGATTACAGTGACGATGAGGGGCCAAAAACCTAGAGAAAAGCAAAGGAAGCTTCAAGGATGTTTGGGAACTCAAAACGGATGCCGACTGGGCGAAGTTCGAAGAAAAACTGAAACCAAAATCTATCGAACTTCGTGTGCAGCGAAATCAAAACTGAGGAGGTGCGAAGGGTGATCTCGAAATTAAGGAATGGAAAAGCGGGAGGGGTGGACGAAATTCCTAATGAGTTTATCAAAAAAGGGGGAGAGGAACTCTTGGAAAGCCTAACTGCCCTATTCAATTTAGCCATAGAAAAACATGAGGTCCCAAAGGAGTGGAGGGAAAGTAAAGTGACATTTGTTCACAAAAAGGGTGAAAAAGACGTCTTGGATAACTATCGAGGGATCTCTGTCAGCAGCAACATTGGAAAAGTCTTTTGTAAAGTCCTGTATGGGAGATTAGAGGAGGTGATCGAAGAGAAGGGTTTTTTGGGAGAAATCCAGAATGGCTTCAGGAAGGGGAGGAGAGTCACTGACCATCTTTTCATGTTATCCCAAATGATAGAATCCGCGAAAGCAAAAAAGAAAAAGATGTTCATGGCCTTTTTGGATGTTAAAAAGGCATGTGATAGAGTATGGATGACGGGTATTTGTGGCGCAAGCTGGAGGCTCTGGGCTTGGAGACGAGTTTGTTGGGATTATGAAAGCATTATATAAAGATGTACAGAGTGAACTTAGCTTGGGAAACATTACAACAAAACGTGTGTCTATGGAGATAGGTCTAAAACAGGGGTGTATCCTTTCGCCAATTCTTTTTGCATTGTACATCAAAGGTTTAGGAGATGAACTTCTGCATAGTGACGAGGGGGTTGCAGTTGGTGACTTGAAGATCCCAGGGCTATTTTTTGCAGACGATATGGTGCTAGTGTCAAAAAGCGAAGATGGGGCTAGCGAAGATGCTGGGAATTGTTGGGAAATATGGGAGCAAATGGAGACTCAAACTTAATGAAAGCAAGAGCAAAGTTATATCTGTGGGCCGCAAAGTGGACCCCACTGGAAGGTGGAGAGTGGGGGGAGTTCTGCATTCCGGAAGGTAGCAGTAGACTTCTTAGTGTAGGAGAGACTAGTGACTATGAGTACTTGGGGGTAAATATAAACATCACAGGAAGAGGCATCTACCGAAACCACACAAATAAATTGATTCTGAAAGGGAAGCGAATCCTTAACCAAATGAAACTTATAGGGAGAAACAGTTTCAATAAGGTTTTCGTGGGGAAAACTATTTGGGAAATGGTGGGTCTGCCAAGTATAACATACGGTACGGAAGTTGTACCCCTAAACCACACAGCTGTTAAGAGCTTAGAAATCCTGCAGAACGATGCAGGCCGATGGATAACAGGCTCGAGTAATGCCGCAGTGCTAGAAGCGATCAGGGGTGAGCTTGGGTGGATGAGGATCAAGGACAGGATAGACCTATTGAAACTCGGTTATCTTAATTATTGGTAAATCTCCCTGATAGCCGATGGTGTAAAGTAATGTTCCTGAGAACTTTCAACTCAAATATCAAGACGGGGTGGATGGTCCAAGTGAGGGAGCTAGTAGAAAACTACTCATTGGAGATCTTGGACCTTGACGTTGGGCCAAACCAGGGCAAAAAGATCGCCAGAGAAAGGGTCATGGAGGTTGTAACCATAATTGGAGAGAGGGGGGTCAAATCAAAGAGATCTTTGGGTGGCCTGCATGATAAAGAGAAGCCTGGTTTTGAAGAGTACCTTGATGGCACCTTTGGGGGGGGGTCACTGTTGTTCAAGATGAGGTCGTGGTCCCCCTCATACGAGAACCGCGACAAATCAGCGGCCGGCCGAAGTGTTATTATTATTATTATTATGCAACTGAGGAGGCTGATTGGGCGGTAACCAGCCGGATCGGAGAGATCTTTATCAGGTTTTGGTATCATGACACCAATGGCCGTTTTCCAACATTTAGGAAAGTAGCCATGGGTGAGGCATGCATTGAACAGTTTATTGAGTTTTCCTATTAAGGAGTTTGGGCTTTGTTTTAGAATTTTGTAACTCACTTCATCCTCACCGGGCGAGGAAGAATTTCTACATTTTTTATGATGTTGATGATTTCATCATTGGTGATGGGGGTGATGGGGTCATCGTCATCCCCTTCTTCTGGCTCATTATCGAATTTGGTGTCACAGTAGATATCCGGGTGTTCATTGATGAAGTCATCAATGGCATCATTGTTGCCCCTGACGTTGATACAGGTGATGCGTTTTTCTAAGGAGGTCGCCAAAAGTGTCGGCCTTGTCTTTGTCGGTGCACGTGAAGGAGCCATCTCCCTTTTAAGGGGTTTGGCTGCAGCTTTACGGCTTTTGTTGTTTTTGCCCAGTTAGGGTTTTGAAAGAGTCCCAGAATTTTTCTAGCATCATTGACCCCGTTTAGGTTGGCTGTTGCCTTTTCCCAGTTTGCTTGTTTTTCAGCTTGGAGGGCCTTCTTAACCTCGCCTTGAAGATGTTTTTTTCTTGAGGTCAGCTTTTCTTATGGGGTCACTTTCGGTTTTAAGAGCGCAAAGAGCTTTCCGTTTGGTTTTGATTACTGAAAGTGTGTCACCTGAGATAGAACTTATCTAGGGGCGTACTTCTTCTTTTGGGCATATTTCATTAAAGGTAGAGTTGGTGATTTTTTCTATGTCCTCGCATTGGGATTCGAGTTCATTTGCATTTGATGGGGAGCTTTTTACGAGTTTGACATCAATGATGTCGCGGTAGAGGTTCCAATTGATTTTTCTGAAATTCCTGCAGAGAGTGGGGGGGGGGGGATACCTGAGTCGACCATTGCCTAGTTGGATTGAAGCATGGACCGGGTGGTGGTCACTGCCTAGGTCATCATCGCCGACCCAGTGGTCGTCGATGTGATTTATCAGGGAATCGCTGGCGATTATTAGATCAGGGATTTCGGATGGGAATAGGGGGTTGTGTAACAAAATGCCCTCCATGGAACCCTTAGGGTTAATTTACATTGGCCTGGGAGTCTTGGCTCCCTAAGTTTTAATACGAGTGGCCAAGTCCCACTTGGTAATAATTCTCTGAAGATTAAACTTTAATAAATATGAAAATTGTTCCCTTGTACTTGTTAAAGGCATAACTACTCTACACTGCATTTTCAAAATATTGGAATTTCTAAGCAATATTATATAACAGTGCATTTGTCCCATACACTAAGTTCTCACATGCTTGCAGTAAACACCAGATGCTGGCTGACCTGTACTAACCCCAACAAAATGTTTTTGACAGAAATTAGCACTGTGTTCTAACCTGACTTAACCTCGACACACCAAGTTCTACTTTCAAAGGTGGGAACTAGGTAAACAGGCACATACTGATACAGTGAGGGCATCTTATGCTGTACCACTGACCCTGAGGATAAGGCAGGGACACGCTGTATTAATTTTAACAGTCAACATGCTAACGTCATTTTAGTGTGAGAATGCATATTGATAGCACAGGATGCCCCTGCTGTCCCGGGACAGCGATGTAGGGTTATGAAACACCTCTCTGCCATCTTGGGGTATAGGTGGTGTTTTGTGGTATCAACCTTGCCATGTGGACGTGACTAGCTGCATTCTCAGAGTCACGTACACAACAGTATAAATACTGAAGGTTAGACCCAGGGAAGGCACTTCTCCCTGGGCTTCCACCATGTACAGAACTTGAAGACGCTCTCCTATTTTCGTGGAGGATTGCTGCCAGGCCAGATTACAGGTAGACATGGAACACACGACAGAAATGACAGAGTATTTTATCTTTTAATTTTGTCTCGCCTAATTTCGTATTGTTTATACCCGAGAGAAAAACAAGTGTAGACTTACGAACTTTACATTAGGGTTTAATAAATAGAAAACTGTAAGTACATTTTTATGTGTTTTGACTTCACCCATTCACTGTGGCTGCAGTACTTCAAGAACTTTTCCAGACTCCAAAGAAACTGGTTGCCTCTTGAATTAACTCTTTGAATTGACCTGTGGCCAACAAGCCACAACTGAAGTCCGAACCTAAATCCACTCGACGATCAATTTTCAGGGTACTTAACCCTGCTTCGCCACAGACCAGGTCATTTGGTGCCATGACCAGGATTTGGACTCTGACCACTAACTTTCTTGACATGTACGGGTGAACATTCCAAAGCATCTATTGACCCTAACAGACCCAGTGAAGCAGAAATTGACTTTAACATTGCTACTGGGGAACTTTGAAAAAACTTATTGGTATCTCACAATAAACTTTTGAGAACTTTTGAATGATACTATTAACTCTTACAAGGGACAGTTATTTCTTGAAAATTACTGGCAATTTCATATGCCTGGCAGCAGAAACTCATAATTGCCTCTGAACCCGACAGTTAAAAATTTACTGGTACAACTACATGGTGGAATTGACTGCATGTCTGAGTGAATGTCCAATGTGCCATTATTTACTGTTACACCATCCAATCGCCAAGGGAAATAACTTAGTAAATAATGATGATTACCCAAATGGGGAACACCAGCAACAAAAACTTAGAAATTCTCAACCGGAAACCATAACTATTAATTATGGAGCTGCTTCTTTGAATAGTGTCTTAGTGAACATCAAAGGACAGTGAGTACATGCCTTATTGCATACAGGGGCACAGACAAGTTGCATTAGTACTAAATTTTGGAAAAATCTTAAACACTGACCAGAATTAGTTGGCGACAAAAATACTTTGCCTCGCATTTCAGGTATCACTGGGAATAACATTATTCCTCGAGGAAAAGTTAGACTTGAATTTTATATTCAAGGAATTTACCAGGTGCATGAGTTCTTAGTGTTAAATGAACTGAATCGAAGTATGTTGTTAGGAATGGATTGGATTAGGGGAAATCGAGTTAATTTATATTGGGAATTTCATAAGTTAAGATTAGATGGTCTCTATGTACCCATTGTTCAAGACATACAGGTGAGTTGTCTCACTCGACTGATCAATCAGGTTGAACTTAAACCACAGTCAAATTGTTTATGTACAGCAAAGGCTTCTGGTGTGAAGTTTGTCTTTGATACAAAATACTTAGAACATCATGGTTTGACTAAAGGTCATGTGGCTGAACAGCCTGGCCTCTTAGTAAGTAACAGTATAGTAACTAATGGTAATGAAACCATACCTGTACTGTTGATGAACAGTACCAACAAACATTACACCTTAAGGCTGGGATGTTTGATTGGAAAACTTGAGCCAATAGAGCAGGAAGAAAAAGTGTTAGAAGTTAATCAGATCTTAACTCAAAATACACCCCAAGACCAGATTACAGATGCTGATATACAGGTGCCTGAAGACAAACGGCACCTGTTGATGCAGGTCATCAATAATAATAAAGACTTGTTTGCAAAAACTGACAAAGAATTAACACAGACAGATACAATTAAGATGCACATCGACACTGGTGATGCACCACCACTAAAAAGTAGAGCATACAGGGTACCACTACTTGAGAGAAAAATCATGGATGAAGCACTTGAGGAGATGCTTCAATCGGGAATTATCCGAAGGTCAAATAGTGTATGGAGCTTTCCTTGCTTGCTTGTTGATAAGAAAGATGGCTCAAAATGATTTTGCGTGGATTTCAGGAAACGTAACGAGGTCACGAAGGTTACGAACTGGCTGCTCCCATTAATTGACGATATCTTCACTTTGTTAAATGGATGTCAATACTTTACCACTCTTGACATGAAGTCAGGTTACTGGCAAGTCAAGATGGATGAAGAAGACAGACCCAAAACAGCTTTTGTTTGCCATAAGGGCCTCCATGAGTTCAATGTGATGGCCTTTGGCCTCGTTAATGTGCCTTTTGTGTATCAATCACTCATGATGAACATCTTGGAGGGGCTAGAGGACTTTTCTCTAGCTTACCTCGACGATATTTTGATCGTTAGTCGTGATGCAAAATCCCATATTGACCATAAAAACAAGTATTTGGACGATTAAGAAAGCATAAACTAAAGCTAAAAGCTAAGAAGTGTTCCTTCTTCCAATCTGAAAATCTTATCTTGGTTTTGTAATTAGTAAAGATGGAATTAAACCTGAGACGTCAAAGGTTGAGGTCATCAGAAAATTGAGTCCACCAAAGACGGTGACAGAAGTAAGATCTTTTATGGGGATGACCTCATATTATCGAAGATTCATTCCTCGGTTCAGTGAGATTGCTGAACCATTATTAGAACTAACAAAGAAATATGCAAGATTTCATTGGTGTGAAATACATCAAAAAGCTTTTCAAGAGTTAAAAGATTGCTTAACGCAAGTTGCTCATTTGTCGTATCCAAATCTGAGAAAACCTTATGTGCTTTACACAGATGCTTCTGGCAGCTGCGTAGGTGTGGTTTTGGCATAACCATGTGATGACAAAACAGGTCAACTACCAGGAGTACCTGACGAAAAACCCATTGTCTTTCTATCCCATAAGTTGGGAGAAACCCAACAAAAATGGTCAACATTTGAGAAAGAAGCTTTTGCTATCTCTTATGCTTTGGACAAGTTCAATAGCTACTTACAGGGTGCAGAGTTTGTTATTAAGACAGGCCATGCCCCCTTACAGTACTTGTTGAAAAGTCCGCAAAACAATGCCAAGGTACAACGCTGGGCATTGAAGATAGCGAGTTACAATTGTAAGACTGAATACTTACCAGGTTGAAAGAATATGTGTGCTGACCTCCTTTCTCATTTACCTGAATGAATAGCAAATGCTGACCCTGGTTACGAGATGGATAATGTAGAAAATCAGAAAGCACTACAAATTGGAGTTATAAATAGTAACAAAATTGACCCTAAGAAATATGTACATGTCATCACAGATGAACCTAATGTTCCGCCTGAACCACAGGTGATTAATTATAAGGATTTGGATATGAAGGTAGAGCAGCAGAAAGATGAAAAGATTGTAGAGATAATTAAGAAGTATCAAGGTAACAATACCCCTGTATACATTAGTAGTAGATATCTCATGGTAGAGGGAGTATTATATTACATTAGTACAGTTGATGATAATCCGTTTATGTATACCTGAACAATTGCATGGAGACGTATTGAAACAATACCATGACAAATTAGGTCACCTTGGCATAGACAAAGTGTACAATAATATCAGTAAAAAATATTATTGGAAAGATTTATATAAACATATTTATAAACATGTAAAGAATTGCCTTGTGTGTCGAGCTAGCTCGTAACACCAGAGCTCACACTTTACCATTGCAAGAGACTGATCGACCTCCACATCCCTTTGCTAAGATAGCATTGGATATGAGTGGTCCACACCCTGAGACTTTTTCTGGTAACAAATATATCGTTACCTTTATAGATATATATTCTGGCTGGCCTGAAGCATTTCCAGTGCCTGATAAGAAGGCGGAAACAATTGCTAACTTGATAATAGATCAAATTTTTCCACAATTTGGATGTCCTTTAGAGATATTAACAGACACTGGTTCTGAAAATGTAAATGCAGTGATGAAATATTTAACAGATTATTTCAAGATACACCATGTAACCACTTCCTACTTCCATCCACAATCTAATGGGAAAATGGAGAGGCTACATAGAACACTGAATGACATCTTAGCTAAACTAGCTCGAGAAGAACTAGAAACATGGGATTTATTCTTAAACCAAGCTATGGCAGCCATCAGGTTCAATGGTAGCGAATCTTCTGGATTTTCTCCATTGTATCTGGTGTATGGCAGAGATGTGGTTTTTACCACTTGACAGTATACTTAAACCACGAGAAAAGTATGTAGGTGAAGAACCTCATAAGATAGCCATTCAGGAACAACATAAAGCATTCAGAAAACAACAAGCTGCACAAAAGAAATGAGTATTAAAGCAACAAAGGTTGCATGATGTTACAGCAAAGGCTATCACCTTTGAAGTAGGTGATCCTGTTTTATTCTCGTCAGGTAAATCTAAAGGAAAAATAGAATCGAAATGGGAATACCCATTTCGAGTCATTGAAAAACAAGCCCAGTGAGTTATAAGATACAAGATCAATTAACTCGCAGAATAATAAAGTGTCAGGGTGAAAGACTTAGTAAAGCACCTCAAGAATGGGAGGTGCCTCAACCTGCCAGAGCACAATGAGTACAACGTTACGTCACCCCACCAGAACAGTCCACTACAGAAGACAGTAGCAGTAGCGACAGTAATGGTGAAAGTGATGATAGACAAGGGATTCAAGAAAAACACCACCTCATTAAAAATAAATGACAAAGACGAGAACATTCATCTTCAGAAGAAGATGATGTTCCACTTGCAGAGTTAAGACAACAAGTACAACAAGTACGAGATTATAAGAAACGTGTGAAAGAGCTACGAGCTCCTTCTGATGATCAACAGCCATCACGATTCATTGCTGACGATTGAGTCAATTGATTAAATGATTCTATGATGGAAGTTGATCACTTACGAATAAATGAAGAAAAAGGCCAAATTAGTGAGCCTCAACCAAAACAAACAAGTAAAGATATAACTGAGATGATCTCTTGCATTCAAACCGTGTTAAGAGATCATGAAAAGATTAAAGAACCAGGTGAAAAACTAGTAGGAGCTGTGATGATACAACCTACCACCTGGAGTACTATTGATTAAATTGTTACCACAGGCTTTATAATGACTAAACGTAAACATATAATGGTGGATGCCTCTCCTTATGACTGGGAGAGACAGGAGGAAGTGCAATTGAGTAACAAAATTATATTGAGTTATGATTTGTCTAGTAACGAAATTATGAGTGAGATCTTATCAGCCTCGCGAACTGACAGAGACTCTCTTGTAGTTAGATTAACAATTCTGACCTTGTACACCCGGGAAGTAATTTGTCAGAGCGAAAGTAATTGTCTTGAGTATTACTCATTGCGCTAACTCTTGCTTCCTTTCTCATTGTAGGAGCAAGATGTTGCGTTGGATGTTATTAATTGGTCGTTTGACTACAATAATAGATGGACATACTATTATTAGAAACAATGTTATCTTTAAGAAAGTGAAAGAAGTAAATATGGTAACAAGTGATTGGACCACAATGTTTGTTTATGAACTTCAACCTTTCATATAATACATGCGAAGACTTGATCGAAGTATGAAATATACTAGAGACTTATATTATCTTACTGAGAAAACTTTTGGACAAACTTTTGAGGTATTAGATGGTGAAAATTCTACCTTTTCCGTTGCGTTAAAATCGATAGTAACGGATATGAACCATGAGATCAGATACCTAGATAATCATGCTACATGAGTACAAAAGGATCTGAATGATTATCACAGACTACACGGACATACACCCTCGTCTCGAGAGAAATGAGGTTTGTTCGATTTTGTAGGTGAGGGATTGAGTTTTCTTTTCGGAACTGTTTCCCAGTCAGATTCGAACGGGATAACAGAAAATATAAGATGTTTAAGTATTAATCAAGCAATGATACAACATGTCCAAACGATTCTACAAAACAGAGAATGTATGTTAAATCTGTCGTGCGAACTGATACTATTTCAAAGTCAAGTAAATAAAGTATTTCAGAATCATGAAGATAGAATAATATATCTTGAACATTTCTCTCAAGCTTATCATCAGCTTGAGTTTGTAATGAGCTGGATGAAGTCAATGATAGCTGCCACAGAAGCAACACTGCAGGAGTTACATGTTCGAATGGATATCTTAGCCGATGAGAAATTATCACCAAAGATAGTGAACCCTTCACTATTGACTTCTGTATTACTGAGTATCAAAATTCAATTGGATGATAAGTCAATGTTGCTGTTAGATCTGACCACAGAACTATGGCAATACTATCATTTGCTTGCAATGGCTACCATTTATGACAATGATAAACTGGTGATCTTAATGATAATCCCCTTACGTAATTCGAATTTACAATTTGAAGTGTTCAAGGTGAAGGCTTTGCCTGTACCCTTTGTAAATGTAACTAAGAACACGTCACAAGCCGCAAATAAATTAGTAGCAATATACACCCTTGAATCTGACATATTAATTGTTAATAAGGAAAGGACGAAATATGTCCCAGAAATAGGACATGATCAATGTGTAGATAATAATAAGTTGTTTTGTTCTTTAGTAGGTGCCGTACAAACGATATATACGGCTACGAGTTGTATGTTAGCCTTGTTTCTGAATATGAAACCGGAAATAATGCAACTATGTCAAACGGAAGTTCGACTGAATATCGACCTCTCATTCAGTACTAGAATCGATGAAGGAATGTGGTACATCACAACAGATGTCCCACTGAGATTCTTGATTATGTGTCCGAGACAAAGAAATCCAAAACCAAAATGGATTCTTCCGCCAATTGGAATTTTGGAATTAAAACCTTTATGTATGGCACCAAGCAGTCAATTGATGTTACCAAGTTATTTCCATAAAAGGGATAATTATACTTTTCAGCTTGTTACAAAGACGGTGTTACCAAATTTCTCATTGCTACAATGACAGATGTGGAAACCCGTAATAGAGAGAGTAAACATATCGACTTTTACGATACCAAAAGGAATAGAACATTTAGATGATTTACCCATGGATGACTTACTCCATGAACTTGACTAGTTAAACTTAGAAATGACTGAATCATTTGAAGTCCCTAAGTGGGCTTATGCTCTCGCAACTATTGCATTAATAATAGGAATATATCTGATTTGGAAGTGCTATCGAGCTGATAGACACAAACAGATATACAAATGGTTAAGAAACCGTAAAAGAGAACTGACTTTTTCTGCTGTTGATGATAGTGAAATGTCTAATTTTGCATTTGCCGATGATGAAATCTATGCTAGTGTGGGACCTATACCACAACCACAACCTTCAGCTCCTGCTGCTCCAACTGGATTACAACAACAACTACAACAACCTCCTAAGAGTATTAGAGACATGATGAGAAAAGCTGTTAGAAACCTTACACCTTCTCCTCGACCTAATAGGAAATCGATATATCCCCGTGTACAACATGATGTGGATTCTGCCACTGTCCACGTGACATTGTTAGACATAGACAAAGATACTGACAAACATTAGTTCACACACTGTGTGTTTTTGTTTCAGTGTACAATGGCAGAATCAGATTCCAGTGTTGACAGTGGAATTGATGATTTCCCTGATTTCCAGAGTTATTATGATCATGACAGTATATTTGGTGAAACCTCAAGTACAGTTAGTACTAGGACAGACAGTAATAGTACAGTTTCACGAGAACTTTTACAAGATAATAGCTCATCAAGTTTGGAAGTAAATATAAATGATAGTGCACCTGATATTTTTGTACCTTCATTTGCGACTTTAAGAACATCGCCTTCAGTAGCATCATCTGACCTTTTATCAACCCCTTCGAGTAATGTACAAACTCCTACTGATTCTATTTTGCTATATTCACCTCATTCTCCTGATATTTCTCCTGAACAAACTCCACCTTATTCGCCAACGGATATTGTGGAAACATTATTTATTCCTCCAAGATTACCTGTCAGAACAAGTGCTGCAATTATTGATCGAGACCCCAAACAACAAGATGGGTTTGGTGGATATGTTTATGAGATTACAGCAGTACCACGTACCCCTTCCAGTATTACTACACCTCCTAGTGAATCTATACCTAGTGATTCTACCATTGCAGTCAATTCTGACGCAGATGAATCCGGTATCAGTACAATACGGGAAGAACTTGTGCAACCAGATCTTGGATTAGAAATACACACTCCTCCTCTCAGTGATGTGGAAGCGAGACAAATTGCACCCTTACCTACTAATGTTGTTCCATGACTTATAGTTGATATTCGACCAAGACCGTGGGAATGGGCAAGGAGCGAGCTTCTTGATACACCTCGCCCATTAACCCTTCCTCATGAATTTGAATGAGATATCATACGACCCAATACATACGAACGAGCTTTTATGAAATATACGGAAGAGTTGGGGATTGAAACTGAATTTGGGTGTCAATATTTTGAAATTGATATGAATATGTTATATATAGAGGTTGAGCAGGAATTGATATATTATCATGACAGTGCTATTGATACTCATTTGACTTTTGCAACTAGGTCTAAATATCTAGTGACATATAATTGGCCTGATTTACAGTATCCAAGAATAGATGATCAAGGTAATATAAGTGAACCCCTGTGGTACTGTAGTCACCGGGTGGCTACTACCAGCAGTGTACAACATAGATTTCACATGCCAAGAAATGTGGCACAATTTACTCCTTTTTGTGCAAGATACTGTGACTATAGCCATCGAAGGCGGGCACAATATCACTCAGATGGATGTCCAAGGAGTTTTCAACCTTTTGTTGTCTATCGACAGTACCATCCAAATTATGTTGGACATTCAACCGGGTCAATGTTCGATTATCGAACAGGCCCGAACACTATTTATAGGCATTATCAGTTACCAAACTTCCATAGTGAAGATTAAATGATGGAATAATTATTATTATTATTATTGAGATAAGCAGAAAAGTCTAAAGAAGACTATACCATATGTATATAAGAGCTTCATGGATCTGGTTTCCCAATTGTGTGCTTGTCCCTTAATTGGAAATCTGATGCATGAGATCACGGGCCGTCTGCTTTTGTCTTGATTACATAGCCAAAATTCTTAAGAAGTTGATAATTCTGAGTACAGTACAACGTTATTAAAATTTGGAGTACCTGGAGTGTATTAGATAAGTTGCACACAGGATTCCTGTAAACAAGACATTCGATTTAATTTGAAAGTTGGTGGAAATAAAGATACTCGAAAGAGTGAAGAGTGAGTGCACCAAGTTACAGACGAGCCCAGGGGAGTGTATTACCGTGTGTAAATTTTAGTGTATTTTAGAAACTTAATTCTGCCTACAGTGATTTCTTTTAATTTTTGATTACTTAGTTACGTTACGTGCATTGTTTGAATATTGATTATTATTGAGGATGGCTTCAGTAAATATCACAGAATTTGTAGAGTTCCAAGAAGAACAAGAGAAATATAATCAACATAGGTCTGAAGCCATCCAGCATACGTTAAGTACGGATGGGGTGAACTTTATATTTCCCCGAGAACTATGGAGTCATCACAAACAAAGATTATTTCGGTACTAGGAAATTCAACATTATAATTCTGAAACTGGCAACAATGAGCTAACTCAATACGAGATTTATTACTGGTTTTACCTGTCAGAGGAACAACGAGTGATTTTCCCTTATCTTGGGTATACCGTGGGGCCCACAAGAATTGCCTCACAGTATGAAGCCAGTGGTACTGGTCCCGACAAGGTCATACACTATTGGAATAGCCAGTGTTGGGATGGCTGGTACTATGATCATAGTAAAAATAATCCTAGACATGAACCAGTGCCTAATCCTGGACTGGTTTGTCCATTCCGGTTTGGCAAAATCTTTGATGAGGGCGAGGGCCTAGATTATCAACTTGAGGTTCACAGACTTTTTCCTAAAAAATTCTCTCCCCCTTACGATGTAAAGGTGACGTACAAACACGAAAAACATTAATGTCATTATGACCTTTGGGAAGCTATCGTGCGACATGAAATTAGAAGGTTGCAGAGATTAAAAGAACGGAGAGAAGCTATGAAATTTAATGAATCAACGTCAGTGCGAATTTATTATAAGGGTCTCGGGGACCCTTGTTGTATTTGTTTACTTTAAATACCACAAAGCTGGCAGAATTGTTTCATGTGTGGCCAGTGTAAACATCAAGTCCATCTTACCTGTGGTTCTGCATGGACCAGATCGAAGGCAGCTTCAAATGAAAGAGCTACTTGCCCGCACTGCCGTGCACCCATGAAGTGGGGCATCGGCATCGAGCCCAAACCTCCCATACCATCCAAAATTAACCCCCACCAATTTTAGGAAAATATGACTCCCTACAGCTGCGCCTTTGGGCACTGTTGTCATCTTTGGACATTGTCTCTAGCAAATCTCATAAGCGACTTACTTAGTGATTAGTAATTAGTAACGCAATAAAGCAAAATAAAGTAAACGAAATTGAAACAGAATTATATAGTGACATTCTAGATATGACTCCTAGATTAGTCACTATCGACAACAGATTAAAAACTAACGAAGAACCTTTAACGGGGAAAAGTAGAATTGTTCATACGGCACAGCTGTAGAACAGTGTAATATAGATATTTGTGTTAGTTTATAATTTTGAGTATAATCGTTCACTTTTGTTTAGAGTATAATTTTTCACTTTATTTTTACTTAGCATTTATAAGTTGTGTTACATTAGCATTTTATTTTATTAGCTCACCTGACTGAAAGTCAGGGTGAGCTTTTCTTATCACTCTTCATCCGCCGTCCGTTGTCTGTCGTCCGTCGTCCTGCGTGAAGGTGGTGTTTGAGCCTCTTTCTCCTAAACCACTGGCCACATTTTAATTAAATTTCATGTAAGTAGTGGTTATATAGGGGCATTTTGATTTTTATCCAAAATAGCTTTCGGCTCATATTGAGCAGAGGTGTGGGGGAAAAATGGCCAAATTTTTTGAAAATCTTCTTCTAATGAACCATCAGTGGCAGAGACTTGATATGTGGTATACAGAGTCCTTTTGAGGTTTAGAATCAAGTTTGTTCAAGAGAAGTTTGTCGGGCAATAATAATAATAAAACTTTGGCCAGCCGCTGATTTGTCATGGTTCTCGGACGAGAAGGCCATGGTTACCCCTATACACCCAACTGCCTCCCTATTCCCACGCTTCTCCTCTCCTCCCAACACTCGGAGACGAACTGCTTGATGATATCCCTTATCCCATTCTTCCCAATCTCTCCGATTAGCATATTAACCCTCTCTTTTGAGTCTCCCCTAACCACATGTCCTTCATTCTCCCATCCCACTTCCCCATTATACTCCCAATGAATCTCATTCTTTTAGACTGATACTTTGGGCATTCTAGAAGAAAGTGTTCCAGGGTCTCCACCATGTCCAAGTTACACATCTGGCACTCCCTTTCACCGTCTTTTTTCCCCTCAGCTCCAGGGATCGCGACCTCAGCTTGAACAACAGTGACCCCCAAAAGGTGCCATCAAGGTACTCTTCAAAACCTAGCTTCTCTTTATCACGCAGGCCACCCAAAGACCTCTTTGATTTGACCCCCTCTCGCCAATTACAGTTACAATCCTCCATGACACTTTCTCTGACGATTTTTTTACCCTGGTTTGCCCCAACGTCCAGGTCCGAGATCTCCAATGAGTAGTTCTCTACTAGCTCCCTCACTTGGACCATGCACCCCGTTTTGATATTTGAGTTGAAAATTTTCAGGAAACATTACTTTACACCATCGGCTGTCGGGGAGATTTACCAAATAATTAAGATAAGCGAGCTTCAACAGGTCTATCCTGTCCTTGATCCTCATCCACCCAAGCTCACCCCTGATTGCTTCTAGCGCTGCGGCATTACTTGACCCCGTTATCCATCGGCCTGCATCATTCTGCAGGATTTCCAAGCTCTTTACGGTCGTCTGGTTTAGGGGTACCACTTCCATACCGTATGTTGTACTTGGCAGCCCCACCATTTCCCAAATGGTTTTCCCCACGAAAACCTTATTGAAACTGTTTCTCCCTATAAGTTTCATTTGGTTAAGGATTCGCTTCCCCTTCAGAATCAATTTATTTGTGTGGTTCTGGTAGATGCCTCTTCCTGTAATGTTTATATTTACCCCCAAATACTCGTAATCACCTGTCTCTCCCACACTGAGAAGTTTGCTGCTCCCTTCCAGAATGCAGAACTTACCCACTCTCCACCTTCGAGTGGGGTCCACTTTGCGGCCCACAGGTATAACTTTGCTCTTGTTTTCATTAAGTTCGAGTCTCCATTTGCTCCCATATTTCCCAACAATTCCCAGCATTTTCGTTAGCCCCTCTTCGCTTTCTGACACTAGAACCATATCATCTGCAAAAAATAGCCCTGGGATCTTCAAGTCCCCACCCTGCTACCCCCTCCTCGCTACGCAGGAGTTCATCTCCTAAACCATTATTTGCCTTCGTTATGGGAGGGGCAAAAATTTTGGCCACGCCTAAAATTTCTATTTTCAGAACCGTGAGGTCGATTTGAACCAAATTTGATATGAGATGATAATGGGTCATAAGTAGCTGAATGATTCAAAAAAAAATTTCTCATTGCCCCGTGGGAACCTCGGGAGCAAAAAATAGGAAAAACCTTAAAACTGCCATATCTCCAAAACTAAACGGCACAGAGAATTCTTATTTTGTATAAAGCTTACTTTTATCCAGTAGAATAGAATGGTTAAAAAAAAAATCCCTATCGGTTTGATCACAAGGTACTTTTTCAGGACTTTTTAACACTGTAGGCAGTTTGGAAAAGATTAAAAAATCTTCTTCTCCAGATCCAACAGGCAGAATCTTTTGATATTTGGTATGCAACATTGTAGGGTGGATCTGATTCAAGTTTGTTCAAATCGGCCCCCCGGGTTCATATTTGGGCTCAGTATAGGAGCCCAATTTCGAACTTAGTGCATTTCAGCCAAATTTCTTAAAAAATCTTCTTCTCCAGATCCAGCGGTCAGAATCTTTTCATATTTGGTATGTAACATTGTGGGGTGGATCTGATGGAAGTTTGTTCAAATCGGCTCCCTGGATTCATATTTGGGCTCACTATAGAAGCCCGAATTCGAACTTAGTGCATTTCAGGCAAATTTCTTAAAAAATCTTCTTCTCCAGATCCAGCAGGCAGAATCTTTTGATATTTGGCATGCAACATTGTGGGGTGGATCTGATTCAAGTTTGTTCAAATCGGCCCTTGGGTTTATATTTGGGCTCAGTATAGAAGCTCGAATTCGAACTTAGTGCATTTCAGGCAAATTTCTTCAAAAATCTTCTTCTCCAGATCCAGCAGGCAGGATCTTTTGATATTTGGTATGCAACATTGTGGGGTGGATCTGATTCAAGTTTGTTCAAATCGGCCCCTTGGGTTTATATTTGGGCTCAGTATAGAAGCTCGAATTCGAACTTAGTGCATTTCAGGCAAATTTCTTCAAAAATCTTCTTCTCCAGATCCAGCAGGCAGGATCTTTTGATATTTGGTATGCAACATTGAGGGGTGGATCTGATTCAAGTTTGTTCAAATCGGCTCCCTGGATTCATATTTGGGCTCACTATAGAAGCCCGAATTCGCACTTAGTGCATTTCAGGCAAATTTTTTAAAAATCTTCTTCTCCAGATCGAGCAGGCAAAATCTTTTGAGATTTGGCATGCAACATTGTGGGGTGGATCTGATTCAAGTTTGTTCAAATCGGCCCCCTGGGTTTATATTTGGGCTCAGTATAGAAGCTCGAATTCGAACTTAGTGCATTTCAGGCAAATTTCTTCAAAAATCTTCTTCTCCAGATCCAGCAGGCAGAATCTTTTGATATTTGGTATGCAACATTGTGGGGTAGATCTGATTCAATTTTGTTCAAATCGGCCCCCTGGATTCATATTTGGGCTCACTATAGAAGCCCAAATTCGAACTTAGTGCATTTCAGGCAAATTTCTTAAAAAATCTTCTTTTCCAGATCGAGCAGGCAGAATCTTTTGATATTTGGTATGCGACATTGTGGGGTGGATCTGATTCACGTTTGTTCAAATCAGCCCCCTGGGTTTATATTTGGGCTCAGTATAGAAGCTCGAATTCGAACTTAGTGCATTTCAGGCAAATTTTTAAAAAAATCTTCTTCTCCAGATCCAGCAGTCAGAATCTTTTGATATTTGGTATGCAACATTGTGGGGTGGATCTGATTCAAGTTTGTTCAAAACTGGCCCCTGGATTCATATTTGGGCTCACTATAGAAGCCCGAATTCGACCTTAGTGCATTTCAGGCAAATTTCTTAAAAAAATCTTCTTCTCCAGATCCAGCAGGCAGAATCTTTTGATATTTGGTATGCAACATTGTGGGGTGGATCTGATTCAAGTTTGTTCAAATCGGCTCCCTAGATTCATATTTGGGCTCACTATAGAAGCTCGAATTCGAACTTAGTGCATTTCAGGCAAATTTCTTTGAAAATCTTCTTCTCAAGATCCAGCAGGCAGAATCTTTTGATATTGGGTATGCGCCATGCTTAGGGGGGTGAGATTCAAGTTTGTTCAAGCCAAGTCCCTGGGTTTATATTTGGGCTCACTGTGGAAGCCCGAATTATAACTTAGTTCAAAATGAGGAATTTTCTTTAAAAATCTTCTTCAGATCCAGCAGTTGGAATGTTTTGATATTTGATATGCAGCATCCTTAGGGGAGTGAGATTCAAGTTTGTTCAAACCATGTCCCTAGGTCCATATTTGGACTCACTGTGGGAGCTTGAATTGTAACTTAGTTCAAAATGAGGAATTTTCTTTAAAAATCTTCTTCTTCAGATCCAGCAGTCGGAATGTTTTGATATTTGGTGTGCAGCATCCTTAGGGGGGTGAGATTTAAGTTTGTTAAAGCCAAGTCCCTGGGTTCATATATAGGCTCCCTGTGGGAGCCCGAATTATAACTTAGTTCAATATGAGGAATATTCTTTAAAAATCTTCTTTTTTTCAGATCCACTGGTCAGAATCTTTGGATATTTGGTATAAGCTTTTCTTAGGAGGAGCAGATGCAACTTGTTGAAATCAATTCTCTGGGTTGATATTTAGGCTTCCATGTCAGGTGAGCGCCCTCAGGCCTTTGGGGCCTCTTGTTTTGATAGTGATAGTGAAACTTTGAAAAGAATGGCCTCTGCATCTGCATTCCGTTTGGCTAACCCAACATTTTCGGATTTTGTTCCGGAACAACTCGAGTACTGGACACAGAGGTATCGCATCCCTGTCCCTATGGTCTTTTGACATGGAACCACAGCTTTTCAACGCCGGATCCGTGTGTGGGATGTGGTCCATATAAACGAAAACACTGGCCACCAGGAATTAGTTAGAACTCAGGTGTTGTACCGGTATTGTCTCCATGATTTGGGAGTAGGACAAGAAATTGTGATGCCGCACCTCGTGGTAATCGAAAACAAGGCTCGATTAGCAACTCCACAGGAGGCAGCACACTCTAGCCGGCATAGTGTCATTCGTTATTGGAATGATAGACGGTGGGACGGAACCTATTATGACCAAAGATTTCCTTATGAAACAGTGGATGGGACCGATGCATTCGTCTCACCCGATCTGATCCGTCCATTTCGCCCTAGTGAATTTAGTCAGATTGTTATGCCCCAGAATCCCAATCAATATAGGATATTGATTGGTGAAATGTTCCATCACGAGGAGGTGGAACACACATATGAATGGAAATGTGCTCAATACAGTTTTCAAGTGTTACAACATGCTTTGGTCGAGTATGAAAATCTGCAATCTTTTCAAATAAATCAAAATTTAGTTTATGGAGACAATCGACAATGTGCGATATGTTGGTCTGACATTACAGGGCCATGTACTGCATATCTCTGTCCACAATGTACTCAGATAGTGCATATCCACTGTGGGTTAACCTGGATGCAGGAAAGACAGAATTGTCCCCTATGTCGTTTTGACCTTTTCTGGGGAACCCCTTTACGGAAACATAGTTTTGATTTTACTAACTTCTATTATCAATTCTACCCAAATCAATTGTTGTGAATTGCTTTTATTTTACTCCATTCCAGGTATCCCAGTATATGTAGGTTAATTTTTCAGTTAACGTTTAACATTGAATATAATTCCTTATGTGAGGGTGATTCATTTGGCTGGCAGCGTTCCTGTAAACTGTGCAGTCGATAATCATGACGTGCAACGATAATTAACTTCCATGAAGTGCATTTCTTGTTAGATAGCAAAACCTGGTCAAATCCTGGCCACTTCCTGGTTACATCATGGTCACGTGATTACCCATGATGATGATGATCCTGGTCACTTGATTCCCTCGATCCAATATTCGAGCTCCGTTAATTATTACCGGACCCCGAGTCTTGGTTGGGAGGATTGTAATGAAATGCCCTCCATGGAACCCTTGGGGTTAATTTACGTTGGTCTCGGAGTCTTGGCTCCCTAAGTGTTAATACGAGTGGCCAAGTCCCACTTGGTAATAATTCTCTGAAGATTAAACTTTAATAAATATGAAAATTGTTCCCTTGTACTTGTTAAAGGCATAACTTCTCTACACTGCATTTTCAAAATATTGGAATTTCTAAGTAATATTATATAACAATGCATTTGTCCCATACACACGCTTGCAATAAACACCAGATGCTGGCTGACCTGTACTAACCCCATCAAAATGTTTTTGACAGAAATTAGCACTGTGTTCTAACCTGACTTAACCTCGACACACCGAGTTCTACTTTCAGAGGTGGGAACTAGGTAAACAGGCACATACTATGATACAGTGAGGGCATCTTATGCTGTATCACTGACCCTGGGGATAAGGCAGGGACACGCTGTATTAATTTTAACAGTCAACATGCTAACGTCATTTTAGTGTGAGAATGCATATTAATAGCACATGATGCCCCTGCTGTCCCGGGACGGCGATGTAGGGTTATGAAACACCTCTCCGCCATCTTGGGGTATAGGAGGTGTTTTGTGGTATCAACCTTGCCATTATGCTCTTGTGGACGTGACTAGCTGCGTTCTCAGAGTCACGTACACAACAGTATAAATACTGATTGTTAGACCCAGGGAAGGCACTTCTCTCTGGGCTTCCACCATGTACAAAACTTGAAGCCACTCTCCTATTTTCGTGGAGGATCGCTGCCAGGCCAGATTACAGGTAGAGATGGAACACACGCCAGAAATGACAGAGTATTTTATCTTTTAATTTCGTCTCGCCTAATTTCGTATTGTTTATACCAGAGAGAAAAACGAGTGTAGACTTAGGAACTTTACATTAGGGTTTAATAAATAGAAAACTGTAAGTACATTTTTATGTGTTTTGACTTCACCCATTCACTGTGGCTGCAGTACTTCAAGAACTTTTCCAGACTCCAAAGAAACTGGTAGCCTCTTGAATTAACTCTTTGAATTGACCTGTGGCCAACAAACCACGACTGAAGTCCGAACCTAAATCCACTAGACGATCAATTTTCGGGGTACTTAACCCTGCTTCGCCACAGCTGCTGCTGATGTAAATTGCTGAGTTGTCGTTCATAACCACATGCAGGTTATGTTTTTGGTAATTTTGAGGAGGGCTTCTCCGTTAGAGCTGGGTTTTTTTGCAGCCAAAGTATTGGTGTTTGGCATAGAAGTCGCCGAGGAAGATGCCGTGTTTGTATTTCCTCATAAAAAAATTCAAAGACGGTGTCAGAAACAGTCTTGCTTGGGTCGTTGTAATAACAAACAATCGCGATGTTTTTACTGTCAACTGTGATTTCAGTTGCAATCACCTCAGCATCGAGGTGATCAGTTTTTATGGTTTTAGTTTTGATGTTCTGCTTTATTAGAAGAGCAACACCGCCACCTTTGGTGACCTGTCGGTCTCTTCTAATAACGTTGAAGCCACTGAGTGAGTTTTTATCTTTGTTTAGATAACTTTCACAGATACAGACAATGTCTGTATTTTCGAAATATCGGCTCATTTGGATTTTTTTTTATTGTTAACGCTTCTTGCGTTCCACACGGCTATTTGCAATTTATCCATGATAGGGGTTGAAATTTAGTAGCGGTGTTTGTTAGTGATAAAAGGTGGATTTAGTTAATATCAATTGCGGCTTTGATTAGGGATTCCGAGATTTGAGTTTTGAATAGGTAGAACGCTGATCGGCTGACATCTTGGCAGATGTGAGACAGGTTGGTTTTGACGTGTTTAGTACAGAGTAGATGGACCCTGCAATCGAAAAGCAGACAGTATGGGGCGAGGAGGCATTGTCAGGCTTGATAAGATTATGATTTTTTAATTCTATAGTAGCTTTAACCTTTTTGAAGTGGGGGCAACCGCGATAGTTACTTGTGTAGTTCCCTTTGCAGTTAGGGCAGGAGGGAGACTCTAGCCTGCATGATTTGGTGAGGTGGACACCTCTACATATCATGCAGGTTAGATTGGCTCTGCATTTATCTGAAATATGTCCGAATTTCTGACATTTGTGGAACTGTACTGGCGTGGGGTAGGATCTATATTCTTCTCCTGCATGCCACCTGCCTTTGATGTTGACTCCACGAGTGATGACTTATAATTTTGTTTCCCGATCGGGACAGGTAACTTTTAGTTTCCCGGTCGCTTTGCCGGTGGCTTTTGAGTGGAACCTTTCCCATTTATAGTCTATGAGGTTTTGATTGATGACCTCGTTCGGAGTATCCGGGTGAACCCTAGTTATGACAGCTATGAAGTTAGGGGGGTTGTAGCCCCTGCCCTTGCCGCTGTTGTTGTTATTGTTATTGTTTAGAGTGTTAGGAGAAGAGTGCGGATTTTGTCCGCCCCTCTTTTTTTGGGCTATTGGCTATTTTATCTAGTTTTGCGGTATTTTTTGAAACAATTGTGGTCCAGGGTCTTTCCATGAGGGAAGGCCGCCCTGGAAGGGGTGTCTGAGAAACTGGCTAAGCAGGTTAATGGTAGGATTGACTCAGACGAGGAAGTGGATGATGAATGGCTGCTGTTCCTTACTTTTTTGGCCTGTCTGTCAATGGTATGAGTGAAGCCCTCGTCATCCACCACCTCCTCCAGCTCTATCTCTGCATCAAGGGACTTTTTCCTCTTGCTTTCGTTTTTACTGGGGGTCTTTATTAGTGTTTGGCTTTCAAGCATTTGGGATAGGGTTGGAGTCGTGACCATCATATCCAGGGGATCTATGATGGTTTGTTTCTTGGTATTATCTTTGTTTAATTTTATATTTAGGTTGCTGGATGGTGCATGATCAGCGTGGACCTCCGCCACCACCACGATCTCCGTGGGGTGGGGGGGGGGAGCCTGGTGTAGGGGGATGTTTCTATAGATGCTTGCTGGGATTGGCTCAGCGTGGGCTTTGGTCATTGCCGCTGCCTCCGCTGGTGCCTCAGTTGAGGTTGTTACCTAAGGATTGCCCCCTGGGGTTATATTTATATTCTTGGAAATGATTAAATCAAGTTTCTCCTGTATCTTTAAATTGTGAGCCATGAGATCCACGATTTGTTTTGTTATACCCTGGATGGTCTCTTCCTGTTTTCTGGCTCTTGTATCTGCTTCTGCGGGCCTTTTCATTAACTCGCTTCTCTCTTTATCCCACTCTTCATGTTTTCCCTTTGGGTATTTTGGCCTATTTAGTGCAATGGCTCCCCCCCCCCCCCCCCCCTTTACAATGAAATGAGACCTGACTAACTTTGTTGTTGTTGGTGCTGCTAGGGAGATACTCTACCGTCTTTCCATGCCTTCTCCTTCTCTGTTCTGCTTTTCTTATTTGTGGGTTCCACGGTATACCGATGTGCGAGGTTTTAATTAGCTGTTGGCTGTAGTTCACTTAGTGCTTGATTTCTCGGAGATGTTCTCTCGATGAATCCAATCGTCAAAATGGGCTTAGAATTTTTTTCTACTTCTTTTTGAAGAGAGTTTTGAGTAATTTTCTACTTAAACTGTCATTAAACCGAAAGAAAGAACCATTTGAAAGTCAATATAAAAACTGTCAAATTGAGTACTTTTACATGTATGTCATGATATTTAAACTTAGCTTCCTTTGAGCCTTTGGATTGTCTACATTCTTCTTTTTGAAGACAGTTTTGAGTAATTTCTTACTTTAAACTGTCATCAAAACGAGAAAGTGGAAGAACGTGAAAGCCAATAAGAACTGTCAAATTGAGTACTCTTATGTCATAACCTTTTCAGTCAGTTTCCAAGTTTATTTTAAGGTATTGAGTCTGGTACCTTATTCACACTGAACAGAAATACACGAAGGCGCGCAGAACTTTGTAGGGCGGACCCTTTTCGACCTTAAATTCCCTAATAGCTGTATATATGTGTATTGTCCTGTCTAGGCGAGGACAGGGGAGGGGTGATGTCGGGAGAAAACGGTGTCCTATCGTTGGCGTGGTCTCTGTGATGTCCTTTTCTTTACTTTTGTGGTTAGTGGTGAGCTATAGGCCGTGGTGTTTTCTTTTGAGATGGTTGGAGATGGTGCTCTTTCCTCTGTCTTCCCTTTTCCAGTTTTCTCTGGTTTCTCTACACTCTTTTCTGGTCTATTCTGCTTGAGCTTGGATATCCTTTAATATTTCGATCAGGTATTCCGTAGATTTGGAGCCCGGTGGTGGCAATAAGAGGTCCGGAAGGAGAGGCAAATGAGGATTTGGAAGTGGGGAGAAAGCAACTTCCATTTCCGCCTAAATATGCACAGGACGTTTCACATCCATCGATTCCGGTGAGGGAGCTGATAGTATGATTGGTTAACCTGAGGTAATGGAAGGGAAGTGGCGTCTATTTCAGCCACTTTCCTCTCCTCACCATTGTCTTCCTTCTTATCCAGAAAAGCCTCCAGGCGCCGGCCATCCTTACGCTTGGTGTATGGACTCTTTCTTTTCTTCTTCTTCATTCTCTCTGTTTGTCTAGACTCTCTGGGGTGAGGCCCAATGTGAGAGGAGGTCCTCGCACAGGGGTACTACCTCTCCCCGAGGGTGGTGGGGTAGTGTCTACCGTTTCATACTCCAAGGTCAGGTGGACCCTCATGCCTTTCACCTGGAGAGTTCAGGTGAGAGGACAAGAGACTCCAGAGCAGATATGGTATTCTTTAGTTGCAGTGGTATCTCCAAAGTAGTCATTGGGAGCGATTAATCAATGCGTCTTCACACTCTGAAGTCAGATATTCGAAATGGTGCGTATCACAAGTGCCCTACGAACGCGGCATCGGACAAATACTTTGCATGTTCTATGCCGTTTAATTGGAAACAGGGCATTTCGCCGGAAAGACGCCGAATTTATATTTCGCCGAAATAATTTTAAAATTCCATTTTTTATTTGGATTGGTGGTTTGTTTGTTGGAAAAAAAAGCTTTGAAAATTCATCAGGGTATTATTAAACAAAGAGGTTTACATAGGGAATGATAATTTGAAGTGTTGAAACAGTCAGTTACATGTACTTAAAGAATCTGTATAGCGGTTGATTTGATTAGGTGCAAAAATTACTCAATATCGACGATTGTATGTCACATCAAGTGTGTTTGTATTACAGTGGTGTGATATGACAATGCACATTCCTGACTTCAGAGTGTATGGGTTCATTCATGATTAACTGCTTTGTTTTCCAAGTGAACGGACGCTCCTGTAAGGTCTTCTAATTGACATCAATTAGAAGAAAGGAATTCCTCACTGCAAGGATCAGGCCTATTTTGATGGCTCTGAACGCTGGTTCGCCCATCAACTGGAACTTTCAGGTTGATGGTGATAGTGTTCAGCTTTCCATCAGTTATTTACTACAGCCCTCCAAGAGTAGAGGTATTACCTTTCGTGGTGCCCCGCCACGCGCTCCACATCCGAGGAAGAAACCGAAGGGCCAAGGAGAAGAACAGAAACAGCAGAAGAGAAAGAGAAAACCCCCATCAACCAGGCGTCGGGATTTCAGAGCATGGAAGCATGGCTTACGAGGAGAAGGAGAAATGAGTCCAACTTCGAATAATCCCCACCACAACTCTGCCCATACCCAGCCGCATTTTCCCAGGAAGTTGGAGGGTGGGGCGGAATCGAAGGAGGATACTGGAGAGATGATAGACAACCAATCCGAACCTGATTGTCCCATCAGCCTGGACCAATCAAGCAATGACTCCATTTTTTCAGACACCGACAGCCTGCACGATGAGGAAGATCTGGAAGATCCGTAAGATCCGTACGAGTGGAGAGAACGGGAGATACTCGAGAGAGAACGACGAAGAGAGCAGGACAGAATCAACAGGGAACGAGAAGACCAGGAATATCGCGAACGGATAACGATGCAGGAGGAAAAAATTATGCAGCACAATGAAGAAATAAGCCAGCAAATCACCTTGGCTACACAACTCGCCGCAAATCATCAGGCACAGACACCACCACAGCAGCAGCTACCACTTGAAACAATACCTGATGCGACCAGGACTAGACCGTATCAGTCAGGGCAGCCATCAAGCAGTCCACAAACAACGGCAACGACTGCCACGATCTCTCCATCTCGACCACCTCCTCCCAAAAACAACTGGAGAAGACATAAGCGCCACTGAGTACCCAGACACTCTCCCCTTTACCACGCCCAGACATAATAGAAAAGCGGAGACGGCTTACAAAAGCAAAAATGCTTGCTGCCAAATCCTATCTTGTGTCTAGTGGGTAGGCATGTACATTAAAGAGGATTTAAAACCGTCGCAGATCACAGTTCTGGAAGATATCATCACCTCGGCTGAGGTGTCAAAAGAAATTGGATGGGTAAAGATCAGTCTGAGAAACAAAAGTATTGCCCTTGGGATTGTGTACTGTGCGGTGGAGGGAAGTAAACCCGAGTGGAATGACTCGATATACTCAACACTAAGGTCCAATATCACTGAACTAGAAAACAGGGGGCTCGGTATAATTCTGATGGGCGACTTTAATAGACACATAGGTGATAAGGAAGAAGGCATAGAGGGTGGGGACAAGAAAGTCAACAGAAATGGAAGGAAGCTGTTGAACTTCACAAATGAGCTAGGTCTGAAGATTCTGAACAGGGACGCTAGATGTAAGGGGAAATGGACCTGGGAGAGAAACGACAGAAAATCAATAATCGACTACATTCTCACAAATATGACTTTATGGAGGGATGTGATAGGGGTAGAAGTGGACGATGAGGGGAAAATGGAGTTGGATAGTGATCACAACTTGATTACAGTGACGATGAGGGCCAAAAACCTAGAGAAAAGCAAAGGAAGCTTCAAGGAGGTTTGGGAACTCAAAAAGGATGCCGACTGGGCGAAGTTCGAAGAAAAACTGAAACCAAAGCTTGCAGCCGTACACAAGGAGAGGGGGGGGGGGCAGTGTCCAGAAGATGGCCGACGCCATAGTTGCGAGCCTAATGGAGGCAGGGAAGGAAAGTGTAGGAAAGATTAGGGTGCCAACACGGGAACTTGGGTACAGAGTGAACGAAGAACTGAAAAGGGCCATAAAGGTTAGAAAAGCAAAATGTGCTGCATACAGGAGAAGTAGAAAAGTTAAGGGGGTGGAAAGCAATGAGGCCATGGTAGCAAAGGAAGAATACCAACAAGCACGAAATAAAGTAAACAAGATTAAAGACGACAACCGGAGAGTGCGAAATAGCAGTCTTATTAGGACGATAAAAACGACAGGGAGGGGGGGAGGGGGTCGAGTTCGAGCGTATTTTGGAAATGGGTGAACAAACGTAACAAAGGGAATAACCCACAGAGCATTAAAGTAGATGGCAGAGTTACAGAAGAACGAGATCAAATCGCATTAGAACTAGTCAAGCACTGGAAAAAGGTAAACGATAAGCGATGGGGCATGGGGAACCCACCAGAGTGTCCGAACCAGGTCGAGGAAAATCTATCGAACTTCGTGTGCAGCGAAATCAAAACTGAGGAGGTGCGAAGGGTGATCTCGAAATTAAGGAATGGAAAAGCGGGAGGGGTGGACGAAATTCCTAACGAGTTTATCAAAAAAAGGGGGAGAGGAACTCTGGGAAAGCCTAACTGCCCTATTCAATTTAGCCATAGAAAAACAAGAGGTCCCAAAGGAGTGGAGGGAAAGCAAAGTGACATTTATTCACAAAAAGGGGGAAAAAGACGTCTTGGATAACTATCGAGGGATCTCTGTCAGCAGCGACATTGGAAAAGTCTTTTGTAAAGTCCTGTATGGGAGATTAGAGGAGGTGATCGAAGAGAAGGGTTTTTTGGGAGAAATACAGAATGGCTTCAGGAAGGGAAGGAGAGTCACTGACCATCTTTTCACGCTATCCCAAATGATAGAATCCGCGAAAGCAAAAAAGAAAAAGATGTTCATGGCCTTTTTGGATGTTAAAAAGGCATATGATAGAGTATGGAGGGAGGGTATGTGGCGCAAGCTGGAGGCTCTGGGCTTGGGGGGGGGGGGGAGTTTGTTGGGATTATGAAAGCATTATATTCAAGTATACAGAAGAAGTCTCCTTGGTTACGAATCGAAATTAAGTATTTTTATTGTTTACTAATCATATATATTTCATTTTCAGGTATTTTATTCAACTTTGTGGGGAGTTAGTTTAGTATAGTACCTGGGACAAAGTTGGGAGGTCTTAAATAAAACTGTGAGCGCTAAGTTGTCGAACGGTTCGTCGTGTTGCCTTTTGTCGCGTGTTTACAGTTTTCCCTGTCCGATCGCGTAATTTTGTCTTGATGATGGCGAGCAAGTCTGTTCAGACGGAGGTAAGTATGGAGGTAAATACGTGTAATATCGCGGTCCAGGTCAACGGTGCCAACGGGGTAAGTATTGGTGTGCAGACAGAGGTCACTGGGGGTGTCGGTCAGAGCCGGGTTGGTGGGGCCACCGATGACGTTATTGGGCTTGAAGTTTGTAAACAGTGTTCTATGATGTATGGGGACTGTCGTTCGATGGGATATGGAGAGGTATGTGCAAACTGTCAGGAAATCCTCCGCCTACTTGAGACAATTGTTAAGTTTGAGGGGGAGATTGCTGAGCTGAAGGGAAAACTTGGTAGGGCGGGGCTGTCTGGAGTTACACCTGTGAAAGTAGCTTTCCGAGAAAAGTGGGTGGTTGTCGGTGGTTCCAAGAGGAAACATGGGGGTAGAACCTTTGATGTGAATGAGGTAGGTGATGAGGTGGGGGCTGCTAGAAAAGTACGTAGGACAGATGAGGGGGGCCCAGGCCGGAGCAATGCTGTAAAGCGTTTGGCGTGGACTATCAAAAGTGGTAGGAAAGGGGGGCCAGAGAAGCAGGTAGATAGGGGTGTAAAGTCCAAAGACAGTGGGGAGTGCAGCACCAGAAACAGATTTGATGTGCTCGATTCGGAAGAGACAGAGGAGGTGATGGAGGTAGTTGCAACAGATAGTAGCTTGGGGTCTAGGCCAGGAAAAAGGAGGAGGGATCCGGGAGAAGACCAGGGGAGTAGTCCAGGTAGTTCAGGGCCTGGAAAGAGACGGAGGGACAAGGATAGGAGTAATCCTAGGTCAAAGATACCGATACCGATATTGATTCCGAGTGGGGCTGTTGGAGAGGAAGAGGACGCTGTTAAAAATAGGAGACTAGAGGAGATAAATAGGGCGAGGGCCAAAAGTAAGTTGGTGGTTGCGGGAAGTAGCATAGTTCGGGGGATCGACAAGGTTGTCTGTGGTCCGGACAGTAAAAATAGAACAGTTCTGTGCTTTCCGGGGGCTAAAGTGGAGGACCTGAGGGATAGAGTGGACGGTATTGTAGCTGGGTCGGGGCCTGATCCGGTAGTGGTATTACATGTGGGGTCCAATAACATCAGGGAGAGGAAATCAGTTCGTTTGGTGGACACATACAAGGACCTAATTAGTAAGTTACTTCGCAGGAATGCTCGGATCATCGTTTCAGGGGTGCTCCCCGTTATGGGTGGTGGGAATGAGAGGAACTCGCGGATTATAGCACTAAACGAGGAGCTGGAAGAGCACTGCAAAGACTTGGGAATACATTTCATTGACCACTGGGATTCATTCTGGGGACAAGGAGAGTTGTATGGGCGAGACGGATTGCATTTAAGTAGGATGGGTACAGACCTGTTGGGCCAAAAAATTTTACAGGTGGCTGGGCCTTTTTTGGAGAAAAGGGGGGTAGGGGACCACAGCCGATAACCCAGAGGGGCTCAAATGCTGGGAACATAGGAAGAACAACAAACATGCACAACACAGGGACATACCAGGGTTATAATAATGTGCCAGTGATGAAAAAAAAAACAAAGATTCATTAAGTTTGGGTACTGCAACATCCAGGGTCTGCACAAGAAAGTAAGCGAAATATCAACAATGATGGACGAAGGAGACTTCGATATAATGGGTCTAAGTGAGACGTGGATACGACGGGATGAGCGGGTTGATCAGATGAAGGGTTGCGTGTGGATAGGAGCTGGGCGAACTGAGGGTCAGAAACGGGGTGGGGGTGTTGGCATCTACGCTAAAGAGGAATTACAGCCCTCATTGATTACAGATCTCACAGAAGCAAGGACTCAGATTCCAGTATCCAACGAAATAGTCTGGGCAAAAATCAAGTTAGGAAGCAGGAGTGTTGCCGTTGGTGTTGTATACTTAGCAGTGGAGGGAAGTAAGCCCGAGTGGAATGATTCAATATATACATCTCTTAGATCGAATATCACAGAGCTTGAAAGCAGAGGGTTCAGTTTTGTCCTAATGGGGGACTTCAATGGGCACATCGGGGATAAGGAGGAGGGCATACAGGGAGGTGATAGGAAAATTAACACGAATGGGAGGAAGATGTTGGACCTATCAAAAGAGCTTGGTTTAAAGATCCTGAACAGGGATGCGAAATGCAAGAGTAAATGGACCTGGGAGAGGAACGATAAGAAAACAATAATTGATTATATACTCACTGACATTAGGGTATGGAGGGAGGTTATAGATGTAGAAATAGATGACGAGGGGAAAAATGATTTGGGTAGTGATCACAACCTGATAACAGTTGAGATTATGGGCAAAAAAAAAAACAAGGAGCCGACTGGAAGCGGTTTCGGGAAAAACTAAAACCAAATCTTGAATGTATACCTAGGGATGCAAATGTCCAGAGTATTTCAGATGGCATAGTAAATAGCCTAACAGAGGCAGGGAAGGATTGTATAGGAAGGGTGAGGGTCCCAACGAGAGAGCTTGGATACAGGGTTAACGAGAGACTGAAAAAGGCTATAAAAGAAAGGAAGGTAAAATGCGCTACTTACAGAAGAAGTAGGAAGCTTAAAGGGGTGGATAACAATGACACGAGACTAATGAAAGGAGAATATGAACTGGCACGGAAAAAGGTGAATGAGATAAAGAATAATAATAGGAAGGAGCGCAATTGCAGTCTTGCCAGAACAATAAAGAAAACGGGGGGTTCGAGCTCAAACGTATTTTGGAACTGGGTGAATAAACGGGGGAAAAGTAGTGTACAGAGTATCAAAGTGGATGAGGAAAGTACAGAAGATAAAGGCCGTATCGCTTCAGAGTTAGTCAAGCACTGGGGAAAGATAAACGATAGGCGATGGGGCAGTGGGTCCCCACCAAAAAGAAATACACTGGTAGAGGAGAGCCTATCCAATCGTGTATGTAGCGAAATAACGGCAGAAGAAGTGCGGAACGTGGTCTCGAAATTAAAAAATGGTAAAGCGGGAGGGACTGATGAAATTCCGAACGAATTCCTCAAAAATGGAGGGGAGGCACCTATTGAAGTCCTGACAAACCTTTTCAACCTGGCTCTGCGAAAGCAAGGGGTCCCCAGAGAGTGGAGGGAAAGTAAGGTGTCGTTCATACACAAAAAGGGGGATAAGGAAGTTCTAGATAACTATAGGGGGATATCAGTTAGTAATAGCATCGGAAAAGTATTCTGTAAGGTCATATACGGTAGACTAGAGGAAGTTATTGAAGAGAAAGGTTTTTTAGGAGAAATTCAAAATGGTTTCAGGAAAGGACGAAGAGTCACTGATCACCTATTTACACTCACCCAACTGATAGAATCAACAAAGGCCGAAAAGAAAAAGATGTTTCTGGCATTTCTAGATGTGAAAAAAGCGTACGACCGAGTGTGGAGGGAAGGTATGTGGCGAAAGCTCGAGGGCATCGGACTGGGGGGTGACTTTGTGGGAATCATGAAAGCACTGTATACAGATGTGCAAAGCCAACTCAGTCTAGGGAGTATCACTACAAAACGAGTCCCTATGGATATAGGCCTCAAGCAGGGGTGTATCTTTTCACCGATTTTGTTTGCATTGTATGTTAAAGATTTAGGGGACGAACTAATTCAGAGTGCGGAGGGGGTAAATGTTGGAGACATAAAGATACCAGGCTTATTCTTTGCGGACGACATGGTGTTAATGTCTAGAACTGAACAGGGGCTAGAGAAATTGCTGGAAATTGTTGGTAGATATGGGAATACTTGGCGGCTCGAACTAAATGAAAATAAAAGCAAGGTAATACCTGTTGGACGCAAGGTAGATATGACGAAGAGATGGAGAGTGGGGGAGTTCTCAATCCCCGAAGGGGAAAGCAAACAAATCACTGTAGGAGAAACGGGAGAGTATGAGTATCTAGGGGTAAGCATAAATATAACGGGAAGAGGGGTGTACAGAAATTACTCAGCCAAACTGATTCTGAAGGGGAAAAGAATTCTGAACTAACTAAAACTTTTAGGGAAAAATAGTTTCAACAAGGTCTTTGTGGGGAAAACACTGTGGGAGAGGGTGGGTTTACCAAGTATAACGTATGGCACGGACGTGATTCCATTAAACCAAACCGTTATTAAGAAGTTGGAAAGTACTCAGAATGATGCCGGCAGATGGATAACAGGGTCGAGTAATGCTGCAGCTTTGGAAGCAGTAAGGGGGAGCTTGGGTGGTTGAAAATCAAGGACAGGGTAGATTTGGGAAAACTGTGTTACTTTAACTACTTGAGAAACCTGCCTGACAACCGGTGGTGCAAATTGATGCTCGATACCATTTGGAATTCTAATATAGAAACGGGGTGGTCAAAACATGTGAGGGAACTAATGGACAATTACTCTATAGAGGTCACAAACATAGAAGTAGGAATGAAAGAAGGCAAAAGGTTTGTCAAAGAGAGAGTCATGGAAGATTGCAATCGAAACTGGCGAGCAGGGTTTAGCGTGAAAAGATCACTGCAGGGGTTACAATATAAAGAAAAGCCAGCTTTTGAGAAGTACCTAGATGGCACCTTTGGAGGGTCACTGCTGTTCAAACTGAGATCAAGATCACTGGAGCTTCGGGGAAAAATTGGGAGAGATGGGGAAAAGGGATGCCAAATGTGCCACTCTGGAGTAGTGGAGACCCTGGAACATTTTCTCTTGGAATGCCCACAGTATATACCTCATAGAATAAAATTTACTGGAAGAATAATGCAGAAGTGGGGTGAAGAAACAAAGGATAGATGGCTGAAGGGGGACACGAGGGAGAGGGTAGGAATGCTTATTGAAGAAATTGAAAAAGAGGAAGTGAGGGACACTATTATGCAGTTTATATCTGAATGCTGGGAGGAGGGGAGAGGAAGAGGGGGTGGGGTGCAGGGGGAATGATGGCCTTCTCTTATGAGGACCGCGACAAATCAGCGGCTGGCCAAAGAGTTATTATTATTATATAAAGATGTACAGAGTGAACTTAGCCTGGGAAACATTACAACAAAACGTGTGCCTATGGAGACAGGCCTAAAACAGGGGAGTATCCTTTCGCCAATACTTTTTGCATTGTACATCAAAGGTTTAGGAGATGAACTCCTGCATAGCGATGAGGGGGTTGCAGCTGGTGACTTGAAGATCCCAGGGCTATTTTTTGCAGACGATATGGTGCTAGTGTCAGAAAGCAAAGAGGGGCTAGCGAAGATGCTGGGAATTGTTGGGAAATATGGGAGCAAATGGAGACTCGAACTTAATGAAAGCAAGAGCAAAGTTATACCCGTGGGCCGCAAAGTGGACCCCACTCGAAGGTGGAGAGTGGGGGAGTTCTGCATTCCGGAAGGTTGCAGTAGACTTCTTAATGTAGGAGAGACTAGCGATTACGAGTATTTGGGGGTAAATATGAACATCACAGGAAGAGGCATCTACCGAAACCACACAAACAAATTGATTCTGAAGGGGAAGCGAATCCTTAACCAAATGAAACTTATAGGGAGAAGCAGTTTCAATGAGGCGGAGAGTGGGGGAGTTCTGCATTCCGGAAGGTAGCAGTAGACTTCTTAGTGTAGGAGAGACTAGCGATTACGAGTATTTGGGGTAAATATGAACATCACATGAAGAGGCATCAACCGAAACCACACAAACAAATTGATTCTGAAGGGGAAGCGAATCTTTAACCAAATGAAACGTATAGGGAGAAACAGTTTCAATAAGGTTTTCGTGGGGAAAACTATTTGGGAAATGGTGGGTCTGCCAAGTATAACATACGGTACGGAAGTTGTACCCCTAAACAACACAGCAGTAAAGAGCTTGGAAATCCTGCAGAATGATGCAGGCCGATGGATAACAGGCTCGAGTAATGCCGCAGCGCTAGAAGCAATCAGGGGTGAGCTTGGGTGGATGAGGATCAAGGACAGGATAGACCTATTGAAACTCGGTTATCTTAATTATTTGGTAAATCTCCCCGATAGCCGATGGTGTGAAGTATTGTTCCTGAGAACTTTCAACTCAAATATCAAGACGGGGTGGATGATCCAAGTGAGGGAGCTAGTAGAAAACTACTCATTGGAGATCTCGGACCTTGACGTTGGGGCAATCCAGAGCAAAAAGATCGTCAGAGAAAGGGTCATGAAGGATTGTAACCGTAATTGGCGAGAGGTTGTCAAATCAAAGAGATCTTTGGGTGGCCTGCGTGATAAAGAGAAGCCTGGTTTTGAAGAGTACCCTGATGGCACCTTTGGGGGGTCACTGTTGTTCAAGCTGAGGTCGCGGTCCCTGGAGCTGAGGGGAAAAATTGGGAAAAACAGTGAAAAGGAGTGCCAGATGTGTAACTTGGGCGTGGTGGAGACCCTGGAACACTTTCTTCTAGAATGCCCAAAGTATCAGTCTAAAAGAATGAGATTCACTGGGAGTATAATGGGGAAGTGGGATGGGAGAATGAAGGACATGTGGTTAGGGGGAGACTCAAAGGAGAGGGTTAATATGCTAATCGGTGAGATTGGGAAGAATGGGGTAAGGGATGTCATCAAGCAGTTCGTCTCCGAGTGTTGGGAGGAGAGGAGAAGCGTGGGAATAGGGAGGCAGTTGGGAGTTCAGGGGTAACCATGGCCTTCTCGTCCGAGAACCGCGACAAATCAGCGGCTGGCCAATGTGTTATTATTATTATGTGTATGGCATTATTGTTCATGTTACTCATTGCACCATTGTTTTTGTATTCATACTTCTTTTCACAAATAAATATTGTTTAAACGAATAGATAAACTTATTATATGCCAGTCTGTGAATTATCGCAAATTACCAAAAAGATACTTTTCGATATCTATCGACTTGATGGATAACAAAGAATATCAACCAATAGCTTCCTAAATGATGTTACGCTTCGACGTCGTCTTCAAGGAACGATCAGCTGATCTTTGTTATTGTTTTGAAACGTACATGTTTGCAGTCAAACTCACTCATTAATGGTTGAATGAAGTTTCACGCAACAGGTCCGCACGTCAAAGGAGAAGGGAGGGTACTCCGCAATGTCTGGGATCTTGGTGTTCTTGATTGTTATGGTGTCTCGTGGCGTTCTTTGATGTTCTCACGTGTTTTTCCTCGGGTGATGACCAGTGTGAAAGGGGGGTGGGGGGGGGGGGGGGGGGCTCTCGACAAAGGTGCTATCTCTCCCCGATGTTGATGTGTCGATGTTTTTTGGCAAGTATAATATGCTCCTTATAAGGTTGTCTAGTCGTGATGGGCCATCTTTGGCAAGTATAGTCTGCCTCAGGCAATTGATGGAGGATGTTCTGGCTTCTTGTGTGTAGTTTTATATTTACTAAAATAGCGTAGATATCCTCTATATTATATACTGTCATTGAGGGTCGTAAGGGGCTTGCCTCACGCCGTCCCTACGCGTCTTCAGTGCGCAAGATCCACTGGACTCGAGTGTATCGACACAATTTCTCTCGCTCGATGGCTTCATTGGAATTTCCAATAGCAATCAAGAAGACCCTGTTAGATCTGGACGTCTCCTGTCTCCTCTCTTGGTCCCTCCAAGTTAAAGAAAGGAGCGTCCAGCTGACAGTGGAATTCGAGACAGATAACATTTCTCCACCACCTTTGGAGAGAGGTAGCACATTTTGTGGGAGGACCTACTCTCACACTGGTCCTCACTCGAGGGAATCGGGCTTAACATCAGCGGATGAAGAGAAGAAAGAGAGAAGAATGAAAAAGAAGAAGTGTCCTTCTACCAAGCATTGGGAAGCCCGGTGCTTGGAGGCTTTTCAGTGAAAGAAGAGAACGAAGAGCGGGAAAAGGAAAGAGGCAGAAACAGGCGTCACTTCCCCTCCTACTCCCACAGATCAGCCCATTCAAATACCGGTTCTCTCACTGGAGTCGATTCAGTTTGTTACAACAGGTCTTTTGGTAACGGGACGAAACGGCCCATGAACTTCGGGTCCAAGTCGTTCCGTCCCCGGGACGTTTCGTCCCCTACTTGGTGGGACGCTTCGTCCCCGTGACAGGTGGGACGTTTCGTCCCCAGTTGAGGACGAAACATCCCACTTCAGTGCCAAATTATTGAGAAGATATGGGATTGGATTTTTTTCATAAATGAGGGAAGCATCTGCTCCTAACCAATGATGGTCACTCATATGGCATCGAGGTTGGATTTTATGCATAATTAGATATCATATTAGCAGACTATAATACAAACAATGATTTTGGAGTTTTTATAACCACTCAATGATAATAGATCTCACTGATAAGTCGGTACCTCAAGAAATGTTTTTTTTAATTGTTCAATCATACATTGTTTTCATAAGCGTTCAAGAAGAATGCATCTCACTGATGCCGGTAATAATAATAACTCTTTGGCCAGCCGCTGATTTGTCGCGGTCCTCATAAGAGAAGGCCATCATTCCCCCTGCACCCCACCCCCTCTTCCCCTCCTCTCCTCCCAGCATTCAGATATAAACTGCTTAATAGTGTCCCTCACTTCCTCTTTTTCAATTTCTTCAATAAGCATTCCTACCCTCTCCCTCGTGTCCCCGTTCAGCCATCTATCCTTTGTTTCTTCACCCCACTTCTGCATTATTCTTCCAGTAAATTTTATTCTATGAGGTATATACTGTGGGCATTCCAAGAGAAAATGTATAATAATATTTTAGTATTATTAGTATGTTTTCATTAGCACTCGAGGATAGTGCTAGGCCTGTGTGATCCAAGTGAAATAAAATAAGGTTAACCGGGTCGCAAGGGATTTGTAAATCCCACATCGTCAATGCGCGCCTTTGGTGCGCTAAAACTTTTCATTCATGTGGTAGTGATAAAATTGCACTTCTTATTAATAAGTTAGCTTTTATTTTACAGGTCAGAACTTATAATGCTACTTTGTTACAGGTACAGCTATCTTGTGCGCGTTTGCTAAATGCGTCTTGTATTGCATTAGGTAAAGGATTAATTGCTGGGATTCGTTGTTCATCGGTAGTCAACTTGTGTTCAGTTCTGGCGGAAGTTCTTTTGTTTTGGGAAATCTCGTTTTGGTTTTGGAGACTTGACAATAGTACCAGTTATGGAGACTTTGCTGTTTACAATATGAGAATACTTTTATAATTTTTGGACAACATAAGTCATTTCGAAATGGTAAGACTATTTAAAGTTTTATATGTTCGTTTATTGACTGTTGTTCCGCCTGCAGTTGAATCAGGGTTTTTGACGCTGATTAATTTGCAATCGGATCAACAATGAATCGTTTATGTTACCTTTTTTGTTTAAAGGGTTAACCTCCATAACATTATTGTTCACTGGTACTTATGTCATTTTACTTATTTATTTCAGGGTTTATAATTTATTTATCTGAATAGTAAGAAATGAGATTGGAGTGATACAGGATTTTATTGTAAATAAACTTATGTACAGATAATCTACAAGTGTTTAACAACTGTTTTATTTCTCTACCTGAGTCCATTTTATTGCAAAGGAATCCACTCAACTACCTACAACCTCTGCGATAATATATGGGGGACGATCCGATTCCTCCTCAGTCTATCTCGAAATGGCTTACAACTTGAGATTAGCGCCCACGGCAGAATACCCATGCCTTGAATGTGGAAGGAATGTTAGACCAAGACAACAAGCTATTGATCGTGATCGTTGTGGATGCTGGCAGCACCGAACATGCAACACTGGTATCCCACAAAAGATTTACAATGAGGCAAAAAAATCTATCTGCATTATTTATTTTAATTGCAAGAATTGTCATGATTCTGGGTTTTGCAAAGCCACCTACATATAATAATAATAACTCTTTGGCCAGCCGCTGATTTGTCGCGGTCCTCATAAGAGAAGGCCATCATTCCCCCTGCACCCCACCCCCTCTTCCCCTCCTCTCCTCCCAGCATTCAGATATAAACTGCTTAATAGTGTCCCTCACTTCCTCTTTTTCAATTTCTTCAATAAGCATTCCTACCCTCTCCCTCGTGTCCCCCTTCAGCCATCTATCCTTTGTTTCTTCACCCCACTTCTGCATTATTCTTCCAGTAAATTTTATTCTATGAGGTATATACTGTGGGCATTTCCAAGAGAAAATGTTCCAGGGTCTCCACTACTCCAGAGTGGCACATTTGGCATCCCTTTTCCCCATCTCTCCCAATTTTTCCCCGAAGCTCCAGTGATCTTGATCTCAGTTTGAACAGCAGTGACCCTCCAAAGGTGCCATCTAGGTACTTCTCAAAAGCTGGCTTTTCTTTATATTGTAACCCCTGCAGTGATCTTTTCACGCTAAACATCAGAACCTACATCAGAAACAGAAATGTGAGTAAGGTGAGTAAAAAAATAATTGATTAAAAATATCTAACAATTAACTTTTGGAAAGCAAATAAAGTTATATCAATTAAATATACCACTGTTAGTTATTTATAACACTCATTCTTTACAGGAATTTGCATTGGGGACGAATAGTCCCGGGGATGAATGTCCCACCAATAGGGGATGAATCGTCCCGGGGTTGAAACGACCCGATCCCTGAACGAAATGGCTCAAAAACGTTTACATGTCTTGTGGCTAAAAAATGGCTAAAGAAATTTTCGGCCCAGCGTGAGTACTGCAATCAGCTTCAATGACTTGCGCTTTTAAAACATTTCTTAATCTTCAATCAATTTCAGTATTATAATATTGAACTTCAATACCGCCGTAAGTACGTTTAGAAAAAATAATGGGGAGTAAGAAATATTTGTTTTACAATGTAATAAATGAGTCTTTTTCTAATGTTGGTCGTTCAGTCCAAAAACGTGGGGCGTTCTGTCTCGAAATCTGGGCCGTTCCGTCTCAAAATCGGGGCCATTTTCACCAAAGTCATTCTGGGTCGTTTCGTCCAGTATTCTGTCTTTGTACGGAATAACTTGTCAACAAAACGTCTTCTGCGAACTGTTTTTTCTCAGAAACGTACTGCTGCCAGGAAATGCACAGGTTTTTCCTCGTAAGTCCTGTCCATCCTCTAGGTTAAATATTTTGAGTCTCGTCTCTTGAGTTGTGTCACGGAGAATAGAATCTACCCTGGTTGTGTTGATAAAAATTAAAGAAATGAGAAAAGTATGAGAATTGACGGCCGTATATGTGAATGTGGGAGATTAAAGTTACTATCAACACTAATTTGGAAGAATAATATATAATAATATGTAAGGCGTCTAACTCCGTGAATGGCAAGGTGAATTGAAGTGAGTCACCTCATTTCGTGTTTCATTAGGCCTCCAAAAATTAATGGTTTGGTTCCGGTTACATAGCAGAAAGAAAAAAAAATAGGGTCGGCAGGTCGGGATATATATATTTTTTTTCGGTAAAGGTGTAGAATAGGGGACTTTTCGTTTTTTTTTTTAAAATAACGATTTTCTTGCTACTTTTTCTGTTTTCTTAAAGTAAACTATATTTTGAACAAAATGACACAAAATTAGGTTCCTCTAAAATCATGTTTTTACATGTAAGAGAATAGATTTTAAATCCCGTTGAATTGCGAGTTTCTCAATTGCCATTTGTTTCATCGGCTAAAAATTTTGCAGCATCTGTTGTTTTCATTCGTTGTAACGAGTGACGTCACAGGGGAGAAATCATTCTATATGATAGTAGGTGTGCTTCGCTTATGTGTGTGTAAGCAGGTGCGCTTCGCTTGTGTGCGTGTTCCTCGATTTAAGGTCAGTTCAGTTAGGACCAGGGTGAGCTCATCGGTAAGCTAACCCTGGCCATCACTAGACTGACCCTAAAATTTGATCTAGGGTCAGTTTAGTGAGGGGGCAGTGTTTGTCAGCCGACATTTCAATTACATGTACTAAACTCTCCCCCTATGATAGCGATAATGGAACTGAGCGATTACAGTGAGTTCGACGGCGCTGTCGCAAAAAAATCGTTAATATTTCTTGAAAAAAAAATGATAAAAGTATGTGATTTTGTTCAAAATATAGTTTACTTTAAGAAAACAGAGAAAAAATAGCGAGAAAAGCATTATTTAAAAAAAACCCCGAAAAGTCCCCTATTCTACACTTTTACCTTTTTTTCCCTTGAATTTGTGCTTGAGTTAATTTTTGGACCAGATTATTCCATCAGTTGTGACTGAAATATACTGCTTTGATATTCTGTTGAGTCCGAATTGCAAAATTACACTACAAAAATGGCAGTTTATCAGCAGATGCTTCATTCACGATTGCAGAGGATGTTTTGAGTGAAATTCTGCAACTTCAAAATGAAACGGACTTGGAGGTGTCTTGATAATATTATCATCAGCTGTTCTCAAATTCTGAAATGAAGTGTGCGTTCGCACGTCTCACTCTCTCACAGGAAGTGTTAAAATTAGCCCACCTCAACACATGAAATAAATTGACATTTTAAGTGATTGTGGTAATGGACTAGTTAAGTATCATCATATTTATCTCAGCAGAGGAAGCACAAATGATTTGCTTTTGTTTATTTGAAAACAAAGTACCTTGCATCAGTCTTGTATCAAACACTTGCATGCACACTATTTTGAAGGCAAGATGTTACCATGACGTCACCGTGAGCAAGCAGCCAATCATTTTGAAGTACAAGTGTAAAACTACAGGGAATCATTGGGAGTTTCCCCAAGAAAAAAATTTCCATGTTTTAAATAGCAGGAAAGCGATTGGTCAAGTGTTCAATGTGACTGACTATGCATACTTTGTGTAATGCAGTAGAGGTAAACAATGTTCTATCGTTTTCGTAATAATTGTGTTTGTCGAAACAAACCACTTCAACAGTTTGGAATAAAAAGTAATAATGAAAGGTCTCAAAGCCGGGTGCTACTAAATAACGAAAATAAACAGACATAAACGAACACAAACGAAAACAAGTAAAAAAATGGCAAAATATAGGCTGGTAAAATGTTTAAAATGGGTAGAGGGTGTGTGTACGGGCATGTTTTACTCAATTGTGAAATTTTGTCCACTTTTGATGAGTATTTTGGTCATTAAGAGGATTTAAAATGTGTTGCATGACGCAGAACTTGTGTTCGTTAATTAGTCGCAGTTGACCTGCCCTACTAAATAATGAAAACAAGAAACGACATTGGATAACTAATTAGCTGTCAATATTGAATTGGATTAGCACCTGCATAAAGGGCTGGTTTGAAATTTTGTCTCTTTTATATTTTACATATTTATTACTACTTACATGACAATTCCCATCACCAATTTACCGGGGATTTGGACCGGCATGTCAACACAAATTTAACATGGCTGGTTTAAAATTTGTCTTTTTTAATTTCATTTTTAACGTTTCCACATTCCTCGGTTAATAATTCCGGTGCTTTTACAGAACTTGAAGAAATGTACCTGTACTTTAATTTTTCATTCAGTACAGCTGCAGTCCTTTCCTGCCTTAGGTGGACCCATAGTTGGATTAGACCGTCTTTTGCCTGCAAGTACCAAAAGAGAACCATTGGATGGCCCAGTCTCCTATCAGACTTTTCCTTTTTTATGTTTTTTCTTCTTTTTTTTTAATTTCTTTTTCTCGCTCATTTCAGTTTTTTGTTGTTTTTATTCATCCAACTCTATCTATGGATCGCATGCGATGTTAGCCTGTTCCCGTCAGCTGGACCATTTTCTGTTGGATATACAGACCTCAAAGGCCACCCAATAGCTGATGCGATAGCATGCATAGTCCACGCCAAGGAGGACCAGCCTTTTTTTATGGGCACATGCATTTATGTCATCACCCGGAGACGGGCATACCAAAGGGATTTCTGTATTTTTGTGAAACGATTCGTAAAATGACCTATTCAGCGATAACTCGATACATGTTCTAACCCGAAGGTCACCGCTCATTGACTCAACTCCAGTTAAACAAACCGACACTGAATTGAAAAGACAATTGCCATCTGACTTAACGACAATTGGGATAGACTCTGTCCATCTTGACCCAAGAAGCCTAGGCGCTTGTAGATCCCTGGTGTACGACTTCATTGGATGGTATCGGTGGATATGTGATGATTGAGCAAGAGGCAAGGGGTGTAAAAAGATTGATTCTCGTTTTACAGCCTCTTCCGGCCTGCCCTCATCTAAAGCAACCATCAATCGCCTGTGAGCCAAGTGAAGTCCCAGTTGAAAGCACCTTCACAAATCTCCAAACAACGACTGCCAATGCATACAAATTCCAAATTGGACTTTACAAAAAGTCATATTCTCTAACTTTCACATTGTGGGTGGAACCATTGCCCGCATAATTCGCATCCTAGACTCTTGATCTCATGACAGCACCACATACTCCACAAGAATACAATGGGGAAGACATTGTAGTAATCGGATCAAAGATAAGACTGAAAAGTTGGGCAAATGAGCTATGTTATATACTGATGGGTATGCACATAAGTCTGAAAATTATTATTGCCAAAACAACCAAGCTTTTGTTCAAAATAAACCGGTTATCAAATATGGAAGCCAATATCAAGAGTTTTCTTCAAACGATCATACATTATCGTTATAAAAACAAGCAAGTCACACTAAGAAAACTGCATGTAAAAAATCAAAAGTGCAACAAAAAAAATTAAAATAGATACCAGTTAAAATAATAATAATAATAATAATAATAAATATATAAAATATAAAAGAGATAAAATTTTAAACCAGCCATTTATGCAAGCGCTAGCTAATCTGAATCAATATTGACAGTTAATTAATTATCCACTGCAGTTTCTTGTTTTCGTTATTTAGTCGTTTCTTGTTTTCGTTATTCAGTCGGGCAGGTCATTGCGACTAATTAACAAACACAAGTTCTGAGTCACGCGACACATTTTAAATCCTCTTTATGACCAAAATACTCATCAAAAGTGGATAAAATTTCACACGTGAGTAAAACATACCCGTACACACACTCTCTACTCATTTTAAATTTTTATTAGCCTATATTTTGCCATTTTTTACTTGTTTTCGTTTGTGTTTGTTTGTTTTCGTTATTTAATAGCACCGCTCATAGCCTGCGAGGTTAAACAGGGTGGTAAAAAGGGAAAGACCCGAATTTAAAACCAACAGTAATCTGCACCAGTGAAGTAAATTAACTTCTTGTAAACCATGATAAACAAGTTTTTTTTGCATACCAGAGTTAAAACAACTTCGGTATACAATTACCAATTATGATTTAATTTGCCGATGACATTTTTGAACATGGTACTGATTGTATATATAAAATGGTATACCAAAAAATCACCCAGCATTATTTGTGTCGTTGTTGTAAAAGTTGGCGTTTGTGTGTTTTTTTTCCTCCTTCTTTTTCAATTTCAATAAAATAATCGATAGGGTCGGGGTGCAAAATTAGGGTTGGTCGGGTAACTGGTAACCAAAACCAAACCATTATATTTTTTGGCCTTATATAATTTGGGTGGTCCTCCTAAACACCCACGTATACGCAGATTTAACGGTAATAGACCTTATCAACATTCCTTCATGACTGATGCATGATGTGATAGTAATATTTTTTGTTGTGTATTTGCAAGCGTTTTTGAGGAATTATCAGTGACAATACAGCATTCGAGAATGCTCAAAGCTCAGTCCTGACATGACTGCATTGCTTCCATGATCAAGTGCTTTGACTTCTCAAAATGACGAAATATTTGTTTCAAATTACTGATGACAAACCTTGAAATAATCAAAGCATTTGACAGAGTAGTCTCTCTCAGCGGCGTGTCAAACGTGGAATGGTGCCCATGGGGGTGGGGATTTGGGGGGGGGGGCTGGGTTTGTGGGACATAGCTGGTGGTACAGTACCCGCTTGCTCTTGACCAGGGGAGGGGTGACTAACTGGTCCATACATTAGGCCAAGTTCAAAGTGTTTGATTATGGTGCCCTTGTTTTAATTGTTTACCTAAACATTAGTGGCAGACGAAACTCACCAACATTTTCTCCAACAACCAAAAATTTAATTGTTTGCTTCAAAAACATGGGTTATGACACCCTCTATGAGCTCGATCTAATGAGGAGTCATAAGCTATCATTAGCTATGTTTTAAAAAGCTGCCCTATGTTTTAAAAAAAACTGCCCTATGTTTTAAAAAAAACTTAACATCCCCCCCACCCCCCTCCCCCACCCCAACCCCCACTGCCTCAATTGCTTCTGCCCACTCTGACTGGGTAGTTCAGCAATCTGAAGAACATAATGATGGCTACTCCACCACATTCAGATCACCAAACCTGGGGGAGGGAGTCTCTGAATGGGGGGGGGGGGGGGGGGGATAGCAAATAGTAGCACGTTCAAAATTGCTGAACTATTCAAGAAAGAAGATGCAATTTCTTTAACTTCAGAAGCCATATACTAAGATTGTTCAACTTAGCATATTGTGTGAAGTGCCCTGGATTGGGTACCATTATTTCTGCTTAAAAAAGTGAAGGTAGGGTCATGCCCCCCCCCCCCCCCCCCCCCCCCCCATTCCTGTCATTGATTCGTTATAACTTCCAACCCAGGCACTGGTTACCAGGTCCTCTTTTACCGCTAAATCACAGCTTGATTTGGCGCCGACCAAAAGTAGTGAGAAATAAGATCAGGTTGCACACCTGGGTAGCATGCAATATTTTTTATATACATTTCATAAGCGCTGTATTACAGTGAATTTTCATGACAAAAAGATTTCATATTCCAACATAGAAATGGTATGAGGGTGTCCCATCACAATAGTGCATTGGGGTTCTCTGTGAATAACTACCCAATTTGTATTTTAGAAGTACTGGTACCATTGAACCACCTCGTAGAACATGTAAATGTTGAAACGTTGTGCGGAATTCCACATCTTCCATTGGGGGTGGGGGGGGGGGGTGGGAGGCTTGATTGGGGCAGTTGCGATGGCTAAACCACTACTTGTGATTCAGGACCAAAATGCCACTCCCTTTCTCCAACTTTTACACAAAGGCACCTTTTATACTTACCATTTTGCATTAGCTTGCAATTATGCCATGATAACAAAATCCCAAGATTCTCATCCCCACTCGTCCAGGTATTTTGGACCCACTTCATTTTTTTATTTATTTTTGGCTTAGTTTAAAATACAGTGTCTTCATATACAGAAACAACTTCAAACAACCAGCAGACCTGGAAGTAACTAATCAGGTTGGTAAGTGCTTATTATCACTTGAAGATGGTTATCTCCTTCTCCTACGGCGAGAGATATTGTAAAGTGTCTCATGAATATAAATAGAGCTTTGTGATTCAAACATGTTCACCTTCATATTTATAAAAGCCTGTCATTTGTTTGATGGCTAAATGCAAATTGCATGGTAAAACTAAGGTCATGTGCATGTTCTCTGATATTTTAACATAAACACTGAAATAACTTGATTAAAACAATCTTGCTCTCGGTAGCCTGTTTAAATAAACATAAATAACACATACCGTTTCTTGTTTTATTATTAGTTCACCTGACTGCAAGTTAGTGGGATCTAATGTCATCACTTTTGTCCGTTAACCTTTTGCAAACTTGACATCTTCTTCGCAACCACTAGGCCAAATTCAAACATATATTGCACATACCATCTATGGAGTATACCCTTTCTTATCAACCTACCTCAGTTGTTTACTACAGGCTTGCACTACAGTGGAAGAACCTAACTCGGATAAAATACTCTCTATTTTAATCTTTCCCAAGATTTGGGAAAGAAAAGTGGTGTAAAAATACCACGAAAAAATAAGCCAAAACTGGGCCGAGCGCCACCGGCGCACACCCAGTATGGGACGCTCTTCCATAGTACAAATCCACGACTTCCGTAACAGTGCGCAATGCGTCAATTCGTCATTCTTTTTCTATCCGAGGCACGAGCAGGATGTGTTTTCCGCCATTTGCCTTATGAAACAGTGATAATTCAACTCATGGATAATGGTTTTCCTGTGACTGAAATTATGGATCTGAAGATCGTATAATAACAGGACTGTGTTTATATATTCTCGTTTATTATTTCAACCACATTCTCATTGTTTATTATTTACTATTCCGTTTTCGCGAATGTTTTGTTTGCGACATCGTGTCATCGCGATTCGACAAAGAATTTTTCGGTTGATAAAAATTTGTTATTGGAGTAGGTGTCGGCCGTCTGGGTTCTGCCACCTTCTCTCGTAGTTCAGGGTGTTCTACTTTCTGTTTCTGTTGAGTTCACCTTTTTCTTCTACTGCTCTCACCTCTGTTCTTTCCAGTTCGGTTCCTTTAGGGCAATTCCTTTTACCCTCGCCATTGGTGCGTTCTGGTGTCCATTTCGTTCGCACCCGCGGGTGGTGTGGAATGCTGTCGTTTCGGGAGCCTCCCGACTCGACCACGTCTGATGTGAGTTTACCCCCTCCGTGGGGGATGTGCAGCTCCTCTCGCCCCCGTGGGGGGGCATTGTCATTTCGCCCCCCCCCCCCAACTCGACCACGTCTGGTGTGAGTTTGCCCCCCTCTGTGGGGGATGTGCAGCTCTTCCCGCTTCCGCGGGGGGGGGGGGGGGCGGGAACGCTATCGTTTTGGGTCGCCCAATTCGACCACGTCTGATGAGAATTGCTCCCCCTCCGTGGGAGATATGCAGCTCCTCCCACACCAGCGGGGGGTGGGGACCACTGTCGTTTCGGGGCTTTCCGATTCGACCATGTCTGGTGACAGTTATTCCCCTTCCGTGGGGAATATGCAGTGTTTTACCGAGGTGGATACTGCGGGAGCTGTTGGTTTTCTGGTGTAGAGATGCCTGGTTCCGGGACTATGCGCCCTCTCCAGTCGACATCTGAGGCTGTCACTAGGGTTGTGACTCCTCCTTTGGAGGCCGCGCTTGGTGGCTCTCTCCGCTTTTCCACCAGTTCCAACAGCTCCCGTCGTATCTGCTGCTACTGCTGTTCCGTCTACGTCATTGGGCACCGTTTTTAGCCGGCCTCGGCTTCTCCCTGCCGGGGTCTGCAGGGATGTCTGTAGTGTGGTTGTGAGGTTTCGGCCTCAGCCTTCCCAGACTTCCTCTCGGCGAAGTCAAATGGGGCTGCCGACTGAACCCCCTACTGTGTCCTCTCAGCCATTGAGCACAGTAGTTTTATACTGCAGTGGTCTGCGGCGGTGTCTGGTTGTGTAGACGTGGGGGTATCGGCCTCAGCCTTCCCTGACTTCAACTCGGTGAAGTTGGAAGTGGCTGCCGGCCAGACCCTCTCCTGTGGTCACTGCGCCGTCGAGAACCACAGTTGTCATTGGATTCGGTTGTTCTTAGTGGGACACTATGAACTCCGTGGCATTTCCATCCACTCATTCTGGCCACACGACCAGTTTTGGGGGTCCAACGTCTTTTGTGCAGCCTGGACCTTCTGCCCTGCAGAGGTCAGCGGTGACTCTCATGAGTTCCTGCTATGTTGATCCTCAGGGTGTGTCACACCCCTATACACGTCTGCCTTCAGACGTTTTCGGCTGCCGCCCGTCATCCCACATCGGGTCTTTTGGAGGATCGTGACCCTTCGCTGGTTGAGAGTGTCAGAGGTGAAGCCACTTTGCCGGTTCGTTCCCCTGTCGAACCGGCCGGTACGGGCAGTGAGCTTAGGGAGGCCCTCTCCTTACTCACTCAGGTTCCGTCCAAGAGCCTTCCCGTTGCTTCCAGCATGGCAGCGAGTGGTTTCCAGGCGCCCCCTATGAGCGCTTTGGACAGCGCACGCAAAGGAGCCTGTACCTCGTCAAATTGGAATTGGATTGGAAACAGGCCGCTTTCTGATCCCCCTGGTGCCGACACCATGGGAGGCATCGGCTGGTTTGCCCACGATGAGCTATGTGTCTTCCGACTCAGGGGAAGAGTCAGACATGCTTGATGTCGAGAGCCAGCAGTCTTCGGACTTGGGGGCAGCTCTAGATTTCGTGTTTGGGTTCCTTCCGGATCTCAAACCATCTAACCAGTCGACAGTGTCAGCCAGGCTGCGATCATCGGTCGCGCGCGCCAACAGTCTATGGCGCAACCTGCTTCTGGGCGTCTTTGACCGTGCCTATCGGTACAGTTGGTTGAAGCATTTTCAGCCTTGGACTCCAAGCTAAGTTCCAAGGCTATGAAGGCTCCGTTCTTCACAAGGGTTGACACCTTTTTGCCTCCGACGCATTATCGTTCCTACGATTCCGCCAATCCGTCGGTCTACCAGACTTTGACGGTTTTGGATCAGGACTCCAGTTCCCTCGGGCTTTCCAAGTCCAAGTCTGCCGTCATTCCGATGATGACTCTGGAGTCCACATTGGGCTTATCGAGAGAGATGCTTGGTATGCTTTCTCTCTCCGTCGTCTCAGCTTTAGCTGCTTATCTGCCTTCAGATAAGTTTGACGAGGTACAGGCTCCTTTGCGTGTGCTGTCCAAGGTGCTCATGCATCTTACTCACATGCATGCCTGTAACACGGCTAATCTGGAATTAGTTCGAAGGGACTCTGTGCTGGACACAGGCCGATCCCTTCCTGAGGAGCAGTGCGCTACTCTTTGATCTTTTTTGGCAGGTCCGCAACTTTTCCATGGTTCTGTGTTGACGGTCTGGGATGACGTCCTACGTCATTCCAACGATCAGCTGCTGTTTCTTCAGCTTGATCAGCCTTCTAGGGTAGGCACAGGCCATTCCAAGCCTAACAAGTACCCTCTGCTTCCTCTGCGAAGCAAAGGGGCTGATCCTTCTTCCACCGCTTCTACTTCTTACTCAAGGGGTAAGGGTAAGCGTCGGCAGTCTTGAGGGAAGTCCCAAGATTCTTCATTCAGGAGAGGAGGTGTTTTCTCCTCTCGCGAGCCTCTTCGGGGTTCGCAATGAAGGTCCTCACCTCGACTCGTGCGAGGTTGGAGGAAGGATAGCAGAGTTTGCAGACCGTTGGGCCACCATCACCTTCGATCCTTGGATGTTAGATGTTGTTTGGTCCGGGCTGCGAATATCCTTCCGACGGCACCCCACTCTGTCCAGGGTGCCTTTTCCAACCATAGTTCCTTCAGACATTTTACGTCGGGAACTTTTGTCCACGGAGATAGACAATCTCCTGACAAAGGGGGCAATTGAGGTCATCAAGAACATTAGGTCAGTGGGTTTCTATTCCCGCCTGCTCTTGGTGCCGAAGAAGGACGGCCGACTCCGACCGGTTCTCGATCTGAGTTTCCTGAACCAGTCTATCATTGCTCCCAAGTTCAGCATTGAGACTTTCAGGTCGGTCCTCCATTCAATTCACCAGGGAGATTTCGCTTCCAGCTTCGACCTGCGAGACGCTTACTTTCACGTTCCGATTCATTGGGCGTTACGGAAGTATCTCAGGTTCGTTTTTCTGGGGCGAGTTTACCAGTTCAAGGCCATGCCCTTCGGCCTCAACCTGGTTCCTTGGGCCTTCACCAGACTGATGTCGCATGTGATAGCTTTCCATCGCACACAGTCCAGGGTGACTACTTCGGCATATCTGGACGATATCCTCCAGGGGCATTCCAATGCTGCCTTACTGGAGTCGGATGTCGCCACTCTGTTGAGCTTGCTCTCGTCGCTATGTTTCAGAGTCAACGAGCAGAAGTCGGACCTGGTCCCTTCTCAGTCATTTTATCATCTGGGGATGGCTTTCCGCAAACAATTAAATTTTGGTGGCGGTTCCCCAGGCCAAGGCTGTGATTCTCTCAGCTTTTGCTCCGACTCTGTCCCAGTCCACATCCGCGACGGCTCAGATTTTCTCTGGCTAATCGGTCTCTGCTGTTCGGTGACGGATCTCATTCCTCTAGGTCGGCTGCGTGTCAGACCTCTCCAACACTTTCTGCTCAGTCGTTGGTGGCCGAATGTAGATTTTCTGGATCTGGTGCTTCAGTTTCCAGAATATCTTTATCCTCACCTTCTCCTCTGGGTGGATGTCCAGTGGCTTTCGCAGGGTGTTCCGTTGGACTTACCCACGTCCGATCACGTTCTGATGGCAGATGCCAGCGATCTCAGATGGGTCTTTCCATTCACGGGATGTGGGACCAGGATCAAGCAGCTCTACACATCAACCAGAAGGAGCTTCTTGCTCTTCTTCTGCGTTTCAGGCAGTGGATCCCTCACCTGTCGAATCGCCAGGTCCTTCTGTTGTCCGACCATTCGACGGTGGTTGCTTCCATTCGGAACCAGGGCGGCACGCACTCTGTTCCAATGTATGAATTGGCTTGGGATCTTATACTGCTCGCTCAGGATGTCCACGCCAGGGTGGCTGTTCGTCCCATTCCCGGTCGCCTGAATGTCCTAACCGACTCCCTGTCCCATCGGGGCAGGGTCATTTCCACCAGGTGGATGCTCCACATGGCGGGTTCCATCGATCTCTTGTGCCTTGTTGGAACCATCCGGTGGACACTTTCGTGTCCCTGTGTCCAGATGCTCTGGCTTTCGCCGTGGACGCTCTGGCCCTCCTTTGGGATGGTCTTGTCGGCTACGCCTTCCTACCGGTTCCGATTCCGCCTCAGGTTTTCTCCCAGATATAAACCTGCAGTCGTCGAATCCTTCGATCACACCCATCGCTTCGGTGGGCGTGGATCAATCTGCTCCGCTCTCTGTTTGCGGCGGTTCCGGCATGTCTCCCTCTACCTCGCGACTTTCTTTGCCAAAGTCGCCCGAGGAGGTTTTCATGTTGACCCGACTTCATTGTGCCTTTGCACGTCTTTTATCGGGTCCTGTCTCCTCTGTAGTGGTTTTTCGAGACATGCAGTGGAGTTGCTTTTCTTCAAGGAGGCACTCACTCCACTGGTTTAGCCTCTGTGGCTAAGTGGAAGGTTCTTCTGTCGATGGTGTGCGATCACTCTGTTGCTTCTGTCACTCCTTCGATCACACCTCTTGCAGAGTTTCTGGTATATGTTTGTTTCTGGGGGTCTCCAGCAATGGGTACATGTCCATGCTTCGGAGACATTTTTTCCTATGTGATACCACATTGTTTCGACACTCATCCTTGCCTCTCCAAGCTTGTTCAGCTCTTTTCCTTGAAAAGGCCTAGGACTTTGCAGTTTACTCCAAGATGGTCACTTTCTTGGGCGCTGCTCTGCTTGGAGGTGGGGGGCGTTCACACCTTTATCCTGGATGAATATGCGTTTTCCCACATGCCAGATCTCTCCTGCATCCATTTCTTGATGGACTTGTCTTGCAATTCATGCAGCTTCCGCTCGTCTAGCTACTGGTGATTGTATTACCAATTGTTTTTTCTGCCACGAGGTGCGTGCATTGTCTTCCTCTTTTAATAACTCTGTCATGTTGTCGGATGACTGATGTTGTATACTGGCAGCCTTCTGGAGAAATGCTACATTCTCCTTTTATCTGTGACAGTTGCAGGAGCCGACAGAGAACCTTGGGGCCCTCTTTCTTCGGCTCAGGATGTTGTCTATCCAGGCTTTTCAGCTTTTTTCAGGGTCAGTTCCAGCTTTCTACTGTTACTGCCCTTTCTGTCTGTGTGTCGCACTTCACCTTACGCCTCATCTTTCATTGGCTTTTCTAATGTTTGTGATGCTATGGTTTGATAGGCCTAGGGATCTCTTCCTCTGTCCACGGTCCCAGTGCTATTGAGTTATGTGTGGGTTGGTTATGTGATTCCCTCCAGCCTTTTGTCTATTCAGCCTGTAGTAAACAATTGAGGTAGGTTGATAAGAAGTATAAATTTTATAGTAAATTTCCTTTCTTATTACACCTACCGAAATTGTTTACATGGAGGCCCTCCCGTCTTCTTATTCGGGTAAGAATCCTTCATCCCCGCTGATCACATAACTCCTGTGTTGTTCGGAATCAAAAGAATGACGAATTGATGCATTGCGCACTGTTACGGAAATAGTGGATTTGTACTATGGAAGAGCGTCCCATACTGGGTGTGCGCCGGTGGCGCTCGGCCCAGTTTTGGCTTATTTTTTCGTGGTGTTTTTACACCACTTTTCTTTCCCAAATCTTAGGAAAGATTAAAATAGAGAGTATTTTATCCGAGTTAGGTTCTTCCACTGTAGTGCAAGCCTGTAGTAAACAATTTCGGTAGGTATAATAAGAACGGAAATTTACTATAAAATTTATACTTCTATTTTGTTCAAATGAAGGAGCTGCCATATTCGGGCTCTGGTTTATGCCCCCAAAAGCTTAAAAACTTTTAAAAATCTTCTTCTCATGAATCACCAGAGGGAATGCCTTGATATTTGGTATGGAATATCCTTTGGTGTTGAAGATTAAAGTTTGTGCAAGGGAAGTTGGTAGGTCAATATTATTTGGGCTCTCTATGGGGGCATATCCATTTTGGGCTCTGCTCAAAATTTCTATTTCAAGATCTGGTGGGCCAATTTCAACCACATTTGGCATGTAATATAAGTGGGTCCTAAGTAATTGATTTATGCCCCCCCCCCCCCTCCCCCCCCCCCCCCCCCAAAAAAAAAACCCCCAAAACATTTCACAGCCCTGTGGCAACCACACGGTCTAAAACAGAAAAAATCAAAAGCCCATATATCCCAAACCACAAGGAACAGAAAACTGTTATTTGTATTAAAGCATCCTTAGGACCAGAGTAAGGGATTGCTTAAAAAAATTGCCACCTGTTCAATCAGGGTGGCTGGTAGAGGTTATTGAAAACATGATGAGTCATCATTTTTGCAGTAGTTTATACTGGAAAAAAAATTCATTCTCAGAGAACCTTTATTGACATACAATGTATTGTTCTTAAATCAACAAAACTTCTGCTAGAAAACATTGTAATCTTGTTATTTTAATCAGAAAATTTTGTGGACTTAGTTTGTTTTGCGGGAGCGCGGTGGCTCAGTAGGTAGAGGTACAGGCTGCAAGCCGAGAGGTCCTCGGTTCGAATCCCACCTGCGGCAACCGCGTTGTGTCCTTGGGCAAGACACTTCATCTCCATTGCCCGCGTGGGGGCACGATGACGCCATGTACTAAGGCGTACTGCACGTCGATGGTACACATGTCTTCAACCAATCTAACCCTGGCTGTGCTGCAGTGCGGAGTTACGATGTTGGGGAGCTGGCAGCTGCTTGTCGTTGCTCGTGGTTCTCTCCGGGTACTCCGGCTTCCTCCACCCGTAAAACTGTCACGGTCATGATCAGCCATTGTGCATAAATATGTGACCTTAAACATCAATAAATAAATAAATAAATAATAAATATAGTTTGTTTTGCAAAGATTTTATTTCATGTTGAATGAACCCTTTCAAAACTGGAAACATCTGGTTCCTGTATGCATGTCTTTAATTTAACCCTCTCAAGACTGCAATGTGGGTTCCAAAGATTTTATTGATGTCATGAACAAACAAACTCTTTCAATGTTGTATATGTATTTTTCTGATTCCTTGGAAAAAATTGATATGATTCCTGTATGAATATCTTTAATTTAACCCTCTCATGACTTCAGTGTGTTTTTTCCAAAGATTTTATTTCATGATGAACTCTGACTGCTGTGCATATATGTTTTTTTCTGGTTTCTTGGAAACATTTATCTGATTCCTGTATGCATATCTTTAATTTAACCCTCTCAAGACTGCAGTGTGGGTTCCAAAAATTTTATTGATGCCATGATCAATAGTGATGAAGCGATGATCAAAACTTGCTACCAATTACTGATTATTTTTCTGCCGATTGTGCCGATTTCGATGCGGATTCCAATGGTTGAAATAGGGTCCAAGAAGAAAATCTGTTGTTAGTGCCTGTTACACTACTGAATTTCATTTTATAAATCATCAATTACGAAAACTTAATACCACATAAGTTTTCAGAGTATACATGTTTAGGGCTGGGCAATATTAGCCTAAGTAATATTTGCATTTTTGGGAGTAGGGTGGGGGAAGATCATTATAAATGATACAATCACACGATATTATCCTCTTGTGATGATTGTGTGTTATTCTGGTTAATAGTATTAATACAGTTTTGTGTAAGAATACAGTACACTTGGCGGTATTAACCAGGAAGATACTGAGCATGCATACTTGTGTCTTAATTGAATAATAATTTTGATGTTAATGTGTGTTGTGAATTTGTTTGGTGCATTGTTTATATGCACGCGACGTCAGAATATATTTAATGTTCAGTGTTAACATGTTCTCTGCAATCAACATTGGAGAGAAACAACAAGGGAGGTAACTGAATTAAAAAATCAACTTGACAAACTGAAAACGTGTTTATGACAGTCATGTGACTTATATGTTGCGTAACAATCATCTACCATCGAAAAAAAAGTGTTATTTTAGTTTTTCTCCCATTTTAATTTCTTATTGTATTGTGATGCATCATGAAGTACTACTGTCTACCGACTGAACAAATTTTATTTGTACATGTATAAAATCCAGCTTTGTAAACCACCACGATTGAAGACCAGTGACTTCGATCAGCTGGGAATAGTGGCGATCTCGTACCAATTGCAGATGGTAAATTCCGTAATATCTCGGCTCTGCAAATCCCTAAATATTTTGATTGCACTACACATGTTTTTTAATTAGGGAAACTGTATTGAAAAGGCCGGATATCAAAGATATTTTAATAGTCAGTGTTGAATATCGAATAACGGTGGCTTAGTTGGTAGAGGTGCAGGCTGCAAGCCGAGAGGTCCTCGGTTCGAATCCCACCTGCGGCAACCGCATTGTGTCCTTGGGCAAGACACTTCATACACTTTTTGCTGGTTCCTTGGAAAAAAAATGATCTGATTTCTGTATGAATATCTTTAATTTAACCCTCTCATGACTTGAGTGTGTTTTCCAAAGATTTTATTTTATGTTTAACTCTTTCCATTCTGTGCAAAATATATGTTTGTTTTTGGTTTCTTGGAAACATTTATCTGATTCCTGTATGGATGTCTTTAATTTAACCCTCTTGAGACTTCAGTACATGTATGGGTTTCAAAGATTTTATTGATGCCTTGATCAAACCTTTGTCAATGCTGTGCACATATATGTTTTTTCTGGTTTCTTTGAAAAAAATTCTTTAATTCCTGCATGAATCTCTTTAATTTAACCCTCTCAAGGTTTCAGTGTGATTTCCAAAGATTTTATGTCATGTAATACTGTTAATGAAAACCTATTTCTGATTTCTTTAAAAATATTCTATTCCCCAAAATAAGCCTCCATACATTCTCTCTGTTTTGTTTATTTTTCATGCTTTAACCATTTTCACAGACTTGAATTTACTGGTGGGAGTAAAATTCAGATTCTCTAGTTTGAAATCTTTCTTATTCTTTAAAACCACTGGGCCAAATTCATTCATTTATGGCACAGATCATCTTTGGAGTAAACCTTTTCTCCTTTGTTCAAATGAAGCTGCTGCCATCTTCAGGCTGGTGGAATTTACTCTTCTGATTTTTCTCTCCAAATTACTATATCCCTTAAGGTGGGGTTAATGCTTCATAAGCCTAATATGCTTTTAAAATCCCCTTTTTATAAGCCACTTCCAATAATGATTTCTTGTTTGGAACTTACTTTAGTGATGCAGATTCACTGTTTTTCAAATAAACTCAGTAAGTCAAAATTTGGTCTCCCAAATTTTGGGCTACACTCAATATTTCTATTTTCAGATTCAATGGGTAGATGTGAACCATATTTGTCATGTAGTATATAACTGGGTCATAAGTATTTCATTTATGCCGTTTTTTTTTTTGTTTTTGTTTGGGGGGGGGGGGGGGGGGTAGAGAGAACCACAGTTGTTGAAAACAAAACAAAAATTCACAGAACACAGCTTGCTAGAAAGCTTTCCTAGGACCAGCAGAAATTGATGGCCAAAAAAGTTGCCTTTGGTTGTGTCATAGCAAATCAAAAAATTGCTCTTGTTGCTGATCACTTACTGATAAACTCATCTCTTTTGACAACTTGAACCAGGTGAGTGCTTTAGGCGCACTTGAGCCTCTGGTTTATTGATGTGACTGTAGCGTCAGATTGCAAAGTATATATCATGATTGGCCTCAATCGAATATTCTTCGAAGTGACTAGAATATCTGGCCATGTGCGTTCATTTAAAAGTGTGCATTTGTTTACATTTTTCAGGAGGCCTAAACTATCCCATCATGCAACGGCCATGGAGGATTGTTGATAAGTTCTATACTTGTATTTTCCTTGAATTACTTAATATAAAACAACTGTGACCCTAAATTTGCTTGATAGACTACGTTCCAACTTATTATTGAGCCATCAGTTGCCAGGCAGCAGACCAACAATTATTACCAGATTAGCACTAGCAGGCATTCTCTAGTATATTAACAGAGTTTATCAGAGCAATTAAACTCTGTAATTCATGCCGTCATGCAATGGGAAGCAGGTGGCAGGCCTTTTGATGAAAATATTCATAAACGACACGACACCCGCATCCGGCCATTGTAATAATAGAAATAACATGATTTTGTTGGGCATCCAGGTTTATTAATGTCCCTTGAGGAATGAATAACAGCCCTCTGGCTTATTAACACTGCTCAACTTTGTCGCAGGCTGGCAATAAACAAACCCTCAGACTGTTATTCATTCCTCTCGGACTGTTAATTGTACAATAATATGATTTTTGAGGGTAATGGGCTCCATTACTACATGTAGTACTGGATTGCCATCTGTGATTAGCATCCCAGCAGTCATTATCAGCCCAAGATGATAGCCAAGGGCCACTAATGGGTGTGGGGCTGCTAATTGCAGATGGAGGTTCAGTAATGGAGCCAATCGACTCTTGCGAAAATCATGTTATTATTATCATTATCAATACTTAGAAATTATAAAAACGATTTTCGTCCCTTTTGGATTTATATTATATCATGAAAAGAATCAATGTGAAACATCATTTATTAAGTATTTTAAGGCAGAAAACTTTATGTTTATCTCAGTCAACACCAAACAGATTTCCAGGAAGATACGAAATTGTTGTAGTGATGATTCGATTATCAAAACTTGCTATGAACCAATTACCGATTATTTCTCTGCTGATTCCGATTCCGATACTGATGGTTGCAATAGGGCCCAGAAAAAAATCTGTTGGTGCCTGCTATGCTACTGAATTTCGTTGATAAATCACCAATTGCAAAAGCTTAATAGCACATTAGTTCTTGGATGTTTAGTGCTGGTCAACATTACCCAAAATTATATTTGGGGTGGGGGTGGGGGAGAGAAGATCGGTATTAGCGATATAATCACACAGTATTGTTCTCTTGTGAAGGTAGTGTTTATTCTGGTAAATAGTGTTACATGTAATACTATTTTGTGCAAGGGGACATTCCATGTCATTTGAACTAAAGGCATCCACCACACCATCACAGAATTGGCTGATAATCTTTAGTCTTGAAGAATACACTCTGACATGACATATCCAAAAATGTTAGCTTCCTACTCCTAAAACTTTTCTGTTTAGAATTTATTTAGTACTCTTGGAAATTCTTTAAAGTAAGCATTTTTTCAGTCACAGACATTTTTGTGAACTTTAGAGCTTAGTAACTTGGCCACAAATACCACCAGAGATTTGAAATTTGGAATACTGATACAACATTTCCAGTCAATTCTAAATCTGTAATTTGTTTTATGCCGGATTGAATGGCTGAATTGATGTCGAGGCCCAAACATGGTTGCAAAATTTGTCTTAACCATATTTAGAGGTATAAAAAGTCAGAAAATAAAAGTGTACAGAGCTGATTATTTACAGTTTTACACACATTTATGAGCACTTTAAGAATAAAAAGCATCTGGAATGATTAAAGCTTTAATGTTGGCACAGTGTTTTACCAAAATTTAAAAAAATGGTTTTCATGCACTTTGTGACAAGGGTCATTTCACCTGGTAGCAGATGTCTAATTTTTTTGAAAGTCTCAGGGACAATTTTAGGTATAACAAAGGCATTATGTACAAAATTTCAACTGTATTCCTTTGACAATTAGTTCTATGAGCAAAAGATTTATGGTCACTTTTGTGGTAATTTATTTAATTCTGTGACACTAAACAGTCAATGTCAAAAATGTACTTTTATTCAAGCCTGTAATGCATAGAAAACATTGTTTACCATGATAATACAGAGTCATATTTTTATACTAATAACCAATGGCCCAGAGTTAGTTGGTGCAAACTCATTAATTTCCAGGGCCAAACACAAATTTTGAACCCCACAATCCCAAAATTTGCAGAGAAAACCTATCTGGTCCTCCATATCTTTGCTTACTGCGCATGCTCAGTAACCAGGAAGTGACCGAAACTGGTGCAAACTTCATTCTTCTGTTTGGCCCAAAGTCAGCAACATTTGAACTGACATCTGTGCTTCAAATACTCGTTTCTGAAGATGCCAGACCCAAATCAATCATGATTATGGTGGATTCAAGGATCTGAAAGGATGCTGGAAGTGAACTACCGAGGTTTTGGACATTCAGGGCTGTAACTTATTAATAATTTTATAAAATTATTCATGTTTCCCATTTTCGGGACATGGGTCTGAACATCATCATTCTTACTAAATGAAAAACCTACTGTTTGTTTAATGTTCCTTCTCTCTTTTCCCATGAACCCTCCTGTTAAACTCCCATGCTTATTAGCTTTTTTATTGAAAATTTTGTATTAAATTTCTTGGGAGTTTAAAAAGATCTGCGGAATGTTTATTCTGTTTATCCTCATGGTTACGTCCTCAGACAGAGGGTGTTGCGTTATGTGCGTGGCGAAGTTCCAATGCCAGAGCTGTCGCCGCAGGCTAATTCTAGTTTTTCAGTTTCTTTTTCAGAGGAACAAGAATATGGTGATGGTTCAGTGACACCCATCCAAAATGTACTGCCATTGTCACGCTCAGATGAGCAAACAGAGCTATCTACAAAAGGTGCTCATGAATAGGAAACAAGGAATATCTTGTTCCATTAAAAGCAGCTAGCTCGATCGGTGAAGCGGTAACCCTGCCGATGGGGGCCGTATCACCGGATAAGTCCGTAGCAGTCGAGGAGAGTGTAGATTTGGTTAGTGCGAGCACCTCAAAATCAAAAGCTCAACCAGCGACGACGGCAAAAGGGAAGAAGCCAGCAAGTTTCTTAACGGGGCGCTCAGCGAGATCTGGGGTCAGATTACGAGTGGAAGAGCCTTCTCCATCCCATTGACGGTCGGGGCCAGCTGTTGCAAGAAACTTGACTGAGTCAGAGCTAACGTCCTCGTTGGCCGATCGAGGTACTCCGTCCACACTGCAGCCGGTGTCGGTGACAGTTACAGCTTCTTCCACATTGGGTACCAAGCACATTAGACCACTCACTAGCTATCCGACTTCGGAAATTCAAGCTGTTCCGCGAAGATGCTCCCAGTCTTCCCCTCCGAAGTCAGGTCATCAGGTAGCTAGTACATCGAGGCCTGAATATGTGGAGCATTCCGGACGTCCGGCGAAAAGATCTGGGGACAGATCGCCGTCCCGAGGACATCATGTGGCAAAGAAACAATACCGCTGCTCCGCATGTCTCAGTTATGGTCTTGCTGTTGCAGATAGCGCAGCTTATCGCAGCTTCCAAGCCAACGCAAGTGTGACCATTAACAGACTCTGGGAGTGAGCTGTCGGATGGTGCTGATTCAGTACGGTCATCCGTTCACCTGGAGGGAGCCGACTGAACATCACAGCCTGACCAAGTGGATGATGATAGGTAGGTGGAGGAAGATTCTCCTACCTATATGGAACAACATATAGAAACGATGAATTTTATTCATCAGTTTTTTCCTGAATTAGTTCCCTCTTGTCAGCAAGCTGCGTCTGCTAGGCAGAGATCGCTTTCATCATTAGATAGGGATACCCTGCGGAGGAAAGAGGACATCCTTTCCTTCCCAGGTCAGTCGGTCCATGTGTCGGAGGCTTTCAGCCACATTGACGACGCATTATTTAACCTAGCAAGTTCGAGAAAGAAATATCCTTTCTTGTCAGCTTCTTCCATTCGCATACCGTTGCCTGGACCTAGCAAATTAAAAACGGTTGGAGAAGCTGCACAGAGAGCTCCTCTGCATTTGGATGATTGGGCTACCGATATGGACATATTGTTCCCACATCATTCAATGTCCGCTCAGACGTGATTGAATCTACAATTGATTGTAGTCGGTCAATTCTGGACGCTATGCTTTATGAAAATCATATCACCAGGGCTTTGGACCATCATCTTGTGGGGAAAGAATTTGACAATATTAATGCATCTCTCGAGTTCTTTCAAGGCCAGTTATGTATGCCACACATCATTCCGCCCTTACAGTGGCTAATATGGAATTATTAAGATGTGATGGAGCCTTGGCATTGTATTCCTTGATTGACGCTTGTGTGAAGAGCTCTCTTAAGAGTCGCACTGGTTTCGGGACATACGTTGTTTGACACGTTGTCCTTGGTGTACGATGAAGCTACCACGAAAGCTGCTAGCACACTTCTGCTGAGGTCAGCCACCCAGCATCAGCCATATGCTGGACGTGGTAGGTGAGGGGGCTCCAGTTCGCAGCCAGCAAAGAAAAGCTTTTTGCGGGGTTCTCATAAACCCCCATACAATTATTCTGGGAACCGGCAGCACAGCGACTTTGGAAAAGGGCGTAAGTCTTACAGAGCCTATAAGTCAGACGCCTCTAGGCCGACAGCAAGAGGTGGTTCTCAGGGAGGATGTGGTTTCTCCTCCCGAAGGCCTCTCAGGTCTTATAGGTGATGGTCAAAACCTCTATTGCACTCCAGTTGGCAGAAGATTGTCAAACTTCGCGAAAAACTGGACGGATATAACGGAAGATCAGTGGGTCAGAAATGTAGTCAGAACGGGATTCTGACTATCATTCAGATCAAAGCCCCCACTTACAAGAAGTCCATGTGGACAGTTCTTCAGGCAAATCCTTCAAAAAAGGAGTCTCTTCTTGCAGAAGTTCAGTCTCTCCTGCTAAAAGATGCAATAGAGGTTGTAGAAAATCCCAACTTACTGGGATTTTACAGTCACCTGTTCCTTGTGCCGAAACCAGATGGCTCGTTTCAACCGGTCATAGACTTGAACTGGATAAACAAGCTGATTATCGCTCCAAAGTTCTTTCTGGAAACCATTCGGACAGTAAGAGTGAGCATTCGTGTGAATAACTTTGCGGCAAGCATAGATCTTAAGGGCACACACTTTCATGTCATGGTTCATCTGCCTTTCAGAAAGTACCTGCGCTTTGCTGTCCAAAGGAAGGCAGTTCAGAGCGATGTGTTTCGGTCTGAACCTGGCTCCTTGGGCATGCACTCGGATAATGAACTCGGTAATGTCATACTTCCGAGCTCATTCAGTCGTGGTTATGTCGGCTTATCTGGACGACATTCTTCAGAGATATGGCGACAAAGATGCTCTTCAGAACGATATGCAGAGTCTGCTTCACTTATTCCGACGTCTCGGTTTCATAGTAAACGAAAAGAAGTCGGATTTAGCTCCTTCATTCACTTGGGAATGAGCTTCGAGACTCAATGCAATCTGGTCCACCTTCCGATACCCCAAGCGAAATTGGTCAGTTGCTATGCTTGCTTCTGTCAAAACTCTCTAACAGTAACGGTGAGAGAGCTCATGTGACTAATGGGTCTGTGCGGAGCAGCGGCAGACTTGATTCCATGCGTCCTCTCCAGATATTCTTTACTCAGAACTGGAGTGTCCAGACGCATTCGTTAGAACACTAGACTGTTTTAACAGATCTGATAAAACAAAAGGTTCAGATTTGGGCGGATCTCAGATGGTTAACTCAAGAAGTTCTGCTTCAAATACTGGATCCGGTCTTTACTATTATGACGGATGCGAGTCTGACAGGTTGGGGTGCATCTCTCTGATTCCTGCAGACCTGAAGTGCTAGGGTCTTTGGGACTCTTTGTTCTTGGAAAAGCACATAAACATCAAAGAGATGATGTCTTTTGGTATTGCACTGAATCACTGAAAATCACGTAGAATATGTCCATGTGCAGATTCTGTCGGACAATTCGACAGTAGTGGCATATCTCAGGAACCAGGGCGGCACTCATCATTCAATTCCTGTATGCGAATTGATGGAGAAAATTCTCCTATTTGCTCTGACTCATCACATTCTTCTCTCAGTTCATCATATTCCGGGTCAACTGAACATAGTTACAGACGTGCTCTCAAGGCTCAAGGAAAGGTCACCTGTTGCCATTGGAGTGGACTCTCAACAAATGAATATTCCGGCAGATTTGCTACCAGTGGGATCGTCCCATGATAGATCTTTTTGCCACAAACCTAAACAATCAGCTACCAGCTTTTGTGTCATCTTGCCTGGATCATCAAGCGTGTGCAGTAGATGCTCTGTCAATCTCATGGAATGGAATAATAGGATATGCATATCTTCCAGTTCCTCTGATTCTGCAGATTCTGTTAAAAATCAAACAGTCTCACTGCAAAATCTTTCTGGCTGCACCTCTTGTCATCTCAGAAACCCTGGATCAACCTGATGAGGTGTGTGTTATGGGACATTCTCCGGAAGCTTCCTCCTCTCAAGGACCTTCTGTATCAGGGGAAGTCCCACACACTGTATCACAACCCGGAAGGTCTCAACCTTCACATATTTCCGTTGTGTGGTCCTTCTTGCATGGGAAACAGTTTACAGGACGAGCAGTGGTCGCAATTTCTAACTGTAGGAGGACCTTCTCTTAGTTGAATTACACAGCGAAGTGGAATGTTTTCTTTTGTTGGTGTACAGACCAGTCGGTGGATATCTATAATCCATCTATTCCTCAGATTGCCAGTTTTCTGGTCTTTTTGTTTGACGTACTCAAACTGCAGCCCATTACCATTAAGGGCTATAGGCAGGGGTTTAGCCAGAGATGTGCCCAGCCATCTTTTGGACGCCCTGTTTACAATTTGGATGCATTGTTTTTTTCAAAAAGACGACCCTTCTGATGTTGCTATGCGTCCCTCACGGTGCCCTGTTGACTGTCTTTCCTAAATGTTACAAATGCCACCGGTTCCCCGTGTGTTAATCGCACAGAAAATACCCCGATTCCAATATGATACTGTCAGATACTGATAGATATCACGGAAATCTGCATATGGTCGATCCCATTCAAGGGCTATTCCTGTTTCTATGGTCTATTATTAGATTTCTGTAGTATGCAATTCTGAAATCCAGCGAATGCAAATGGCGACATCACCTGTCAATCTTTCTACTGTCTCCGCCCATTCAGTGACGCAAATGACGTTGAGATCTAATTTTTTTCTTATGGATAACCTCGAACGTACGTTTCAGTGAAATGCTGATGATCACACGTGTTCTAAACTTCGAGATGTGAATTTCACCTGTCCTAGTTTCAATGACAAATTTAGTCCACTCATTGACATTTCCATCGAGGTCAGTCGACTGTTGACAGAATAATGCCACGTCTACAATGTTTATAGTGCGCACTGAACGCCGCACTCGGAACACATGCATTGCATCAATTTGCATGATGGAATGGAAGTTATGGAACTACCATCCATTGTAAGTTGTATGAAGCCAAAACGGACAGACTTGTCACAGACTCACAGGTCAGTAATTGCACTTACAAAGTTATAAGTTATACCCCAATTCCTTTGTCTTCTGCGGCCGGATTGGTATAATGAGAGATGAATGAAATACCTGATAGAACTGTACTTGAATTGAATACATGTAATCACGTACCAAGATACCAACACAGGTCAATGCGTTTTGTGAACTTTGGTTTAAGACGGTTACTAAGGTAACCTTGCTGCAGGTATTCGTGAATTTGAACAACCTGCCTACGTGCTGTAACACTCACCGCTCGTGGGCAGGTTGTTCAAATTCATGAATACATGAATGTACCTACTACCTCAAGGCTCCACCTGAGTTAGTAACTATTACATCAATACACGGTTAGGGTTAGGCTGTTAGGGGGAGCCCAGGGGCGGGGAGGTACATAAGTCTGTGGCCCCAATGATTAAATGTCAGTAAATTTGGGTGGGAAAATTGGAAAATTGTAACATGCTGTTAAATAATGTCTTTTTGCCCACTCAAAATTAAAAGTAGATTCAATCCCTAAAACTCACCAGAAGGCTCCATTTGATGCTAGATTTAAAAAATTTTCCAGTGGTGGAGAACACACCTCCCCTTGGACCTTTGGCACTTGCAAGCAGATGCCTTCTGTATCTGCATTTGCCTCCGAAGACTCCAACTTGCCCCTCTCCCAAATTTGGACACCCTATTTTCAAATCCTGGCTAAACCCCTGGCTATAGGTCATTGTTATCAGACACATATTCTCATCATGATAACTTGAGTATTGGATTAGATCCTTCTTTATCCAAGCTAGTTAGAAATTTCTCTATCAATAGACCCAGAACCCTCAGATTAATTCCTAAGTGGAATTTGGCTTGGGTTCTTTTGAAGCTTGAAGAAGCTCCTTTTCAGCCGTTAGATGATGTAGAATTTAATTTCCTCACTTATAAAACGGCTTTTCTCTCAGCCTTTGCTTCTGCCAGATGAGTTAGTGAACTCCTTGCTTTGTCTGTTGAAGATTCCCATTACCATAGTGTGGGCAATACTATTTATTACTCTTACTAGTGGGATTCTAAGAACAAAATTCCAGATAAGCAGCTGGAACCTATTATCATTAAGGCCTTACCATCCTCTGACAGCTGTAGACCGCTGTTGTGTCCAGTGAGAGTAATGCGCATGTATAAACGTAGATCTGGCTTCATTCGAAAAGGAAGAAAGAGGTTTTTCCTTTCACTTGTACCTAACAGAAAGGATATTTCTGTTCATTCATTCGCTAGATGGATTCAATTGGCAGTAAGAATCGCTTACGAGAACCTATTGGTGGATCAACGTTCTGTCAATAAGATTTCAGCGCATGAGGTTAGGGCACTGTCTTCTTCTTGGGCTTATTCAAATAGTATTGCTATTGCTGATTTGATAAAGACAGTCTACTGGACGCAACCATCTTCATTTACAGAGTTCTATCTCAGAAATTTAGAGTCTATCTCCAGTGACCTGAGGTCTTTGGGTCCTCTTTCTGCTGCACAGAATGTCGTCCATTAATAATACATCTCAGTGATGTCTTAGGCAGTCTGCTCGAGCACTGACACAGTTCTGCTGCCCTCTTCGTTCTGAGGAATCTCTTTCAGAACAAGGGGAGGGTGGGGGGGGGGGGGGAGGTGGTTTTTCCCTTTATATCAGCTGGCTTTATAGTGAAAAGCAAGGGAATACCTGCTCAAGTGTCATTAGTCCAGTGTCGGTGCTGGGTGGTTTTAATGTGTAGCTTGGTGTGAAGCAACATTTATGTCTCATTCATGTATTGCTTTTAAAGTGTAGCTCAGTGTGAAGCATTTGTGTATGTCCCGATACCAACCACAATACCTTGCAGTGATTGGTCAGTGCCTCATTGTATTTATTTTATGTCTCCGGGCACGTGCATATGTCTACTGTCAGCGATTCTTATGTCCACTGTCAAGGAAAGCATCTCATTGCCATGGGCAACGGTTCATCGCAATGTCTTTTTTCACTTGAAATCAACTAAGGCAAATACATTTAACTGAAGTAAAATACACACAAATGTACCGTTATTACGTACAAAAAGATTAGTTATGTAGACATGGGTAATTATTTATGAAACCGATTAGATTATAAGGTCTCTTTTCATTAATTTTCTGTAACATAAACTGAAACGAATCGAGAGCATATTGCCCCGTTGATTGCATACGTAAACATTGAATAAAGGGAAATCACTCCAGTCTGTTATGATAAGAGTTAACACTTTACTGAAACAACGTCTGCTTTCTAATATTTGCTGTAACAATTCAATTTTACTTGTGTAAGAACGGGACATATACATTATTCTGTTTGTTGACAGGGGACATGGTCTCACGTTCTCTGCATGAAACATATTCAACCTCGGCTAATGCCTCGGTGGAATATAAATTTCATGCAGGGAACGTGAGACCATGTCCCCTGTCAACAAACAGAATAACTTATAATGTTACGTGTCATACAGTTAAAACTATAAGTCCTGTCACGTCTAGTGCAGAAAACGCTCGTTAGCAAATGCGCTATCTAGTGCAGAACAGTCAAGTAAATCTCGTTAAACATGCGATAACTTCTGCGCTATGTAATGCAGAACGTGGTGCGCTATTCCCGAGGTCATTAACATCGATCTCCGACACATATCATTAGGAAAAGAAATGTGTGGTAAGTGGACTCAGACATCAGTTGATATTATTTCGAATCAGGTTCGCCGGGTGAATTAGTCGTGACAATGAATGAAAAAACGCAGAAAAAAATGTCGAAATGAGCAGTTTTCATTTTCACAAGAAGCCCAGACAGTGAAATCAAAGTCATTGCCAAATCGGATATAATCGTCTTTTAAATGATTTTATTCCATGCTATTGATGAACACGGGGACGAGACTTGTGTGAGATGTGTATGTACGAACAGCCCGGCACGTGATCATTTTGAAATAACCTAATAAAAATGTTTTGACAACAACATTTTATCAATTAATTAATATCTCTGACTCTGTTCGACTTAGAAAATATGGATAAATTTGTTCGTAAAATCACCATAAAAAATCATCCAAATACCGTTAATACCGCTCAGTCTCCGTCTGAATTTCAACAAGTAATTCGCAACAAATTTTCAATATCAATTAAAACCTTCTCATTCCAATATAAGGCCTTGTTCATATCACTTGCTACACCAAATAATAACAAACACAGTGAGGCCGCGACTTGCTATTCAGTACGATGGGAATCACCCAGAGACTCCCCTAGCCGAATTGATCCACACCGTTTTGATCCGAACCCCGTCTCCACTATTTGACCCAAACCCATTTTCAGTGGCAAGGCCATAAAGGCTGGCGAACGATTTCACCCCGCCCGTCCCAGAGTCAAACCGTCCCCAGAATATTTAGACCGACACCTCCCCCTCCCCAAGATTTTGAAATAATGACTGGGTGGTCACAAGCTGGGTTTTTGAGGAGGTCGTTGTTCTTGTTTTGGCAAACGGCACGCTTGTTCATATTAGTCTAAGGACTAAATAAACAATAATTTTTCAATGTTGATTGAAAAACGCCCTTCCCCTTCCTGTGCAGACTGGTTAAAAATAGGTCATAAGCCAACACGACTTACTTGAACCCCCCCCCCCCCACACCCCCGATCTTCAACTTTTCCGAACCGTCTTGTCCTTCTCACCGTAAGTGAAGTGTATCTTATAAAATTATCAGTAAACAATAGGGATGAGACAATTTAGCTAAATTGTAAGTACAATTTATTAAATTGTAGCTACAATTTAATAACTAAAAACACTGTGAAGCTAATAGGCTTCCGTAGATGAGAACGCTAAGCAACAAAATTTGCTGAAATTTGCAAAAATTCCGTTTTCAAAATAAATTTGTAAAAATCAGGGATTTTTTTTTAAATATAAGAACACAGGGTGAACCTGTTGATTTTGAAATATTTAATTTCTAAAAATTTCAGCGTTTGGGACAGGAATTTCAATCCCTTTAAACAAATAAAACAGCCGGAAAAAATGAGTTTTTTTATTTTAATTTTTTATCCCAAACGGATTTTTCTCCAGATCAGTTCTTTTCAATCATTCTTCATCATTATTCTTTAATCACTGATGATGAAATAACATAAATATAAATTTGACACCTAATTGTTATTAAGTAACCCATTTCCAAATTGAAGTCATAAAACGGGAGCTTAGTATATTGACAGGAGTGTTTTCAAAGCTTATTCACACCTTCTGTTGTTCAAAAAACGCACAGATGGTAATTGCCAACATTACTGATTGCTACCTGAAAAACTGCCGCAGAAAATCCTCCCTGTTCAGTCCACAATATAGCGCAATCCTCTGATGTAGCCTTCAGCACCAATAAATAATAATCATATTTGTTCCATAAATGTGGAGCAAGAAAGTTGAATAATCAAAAGAACTGGTGACATTTTATGAAAATTAAAACTAACAACTTTCAAGTGTGCAGAGTAAAAACTTCACCGTGCACATGGTTTAATGGCAGTTCATTGTAAACGAACTGTACGCCTATATTAGAGATATGATAGGGTCTTGTGTGGGATGGGTCTATACAATTCCCCTCCCCCACCCAGTGTTTGGAATATCGGACTGAAGTCCTGCAAATTTCAACTCGAGGAAACACCACTTGGCACTTGTACTCATCTACTCGCCAGATGACCCGAGTTATTCTTCTCCTTATAATTGGGGTGTCTGCAAATCACTCCAGGGGTGGAATATCCACCCGAATGATATTCTCAGTTTCTGTGACAAAGCAAACACAAGGAACTCACAGTATGGTTCTGTTGATTGGGGTTTTTTTTATATTGGTTCGAAGCTCACTTGAAGTTGAGAATGTTTCTTTCACATAACACAATCCAGAATGCGTGGAAATTCCACTTTGTTGGTGTTTCAGTACAAAAGCATATACCATGTACCGTGGATGGGTTTCAGACACGTCACAGAATATCCACAATCAGAAGTACAGTCGTTAACGGTGTACGAGAAATTCACAAGAACGATGGGTCGAGTCACCTGTGGTACGAAACAGAAAGACGAAGTTTCAACGTCTCAAACCACGTGTCAAGATGTGGACGAGAAAATTGTTCACAATGTTCATGCTCACTGAGCTTTCTAAAACATTCTTTCGGATATTTTTCACGAATAAATAGTTGTTACAGGCTTTTGATTGCTCTCAGTCATTTGGAAATGCTCTCTCACGACATATTAACCTATCAAGTGAAATGCGTCAGAATATCAATTCACCCCAAAAAAGCCGCCCGCGGACAGAAAATAAAAAAACTGATGTTAATTGATTTCTAGCATGAGCATGGAGATTGTTCAGTTGCCCAAGCTTTTCAACACTCCATTAATATTGACAATGATTGTTTGAAATGTTTCATTGATATCTTTCTAAAATAAAAATAAAATATATATACATGGCAAGCCCAAGGGTTTAATATTCCATAGCTATTGCCAGTATTTGAGAGAAATTTAAAAATGCCGTACTATGAATTTTAAAAGGCCAAATTTAACTGACCACATATGGAAGAGTAGGAATGTAGGTCCCAGAAAAAGTGTTGTGAAGGGTAGGCCCACCCTTATCAATCAAATTGTTAACACCGCATGCCCATCGATTCGAACCATGCAGTGGTGGAAACTTGTGTTAGCGGGTGGGGGGGGGCATATATAAAATCCCCCCCCCCCCCCATCATGAAATCACACAAAATAATTACGCATCGCCGTTTTAATCTAACTCATAATGTTAACCTTGTTTTACCTTCAATGATCGAAGGTGCACGTGGCATTGGCCACCAGCCAAATTTGAGAATTTTTTTTAGCGTATACTTAAAAAGCTAGCGTGGGGATGAGGAGTTGTGGTGTGTGAGGAATTGGCAGTTTGCTGCTCATGCTTTCCTCTGTGTGGGGATAAGGGTACATGAGGACTTGAGGGTTCTGCCGGCAAAGGGGAGTGGGTGGGGGGGGGGGGGGATCTTTTTCTTTTTGTTGATTTTCAAAGTTCTCGACGAATAATTAATTTCTTTTTCAGCTTTCACCCAAATGCATATTTGTTTTTTACAGAACACCAACTATCTCTTGAATTGAAACTTTCTTATAAATATCTGAGCATTCCGATTTCTTAATTCACTCGCAACACTTCGTTACACTGTCAGTTCGGTAGGCTGTGGAGAGCGGTTCTTTTGTTTCCAACCACGCTTGTTGTCTCATAGTTCCTCCATAAGAACGGCTGCGATTCATACATACTAGGCTAAAAATTCTCGAAATAAAACGTCACTACTTCTACCTTCTCAAGGTTTAGCAGTCTTGAATCAACCAGCATGATTTTCTCATTAATCTTCCAAACAAAATCACGCAATACGCGTTTTTAAATACTTCTGTATTGTGCGCGAAATGAATTGATAATGAGAAGTGTGTGAGTGTGTGTGGGGGGGGGGGGGGGGGGGGGGGGGGGGGGGAGGAGCAGATGAATGAACATCATTTCGTCCTCTTAGCTATCTAATATCTAATTTTTAATTGCCACCTCATGTCAGTAGGACGTGCGACATAATAACTGTTGATTGCCTGTTTCAAGTACTGAATATCAATCAGCCGTCGCGCGTTACAATTCTGCAGAAATCGCGATACACTACCGTGCATCAGATGTAATTCTCTGATGATTTGCTGCGCTAAACTAACGCGCTATTACTTCAAATTAGTGCAGAATACGGGACAGGACTCTAGTTTGTAACTGTACAAGCGTTAATGTACAATCCTCGGACACTTTTAATGAGTATAAGGTCCGCTCCACAGTTTTCCAGGCATTTCCAAATATGACATGCCATACACTCTCTTCAAATGCAAATATTCTGTAGCTTAGTTATCTAACTCATAACAGGTATTACATTTCCCAAATCCACAAAAAACATATAACACTATCTGACTAAGTAGAAATAAACAATCTGAATGTGGGTGGAATAATTTATTGTCAAAGGCCAGACTTCAACCTGAAAAATTGCATGAAAAAATGCCGAAACCAGTCATTTTCAGCCACCTAGCAGCCTCAAAAGCAGAATTTTCCTACCAACCCCACCTACCCACCCCTGGAACAAAGCATCCCCTGTTTCTAAAATGCAAAAAAAAATTTATATGTTTCCATCTCATTTTTAGCTTAACTTGACATAGTCAAGATAAGCTATTGCCATCACGCGTGCAGAAGTCTGTTAGTCTGTGAGTCTGTGACGTCTGTTCACATTTTCCTTTAGCACGGGCTACACCCTGCAGTTCTTGTCTGATCGTCACAAAATTTCATATGCAGGTTTGGGGTCATGTCTAGATGAGAACGTCCCCTTTTGGTCGCAATCGGGCAACCGGTATGGCTGCCCGAGCCCAAAACCCGAAAACCATTAGCACAGTCTACAGGTCGTATTTATGAAGGAATTTCATTGTAACTTGGTAGGATGCCTCTGTATAGTGCCTAGATGAGAACATCCCCTTTTGGGCATGATCTATCAACCGTGATGGCTGCCCAAGCCCGAAACCCAAAAACTTTTAGCACAGTCTGCAGGTCATGTTTAATGTGGAGGGATTTCATTGTAACTTGGTAGGATGACTCCTTATGATGTCTAGATGTGAATTTCCCCATTTGGGCATGATCTGCCAACCGTGACGACTGCCCGAGCCCAAAACCCGAAAACCTTTAGCACAGTCTACAGGTCATATTTATTGAGGAATTTCATTGTAACTTGGTGACTTCATACAATGTCTAGATGAGAAAGTCCCCCTTTGGACGTGATTGGGCAACTGTGACGGCTACAGGAGCCCGAAGCTCGAAAACCTTTAGCACAGTCTAGAGGTCATATTTATGAAGGGATTTCATTGTAACTTGGCAGGATGACTCCAAATAATGTCTAGATGAGAACGTCCCATTTTGATCGCGATCATGCAGCCTTGATGGGTGCCTGAGCCCAAAAACCTTTTGCACAGGCAAAAGGTCATATTTATGGAAGGATTTCATTGTAACCTGTTAGGTTGACTCCATATAATGCCTAGATGATGACGTCCCCTTTCGGTCGTGATTGGTTAGTTGTGATGGCTACAAGTGCCCGAAAACCTTGAGCACAGTCTACAGGTCATATTTATGAAGGGATTTCATTGTAACTTCTTAGGATCACTCCAGATGATGCTCAGATGAGATTGTCCCCTATGGTTGCGATCATTCACCCATGATGGCTGCCCGAGCCCGAAGCCCGAAAACCTTTAGCACAGTCTACAGGTCATATTTATAAAGGGATTTCATTGTAATTTCATTGTAACTTGGTAGGTTTACTTCATATAATGTCTAGATGAGAATGTGCGATCATTCACCCATGATGGCTGCCCAAGCCCGAAGCTCGAAAACCTTTAGCACTGTCTACAGGTCATATTTATGAAGGGATTTCATTGTAACTTGGTTGGTTAACTTCATATAATGTCTAGATGAGAACGTCCCCTTTTGGACATGATTGGGCAACTGTGACGGCTAAAGGTGCCCGAAGCCCGAAAACCTTTAGCACAGTCTACAGGTCATATTTATGAGGGGATTTCATTGTAACTGGGTAGGATGACTCCAAATAATGTCTAGATGAGAACGTCCCCTTTTGATCGCGATCATTCAGCCTTGATGGGTGCCCGAGCCCAAAAACCTTTAGCATAGGTAAAAGGTCATATTTATGGAAGGATTTCATTGTAACCTATTAGGTTGACTCCATATAATGCCTAGATGATGACATCCCCTTTTGGTCGTAATTGGTCAGCTGTGTTGGCTACAAGTGCCCGAAGCCCAAAAACCTTGAACACAGTCTACAGGCCATATTTATGAAGGGATTTCATTGTAACTTCATAGGATCATTCCAGATGATGCCCAGATGAGATTGTCCCCTTTGGTTGCGATTATTCAACCATGATGGCTGCCCGAACCCGAAGCCCGAAAACCTTAAGCACAGTCTACAAGTCATATTTGTGAAGGGATTTCATTGTAACTTGGTAGGTTGACTTCATATAATGCCTAGATGAGAATGTCCCCTTTTGGACATGTTTGGGCAACTTTGACTGCTAAAGGTGCCCGAAGCCCAAAAACCTTTAGCACTGTCTACAGGTCATTTTTATGAAGGGATTTCATTGTAACTTGGTAGGTTGACTCCAAATAAGGTCAAGATGAGAACGTCCCATTTTGGCCGTGATCATTCAGCCTTGATGGGTGCCCGAGCCCAAAAACCTTTAGCATAGGCAAAAGGTTATATTTATAGAAGGATTTCATTGTAACATTGTTAGGTTGACTCCATATAATGCCTAGATGATGACATCCCCTTTTGGTCGTGATTGGTCAACTGTGATGGCTACAGGTGCCCGAAGCCCGAAAACCTTGAACACAGTCTACAGGTCATATTTATGAAGGGATTTCATTGTAACTTCGCAGGATCACTCCAGATGATGCCCAGATGAGATTGTCCCCTTTGGTTGCGATCATTCAACCATGATGGCTGCCCAAGCCCAAAGCCCGAAAACCTTTAGCACAGTCTAAGGTCATATTTATGAAGGGATTTCATTGTAACTTGGTAGGTTGACTTCATATAATGTCTAGATGAGAACGTCCCCTTTTGGACACGAGTGGGCAACTGTGACGGCATCAGGGGCCCAAAGCCCGAAAACCTTTAGAACAGTCTACAGGTCATAATTATGAAGGGATTTTATTGTAGCTTGGTAGGATGACTCCAAATAGTGTCCAGATGAGAACGTCCCCTTTTGGTCACGATCATTCAGCCTTGATGGCTGCCCGAGCCCAAAAACCTTTAGCATGTCTGTAGGTTGTATTTATGGAAGGATTTCATTGTAACTTGTTAGGTTGACTCCATATAATGCCTAGATGATGACATCCCCTTTTGGTCGTGGTTGGTCAACTGTGATGTCTACAGGTGCCTGAAGCCCGAAAACCTTTAGCACAGTCTACAGGTCGTATTTATGGAGGGATTTCATTGTAACTTGGTAGGTTGACTTCATATAATGTCTAGATGAGAACGTCCCCTTTGGACGCAATTGGGAAACTGACGGCTACAGGGGCCCGAAGCCCGAAAACCTTTAGCACAGTCTACAGGCCATATTTATGAAGGGATTTTAATGTAACTTGATAGGATGACTCATTTTGGAATAATTTCATTGTAATTTTGTTGATATATGTTAACTGTGAGAGCCACATATATTAACTGTGAGGTCATATTAACCCACCCCTCAGATCTTTAGTACAGTGTACACCTCATATTATTTTTATCATAAACATAGCATACAGGGAACAGAAATGAACATATTCCCAATTATCACAATTCTTGTCTTATTTCATAATCCTTTCATAAACATTGAACATTATCCTTTTCATCAAACACAACACACAAGTTAAGCTACAGTGTCATTGACACTTTCATTTAGTTACCTGTCTGGTAACAAACCCGTGTAAAAATTACATTTTAAAAAATAGCCAATTTTTTGAAGCCACTGTTTCCCATAATTCATCTGGTAATTTACCTCTATGTATCAGACTCCAACTTTGGGATCAAAACTTCAAATTCTCTTGTCCAACAAAAAGCCTAATGTAATCATATATTTGATACTAAAAATATATCTCTATTTTACATGGCCTTAGTTTCAACATATGCCCTATATTTAGAATTTCACCCCTGTGCAATAGTGCGAAACTGTAGAGCGGAACCTAAGGCATCTCATTCTCTGGACTTCTTTATAATTGGTTCCCTTCACCGAATTAGCATAAAGATTATGCTGGCATTAAATGGAGAAATTATTATAAAGGACAAAGGCATCCGAGTTGAGACGGAGATGAAGCCGAGGTCGAAACTTGTGAGTTCTTTATACTAATTTCACACTTTTTTTAACATAGGAAGTAGTTAACGAGATGAGACTTCATGAGAATGACTCTGGCTGATTAAACTTTTAGGGATTTTTCCCAAAGGAACGGGGGACAAATGAGGTTACATTTTTTTCAAGGATACTTGGATGCTAGAACAAGTGATGGCTCTCCACCGTTGCTTTCAGCCTCATTGGGTCAGGGGAGATGAGGGCTAATGGGTCACTGATTATGTCATGTGACATGCATGGCAACCAAAGCACGCCCCTAGCAACGGGCAAATTACTGGGCCAATTTTGATACATGGACCCAACATGCATTGCAAACAGACAGGTCAATGGTGTCGTCACCTGACTTCCCTAGCAACCAGAGCACCTCCTTAGCAACGGGCTAACTACTGGGCCGATTTTGACCAAATTCGGTATTCGGACCCAAAATGCATTGCAAATAAAATCAGACAGATCAATGTTGACGTCTCATGACTTCTCTAGCAACCAGAGTGCGCCCTTAGCAACGGGCTAGCTACTGGGCCGATTTGGACCAATTTCTGTATACGGACCCAAAATGCATTGCAAATGAAAACAGACAGATCAATGATGATGTCACGTGACTTCCCTAGCAACCAGAGCTCCCCCTTAGCAATGGGCTAACTACTGGCCGATTTTGACCAAATTCCGTATACGGACCCAAAATGCATTGCAAATGAAAACAGACAGATCAGTGTTGACGTCACGTGACTTCCCTAGCAACCAGAGCACCCCCTTAGCAACAGGCTAACTACTGGGCCGATTTGGACCAATTTTGGTATACGGACCCAAAATGCATTGCAAATGAAAACAGACAGATCAATGTTGATGTCACCTGACTTCCCAAGCATCCAGAACACCCCCTTAGCAACGGGCTAAATACTGGGCCGATTCCCCGTGGGAACCCCGGGAAGTAAGCAGCACTTGTTTACTGTGGTAAACCAGTTCTGCTTTACTAGTAAAATAGGACCCAGTCACCAATGCTTGGGGTGAAAGTCCTCTAAAATGGGCAACATGTAGATCAACGATTGACTAAACTTGACTTCATCTCCATGTTGTGTCACGATTAGCCATGGTGCATAAATATGTGACGTTAACCACAAACAAACAAACAAACAAACTGGGCCGATTTTGACCAAATGCGGTATACAGACCCAAAATGCATTGCAAATGAAAACAGACAGATCAAAGTTTACGTCTCGTGACTTCCCTAGCAACCAGAGCACCCCCTTAGCAATGGGCTAACTACTGGGCCGATTTCGGTATACGGACCCAAAATACATTGCAAATGAAAACAGACAGATCAATGTAGATGTCACGTGACTTCCCTAGCAACCAGAGCACCCCCTAAGCAACGGGCTAACTACTGGGCCAATTTTGACCAAATTCGGTGTACGGACCTAAAATGCATTCCAAATGAAAACAGACAGGTCAATATTGATGTCACATGACTTCCCTAGCAACGAGAGTGCCCCTTAGCAATGGGCTAACTACTGGGCCTGTTTTGACCAAATTTGGTATACGGACCCAAAATGCATTGCAAATAAAAACACTAACAGGCAGGTCAATGTTGAAGTCACATCTTTTTTTCTCTTCCCTGACATGACCCTGAAGCACAGGATTAGCTGTTTCATAATTACATAAATTATAACTACAAACAATATCTGTACATCAGTATTTTTTTCAGTAAAATTATGAAAATGGCTCACTGAAATTTGCGCATAAAGCTCTAGGCCTATTTAATTCAAAAGACAAGTCTGTGTTGTCTTGTGAAGTGTGTATGTCTGTGCTGGCTTGTGTAGTTTGTGTGTCTGTTGGGCAAATCGCCCAGAAACCTGGTCCGACTCGTCCACAAACATGTCCGAATCATCCAATAATCTGGTCCGAATCGGCCAGAAATATGGTCCGAATCATCCATAGATCTGGGCCGAAACTTCTTTTATAAAAATCTGGTCCGAAATCGGCTACGGTCCGAATCGTCCAGACACCATGTAACAAGTTAATTTTCTTATGTTCGATGTGTACTCTGAGGTTATTGATAGAAAACCCCGATAGAACCGATCATATTTACGGAAAATGCCAATCGTATTCAGAACGTTCACTGCTGTTGGAAAAGCGAATGAAAAAAAAATTATGGTGTGTGTTTTAAGAAATCATCAAGACTGCGTGATTTGCATACAAAATAATCTTTATATTTGCTCTTCATGTCATGTTTTTTTCTATAATTTCAGATGCACTCTTTGAAAAAAAGGTTTATTCCCTTTCATTTTTGGCTTAACAATTGTCAGCAAAACTTTTGTTTCCAGAGCACTAGAATGTTCTATGTTCCTCATGCACAAGTTTCTGAAAACTGCATATTTACTGAAGAAAGATTCTAAAAAAAATTAAAAAAAATAAATAATTAAACCCCCCCCCCCCCCCATCTTCATTGTTTTCCACAATATATTGACCGAGAATCTAATATCTTTTGATTTGTTTTCAAACTAATCTGTTCATGTTTAAATTAATTATTCCTCAGATTTTTCCTCAACATAATGTTTTACATGAAACTAAATTTGTGATACTCGGTCTTATTATTTTAAAGATGGTCTTTTCAGTAAAACTGCATTGGCATATTATCATCATCCTTTTTTTTGCACAGCACTGCTCTATTTTCTTGTTATGTCTTACTCCAGTATATATTGGGTATTATGTCATTCTCTTTTTTTTATTGGGAAAAAGAGATAGACATGAGTAATTCCAATGTCTTCTCCTATTCTCCTTTAGGAGCTATTCTTTGTTATGGAGTAATTGAGATACTACAGTCTTCTAAAGTCCAAGGCCCTCCAGCCTTTTTACGATTCATCTAATTTTTTTTTTAATTTAGGTAAGACACTGTACCAACATTAAAGCTTTAATCATTCCAGCTAGAGGCCGTATTTATGAACCGATCTTTACGGAACTTCTTGGGTACCTTTGCTATCACCGTGGGACGAGAACGAGTGTTTTTGGGTCCGGTCTGAAATTCAAGTTGGCCGCGGGCAGCCATTTTGTACAAAATTAGGTGCAGTCAGTTTTTGTGCAGAACTTCCATATGAAAGCTCTGATTTGAAAATTGTTTTGTATGAACGTTTAGTACCATGGGATACATCACATATAATACGGCTTTTTTTCTCGTGCAGAAATTATGCAAATTAGACTAACTTTGATGTATTTAGTGTTACTTTCAGCACTGTAAGTGCAAATGCCAATACGGCTCGGGCTAGAGGCCGTATTTATGAACCGATCTTTACGAAGCTTCTTGGGTACCTTTGGTATCACCATGGGACAAGAACGAGTGTTTTTGGGTCCGGTCCGAAATTCAAGATGGTCGATGGCAGCCATTTTGTACAAAATTGGGTACAATCAGATTTTTGCACAGAACTTCCATATGAAAGCTCTGATTTGAATAATTTTGTGTGTGAATGTTTAGTACCATGGGATACATCACATATAATATGGGTTTTTTTCTCGTGCAGAAATTATGCAAATTAGATGAACTTTGATTTTTTCAGTGCTACTTACACACAGTAAGTACACATGTCAATACGGCTCAGGCTAGGGGCTGTATTTATGAACCGATCTTTACAAAACTTCTAGGGTACCTTTGTTATCACCGTGGGATGAGAACGAATGTTTTTGGGGGTGGTCCGAAATTCAAGATGGCCACCAGCAGCCATTTTGTACCAAAATTAGTGCAATCAGTTTTTTGTACAGAACTTCTGTATGAAAGTTCTGATTTGAATAAATTTTTGTGTGAATGTTTAGTAACATGGAATACATCACATATAATACAGGTTTTTTTCTCGTGCAGAAATTATGCAAATTAGATGAATTTTGATTTATTCAGTGCTACTCATACACAGTAAGTGCACATGTCAATACGGCTCAGGCTAGAGGCTGTATTTATGAACCGATCTTCACAAAAATTCTTGGGTACCTTTGTTATCACCTTGGGACGAGAACGAGTGTTTCTGGGTGCGGTCCAAAATTCAAGATGACTGCCAGTGGCCATTTTTGTACCGAAGTTAGGTCCAATCAGTTTTCTGTCAACTTCTATATGACTCGTATTTGTGAACTGATCTTCATGAAACTTCTTGGGTACCTTTGTGATCACCTTGGGATAGGAACAAGTGTTTTGGGGTGCCTTTGTTATCACTGTGCTATGAGAACAAATATTTGGGGGTTCAGTCAGACCCACTCTGGGACTCAAAGATTTCTTTTCTAGTTTAGCATCTGACTGTCACCTACCTTTACAATACTTTACCTATACATTTGTTACAGGCTACAGTCAGTATTTTTGTACAGACCGTTACAATACTTCATATGTACCTTTGTTATCAGGTCATTACCTAGATGTTTGTCATTGCTGTGTCACATACTATACATGTACATGTCTTAACAAGTTGAGCTACAGTGTCATTGACACTTTCATTATTTCTAAAGTGCCCATAAATGTGTGCAAAACTGTAAAAAAACAGCTCTGTACACTTTTACTTTCCTGACTTTTTATACCTCTAAATTTACGCTGCAATAAGAGCTACATATGACTATGGGAATACATTTTATGAACAGAAAATAACACATATATGCATTTAAGGACTACACTGTAATGTAGAATTTATTACTTAAATCATTTCGGATAACGTACAGTGTAGCCAAACAGATAATTCACTAACATGAATATTAATTACAGAAGTGAGGAGTTTCAAAGGGAAAACTCACCTGACAAGAGCACAGTGCTCGGCATAAATAAAACGCCCAAAATGCTCCTATTCTGCCACAAGCACAAAAGAGGGAGAAAACCCCACAAACAGAACACCAAAAGTGAAACAACAGCAATGGCGAAACCCCCCCAGGAACAATTGATGTTGGTAAACAAGTGAGTCCAAATGAGTCCCAAGTCAGGCCCAAGCACCGTTAAACAATGAGGGATACAAACCCTACTGCACGGAAATAGCATGCACCAAGCATAATGTGTAGACATGTAAAGCCAGACACAACTGGCACAACTGACCGTAGAATGTGGCCAACGATAGCCAACAATGGGGAAACACCTGCAACAAAACAAGCAGGGATGTCTGCAACAGAACCCCCAGGAAAAAGGGGTGAACTATGCCTGGGCATGACTCGGGAACCATCCAGTCACTAACACAGACAATTCGTCATTATTGACCTATGTGGTCAAAAGAATCAAATATAAAACACAATTCGCAATGTATATATATATACAAAGATAGAATATAGAGCAGGCTCCCAAAGCTAATAACCCAAGTGATGCCCAAGCACCAGGGTATGTAGGACCAGTATAAATTAAACACACCCAACACAACAATATGCACAGAACACAGAAAGAGTGCAGAGTTCATATCTCTTAAGCCAACTTTACACACAGCACCATTTGTATCATGTACAAAACATTAAAAAACAACAATCAGTACTAGGAAAGGGAAGGTATATACATACAGAAAGAGCCTATTGCTGAAGTCTACAAGCCATCAGCACACAGGCTATATCAGCATGGAAAAAGACACAACAATCTGCATTTCACATGCAAGAGACACAGAGCCAACAGCTCAGGTCTCCAAACCATTTGCGCAAACGATGCCCAAGCACCGTTCGAAGGAGACACCTGTATGAACGACCAATATACCGCACTAGACAGAATAATCTTACATGAGAAAAGAAAAAGTAATGTTACTACTGCCCTTTGGAAGCAGAGTGAATGAACAACCAAAATACCCCACACAGCTTCCAGTGCCATTGAATCCACCAACCAGTGAGGTCCAAGACTTAATGTAGCGAGGGACAGCAAATAGAGGACGGAAAGGCATTTGATAGCCAAAGGCCCATAGATCGAATGTATGCATCAGAATAACCGTTACTAGCAGCCCACGTTGCCACACCAATCCTGAAACTATGTCCTTTGAAGACTGTGGAGCTTAAATGGTAGAAGTTCAAGTAACTTTTAAAGATTGCATCAAAATTACGATGAAAAACAGTGATACGCTGGGGAAAAGCAAAAAAGCACACCACCTGCCACCCCCTGGGATAGGCAACGTTGTAACAACTGAACAGGACAAAAATCAGCATATGGACGAGACCTAATAGTAACATAATGGGGAGTACTCCCCAGACTGTGTTTAAAATAACAAAATAACACTAAGGCCCAAATCCCCAGGCTGGAAACACACATCCCCCAGCTGAAGAACCAGAGACCTGTGTTGTGAAGTTACTGGACATAATTCCACAAATCGATCAAAAGCAAAAAATGCAATGATAAAAAGAGATTGGTACAAGCTACACTGATAAGCACTAGCACAGCAACTAGGTAGACTGCAAAGCAATCGATGCAGTAAGGGCAAAGTGAGAGGGAGACGGATATCACTTGATGGATGCAAAACACTGTATTCCAGCAAACAATTTCTTAACAAGAAACTGCCGAGTTGGATCAGGCAAATTATAATGTTGTGAGTGCGAGTCTCTTGAAATCAGCAACCTGTAAACATGAAAGGGAATCGGCTAACGCATTCAACTTTCCAGGAACATGTTTAGCTTTGAACAAAATGCTGTTCTGTAAACAAGCTAAAACCATTTGTCATAACAGATGGAAAAGAGGTACAGATTTTGAAGCTTGGGAATTGATACACTGTATGACCTACATATTACAAAAGAAGAGCACACGCTGACTACCTAAGGAGGGTGAAAATAAATGTAATGACAAAACAATGGGATATAACTCTAATATCGTGATACTAGTATCCTTGTCTGATGAAGCCCAAGCTCCATGGAACCACTGAGGCCTACCCCCCCCCCACCACACACACACACACACAACCCAAGGAAGCTGCTGAATCTGTGTGGAAAGCTAATGCATCACTAGACAACCACTGACATTTGAGAAAAGAGATTTACCGTTAAAACTGGGTAAGAAAATTAGCCACAACTGAAGATCCAACTTCACCGGTGTAGTTATTCGTCTCTGGCGAGGAGCCTTGGACAGATATGCAATACCCAGGAACGTTAAGCATGTAGGTGATGGCAAAGTTCTTTCACTTGCAATTGGAACCCCAACCGTGTCACATAACTTCAAAAACTGACTGAGGCACATGTAAAACTGGCAGGTGTCCTTCCGAGCAGCCATTAAGAAAAAATCATCCAAAACATGCAGTATGGGGTGAACTGAATACTTAGCAGCTGCAATCCAATGGAGGGATGAACTGAAACTTTAAAAAATCTGACAAGAAGAAGCACAACCCATCGGAAGACATTTACTATAATAAGACAAATTATCCCACTTAATACCAAGAAAGGGGGTGGTCAAGAGAATTAACTGGAATTAGCCAAAAATCCGACTGAATATCCATTTTGGCCATAAAACAACCATTTCCAAAACCTAGAAATAATATCAATAGCCTCATCAATACATGATTGATAATGAATTGTAGAAGCCTTTTTTGGTATACTTTATCAAACACAGATTCTTCCTGAGGAAATGAAAGTTGGTGGATCATACGACATTAGCCTGGGAACCACACCAATGGTCGATACTACTAAATTCAAAAAGGAGATACACAGAAAAGACCTGCCAAGCGACCCGCCAGGACTTCTGTGGAAATTTCCACTGTACAAGATCCGGAAAATCAAAAACAAACTGGATGTTTTTCGAACACTTCAACCGCACCAGAAATGCTCAGACAAAACCATGTTGGGAAACCATCAACTAAAGAAGCAGCTAATTCAGGGTCATAACCCAATAACAATTCACTGAGTACCTCTACTTTGATTGGGGTAACTATTGATGGACTCGGAAGAACGGCCGCTGGAGCCCCCACGAAAGGATTGCTCACCCGAGTTACTGATCTTTGGAAACTGTGAATTACACCGTGAAAAACTGTACCGGTGAGGACATTTGGAAGCACTATGATCCTAATTGCAATGGAAGCACTGATGAGAAAAACAACATCTACCCACACACCCAAAGCCATCATGGAAACAGAAGCAAAATCCCTTAGGAATATACTGGCTGACTGGGCAAGCATGAAATGAAGATCGTTTGTTTGCAAAATTTGGATGGGAGGAGCCTGTGGAAGACCTCACACTAGGAAAGGCCTTCAAACACAATTCCCATTGAATGGAGTTCCATGTTAAAGCTGGATTTAACTTCATCAATAAATGAAAGTGATGATCATAGAATGCCCAGTCATAGCTAATTTTGTTTGAATGGCGAACCGTAGACTGATATTGCAGCAGGGGCAGAATTTGATCCGGAAATTTTTCGACATGACTGGAACAAAAAATTTCAGAAGCCAAAAAACCATTGTGAAATAGAAGAAATCACCTTGGGTGTTTTGGGAACCCAGATTAAGGAAGGGCTGTCACCCGAATCCCTTAATGACATAGTGTATGACCCCCTCGCCATCCTGTTGAGGTAAAAGAGATGCAAAATTGACATGTTCATTAGCCCAAATCTAACCTTTCAATTTTTGTGAAACATGAAATGTGAGAGGAAGAGCCAAGAAATAAAATCTTCACCTATAAAACTAAATGGTGGTTGACTCATAGACGGAGCAAAATGATCAAAGCTATGGAGGTACAGGAGGATGGAATGGAACCCGAACTCTGGTGTCCTGACCCCCGACAGAACTTAAAGCTGTTCCAACCGCATCTGAAATGGCTTCCTCCCTGGCAGGCTCATCATTCAAAGCAAGAAACTGGAAAGGCAAATTGACTGTCACGGAAATAGAGGCTTACAAGGGAGCATCCATATGGCTCTCCTCCCTTGCATAACAATGTCCACTGAACTGACCCGTAATATCCTGTGAAAGATTGTTGAGTGATCTGCTGTAAATGAAACGGTTGGAGTAAAGTTTGGTGAATGCAGAGGATACTGTGTCGGATGAACTGATGTATCGGATGGAGCCGACAAAATTGACGAAATTGAAAACGGCAGGTGGTTGGATGCAACTGATGTACAGGTAGATGTGGCAAAGGTTGACCCAGATCACTGCTGATGTGAAGGACCATGGGGAATTGTCCAAAGAGGTTCAGAAGAAACTTGGTAAATGGGTGACGTAGCGGAGCCTGAGGTTAAATGAATCCCTGAAGTGTCACAGAACAAAATGGAATTAGGCATGCTAAAATGTGCATTTTGAGTTGTTATAATTGGAATATCAATATTTGTCTGAATCTGGGAGGTTGTCGATTGTCTGTCAAAAATGGAAACAAATTTATGAGGTGACCCTGATGTCACTGTGGTAGCTGTGCTGCCCACCAAAACCGTGTGAAATGACAGGGGGGAGGGAGGGGGGGGGGGGCGCCTTGCAAACTCTAGCAAGTGTTCTTTGTGCTTCAATCGGGGATGAAACAGTGTTGACGTGAGGTAAATTAATCCACTTGGAACTTGAAGGTTGAAAAACTGCTGACAAATCTTCGACTAACTCCAGTGGCCGATTACACATACTGAAATAATAAGAGAAATTTCACAATAGAAAAGGGGTACTGAGTACTGAAACATGAAAAGTTGAAATACGAAAATGAAAACAGAGCCAAGCTCGCCGGTCCTGATAAAAATACATCAAGATACTGCATAATAACACAACACATAAAATCATTAAAAGATAACATATATCATGTAAAAAATGAATAGACTGCCTACATAGTAGGATGCATACACACAACAGTGGATCACAACCGATCCACAGCCCCAAAAGGGGTCACGGCACAAAGTGCATACTAAATTACAGAGGATCACGACCGATCCATAACACAAACTTGAAGACCTATAAAAGGTCTGACAAGCACAAAATATGGTGGAACATGCTGTTACCACAAATATGACACGGTAGACCTCAAGCGGTACTACAAAAACGTTCGCCGCCCGATGGTCCTTCCATCCCAGGGTCACAAACCAGTTGATTGAAAATACCACACACCCGGTAAAACAGCAAGGGCAACAATGAATCTTAATGTGGCATCAATACAAAAGGACAAAGTTAACATACTCATAACAAAAGTCAAGAGGACAGAAATTGAAAATTTTGAAATTCCAGAGCACTGGCCAGTTTAACTTGGCAAAAAACCCTGAGGTAAAAGAGCATCAGACGCGGTGAAAAACTTGTGCAAAAAGCTACATGCAAATGGTGAAAAAAAAAAATAAACGTTATCAAGGACAGGCAAGCCAGGCACACAACACACAAGCATATAAACATCAAGAAATGATAACGTATGCTTAAAGCATATTATTCAAGTAATAGACAGTGCTACCATGAATACTGCGGAAGTATTTTTTCATCCACTCTGGTGTAAAATGAACCCCATGGCACAGGTGTTTCAATGCAATGGTGTACAAACTGCTGTGCAACCAAAATTTTATATTATTTGAGGAGGACGGTAAAATTTCTTCCAAATTTTTATTGGACTCAACAACATCCGCACAATAACGTTCAACTGACAAATATGGACCACTATGTGGTTGATGGACGACAGTACGAGGAAAGAGCTGGCAAACAAAAACTTTGCGAAGACTCTCTTGTTTCAAAATAGTGGTGGCCAGATCATCTATATTGCTACCTAAACTGAATGGGTGACAAGTGCCTACTTCGTTACCTCCAATCTGCAAAATCACTAATTGGGGTTTAAAAGTAGCAATACAGCGAAAGGCAAACTCACCAAAATTTGTAATTGTGGCCCCTTGTTACCTTCATGAAATTGCAAATCCATTTCCGGTGCAAGGTCGTCATCATGACGCTCTTTGCGATTTAAGAATCGGGCAAGACGAACTGCAAAAGAATGCCCTAAAAAGAGAACTTGGATCGTTTCAACGTCTGACATATTGGAATCCAGAGACAGGGTATAAAACTAGAATACCGACATGAAAGATCCACCATAAAATCACAGATTGGCAGGATTTTTAAAATGTCACCTCAACGGATTTGTCAATGAATGAATCACAAAACGAGATGATCATGTGACCAGAATTCCCTGTAAAATCTCATTGGCCATGACGGCAGCGTGCAAATGGAACTATCCTTTCTAAAACATGATTGAACAATGGGAATCAGTGAAGCAAATAGAGCTCCTCTGACCCCAAGTTGATTTGGAATGAACATTATATAACCCATTAACCCCTCACAATTGTACTTGAGTGAACCAGAAACATTTATCGCTGCATAAAGTCAACCATCATTCTTCTGGTTTGTATATGGTTAAGACAAATTTTCTAACCATGTTTGGGCCTCTATATCTATTCAGCCACTCAGTCCAGCATAAAAGAAATTACAAATTTGGAATCTACAGGAAAAAATGAATCGGCATTCCAAATTTCAATGTTCTGGTAATATTTATACATGTAGCCAAGTTACTAGGCTTCAACGAACAGAAGAGTGCGCATGACAAAAAATGCTGACTTAAAAAGTAGTTTTATTGAGTACTAAATAGATTCAAAACAAAAAAGGTTTTAGGAGTAGGAAGCTATAATTTTGGGATGGTATGAAAGATTTTCTCAATTTGGTTGAAATGACATGAAATGACCCTAAGAATACAATACATTTCACTGTATTAACCAGAAATATACTGAGCACACATACTTTGTGTCTTAACTGAATAATAACTTTGATGTAAATGTGTGTTGTGAACGTGTGTCCATGTATGGTTAACAGATCGATAGCACATGACATGTCAGAATTTAATGTTCATTTTTGACTTTCTTACCTCCCTTGATGTATTTCTGCAGTGTTTACATGTACTCTGCAGTCAACATTGGAGAGAAACATGAAGGGAGGTAACTGAATTAAAAAACGAACTTGACAAACTGAAAACGTGGTTGTGACTGTCATGCGACATACATGTTGAGTAACATGGTAAAAAAGAGTGTTTTTTCTCCAGTTTTATTCTCTTATTGTGTTGTGATGCCTGCATCATGAAATACTGCAGATTACATTGTATTTATTTGTTACTGTTATGTACTCAATGCAACGTTGTGCAGCAGTGACTTCAATAAGCCGGGAAATGGTGACATTGTACCAATTGCAGACAATAAATCCCGTAATATCTTGGCCCAGCAGATTCTTAAATATTCTGCTTTGCACTATACAGGTATACGTTTTTAATGGACAAACTTCATTGAAATGGCCAGATATCAAAGAGATTTTTAATATTCTGTGTTTAATAAAGAATAATCGGAAGTGGCATTTTTTAACTGCCAGTTGTCATAATCAGCTGATGCCCCATAACTGGCCATTATCAATCCAGATTATTGGTTCATTACTACTAAATTATGTCATGTGCAGTATGTTCACACGTGTTAGCCGGTCTGCGAACGCTATTGACTAAAAATAGCCATTAGTAATTGGCTACACTTTACAATCTTTGTTTCAAGTTTATTATGCTCCATCACAGGCTGTGTAAATTAGTATTAACTTGAATTGATAATAATTTAACAATAACATGAATTTGGAGGATGTTACGGTTTATTACTGGTCCGAGAGGAATGAATAACAGCCCAAGGGTTTATTACCAACCCAAGACAAATTCTTGGGCCATTAATAAGCTAGAGGGCTGTTATTCAGACCTCAAGGGTCTTTAATAAACCGTGTTGCCCAACAAAACCATGTTATTACTATTATTACCATGACCAGAAGTGGGAGGCGGGTTGTTAATGAATTTTGTTTTCATTAACGCCTGTCGCTCACTTTCGGGTTGCATGACATAATGAATTACTGAGTTTTACCACCCAGTTATACTCTGTTGATGTACTAGAGAACACCTGCTAAAGTGGTAATAATAAACCGTAATGGCCTCCAAACTCATATTATTGGTATTTTGGCAAGCCATGGATTGCTAATGGTACAAAACATAAGGGCCATTTAAGTAAGTGACCACAAAATAGTTTTGTTGAGTCCCACACACAGGCTCCAAGAAAGAAACCACCACGTGAAAAGATATTCCTTTGGAAGAGTGCTAATAATTATTCCCCCCCCAAAAATTCGGGGGAATCTAGCCGTGACGTCGTCCCTCTGTCCATCTGTCTGTCTGTCCATCTGTCCGTCCGGGCGTAGACGGAATTCGTGTCCGCTCCATAACTTCTTACATCCTTCAAGGATATTAATGATACTTGGTATTATTATTGCCCACAACCAGAGGGTGTGTCGCGAATAAGGTTGGAATGGCTATCAAGGCTTTTTTCGGGGGAATCAGCCACCCTTTGGTGGCCATCCTCTAGTTTTTAATTTGTAGGCAAACTGACACTATTAAAACTCTGATCAGAAACGTTTACAACATTCATTCCTTGCTGAACCAACATCAACACCTTATGAAACACCTTTGTCCTTCAAGCACAGATATAGTATCCCAACTACCATCCAACATTCTGTCATTTTGCTTCCACCAACCATGCATATTATAAATAAGTGTAACAGTCTGACCTTCAGCCCAAATTAAAAAATTTAACCTGATGGAGCTAGAAGGAAGAAGCCATTAGCTGTTCTTGGTTTGGGGGTTAATGTCTGCATAGGTAAGTAACCCTCACTCAGATATGAAATTTTCGAACAGGTATAAATTACAAAACAGACGTGAACGCAATATTTATGAAATCTACTGGTTCAATGGACAATTTAGCACAAGCTCCAGATGAATTATCAATACATATTTGATTTCTGTCAGTTAAAGTTAAAACTTTTCTAGGTCTTACAGTGGTATATCCCAAATTCATTCAACAGTTGAACCCCAGTTGAATGACACAATTGAGTTTCGCACAGAGATTCACTCATTTAAATCAAAAACAAATGATACAATCATACAAAGGGCCACAAAACCTTACCCCAACCGTAACTTTTCCATTGAATCTACCTACTAGTACAGTAGCCTTAACAACACCAAATAATATTGGAATAATTATTCAAAATCAATACAAGCATTCTTTAGCGCTATATTACACACCTTTTACCACCAGAGTGTCAAAACATACGCACTCATCAAATACTGAAAATTTCTCAATCAAATGACAAGTCATTTGACCAAGAAATTCACAATGTTTCCCCATATTAGAGCACAATTAACTATTATGAAAAATTACACGTAATTTTACCATGATCAATTCGTAATGTCCCCCACCTTGTGAGAATAATGTTGGATACAATCTTAAAAAATACCCATACTCACAATTATTTCCTCAACAGCTCCCCCCCACCCCCCATTCAACCAAATACACTACAATATACACTATGTTTTATCAGTTTGATGAAACTTTTGGAGTCTGATTTGTATCATCGGAATCTAAAAAGTCCACTTTTATTGCACAGACTGTTACAGCGCAAACAATCAAGCCTGGAAATAAGTGGAGCAGTCACGATTATTTGATTAGTCAACTAAAATAAAAACCGTTGAATTCTGCAACAGCGGGGCCATATCCAGGGATAATTTGGGGACACATGTCCATATATGCAGCCTGCATAACCAAAGGCTGTAAGCGGTAGAAATTAGAGACAGATACTGAAAGTAGGATTACTGTACTGAAGAACGCAAAGTTTTTAAAAGATCCAAAAGTTCAAATGACTGTAATGCCTCACATGCTTTCTGCATGTCGGTCCCGTGTGTTTTCTTTTTATCCGAGTTCAATTGCCTTAGGCATAATTTTAGTCAACTAAAGTATCCTAGTTCGGAATTCAAGGGATTAGCTTTGTGTTGATTTTAGTCATGAATATTTTTTGCTGAATTTTGACCGATTGAACGAACTATGGAATGAAGATTATACACGAATACAGTGAGTTTGGGCACCTAAACAGGTATACTGGTTTTGTAAGTATATTACATGTAGATCATTGAATTTATGGGAAAGAACTATTAATTGACTAACTGTCAATTAGTGACTACAAAAATTGATAGTCTCGGCAGCCATAGAAATAAGCAGACTGTCATCTGCAGAATGAGGTCCCCAGAGAGGGAATTTGGTGATGCTACCCAGCATAGCAGTGTGGCATCACTAAATTTACCCTCTGTGAACCTCAATCTGAATCAAGGTCTCAGGCCTGAACAGAAAGAGGTACCCAGAGGACATATTAGCCCACTGTGTGGGGGTAGCACCAGCAAATTCCCCCTCGGGGGACCTCATTCTGCAAATGACAGATTTCTTATTTCCAGGCTTGCAAACAGACGCTATCGACTGAGTTGGCACAGACCCGAACAGGTTGATGATCCCAAGAAATCTCATTTCAGAGATTAACCACACACACTCTGTATGCTTCAATTGTCACATCATTTATTTTAACCTACCCCCAAAATTCAGGCTGGACAGAATGTTTCAGAAGGAAGGTGAAATGGTTAGAAGAAGAGAGCCTATTGCTGAATGTGGAGAAGTTGTGACTTCCTTGATATGACCCACCACAAACAGTTACAAAAGGCTACTAACACAGCAGGAAGAAGAGAGCCAGGAGAAATGGTGGCGTCCAAGACATGACCCTCTACAAACAGTTACAGAATGCTACTCAACATGAAATAAAAAATGCATATGGGTGCAGCAGCTATATCATCAACATGATCTCCACAGATAGGAACCTCAAAAAGTATACTTTCATCCAAGGCAATCAATGTGAAAGCAATGAAGTGTCGCTTCCGAAGAAGAATGTCTTATCACAGTGATCCACAGACCAAGGCTGCCATCCAAAACAATCAGTTCACAAGTGTGTTTCCCCCAAAAAAGCACAATGCCATGCTATCTTTGTCTGGAAATTCATTTCCTCAGATGCATACATTTTCTGAGACCACATCAGCATATCAAAGCTACTGAAGGATCTAAACCCTTGCAATACTCAAGAACCAGATGTCATACCTTCTTGCTTTCTTAAAGTATTTATCGAAGAGATATCCCTAGCACTCACACTTGTTTTTCAAATCCTCCCTACACCAGGGTACTATCCCAGATGACTGGAAACAAGCAGTAGCTATTTAAGAAAGGTGATGGAAGCTCTCCTGCTAATTAGTAATTTAATGGCCCATATCTCAAACCACCATCTGTCCCAAAATGCTTGAACACATTGTTCACAGCCAGATTATGAGACATCACAAAATCTAAGACATTCTATCCAACAAGCAGCATGGCTTCTGGAAAAGATGCGTACATTGTAGAACCTCGCCACTGTACTTGAAGAAGGCAAACGGATAGATGCTGTAAAGCTCCACCAATATGGTATCCATGGCAACATTTTACACTGGATTGAGATTTTCCTATCCAACAGAAGCCAGAAGGTTATCTTGGAGAACCACTCTTCCTCTCCCTGTCCTGTGACCTCTGATGTTCCTCAAGCACCTCTGTTGTTTCTTCTCTCCATAAATGACCTCCAAGAAAAGGTGTCTTCCAGCACTAGGCTTTACTGATGACAGCATAATGTACAGAAGAACATGAAATACTAATGTTTTCTCCATTTTACAGGATGATTTTCGGTCTTCACTGTCTACAACAGTGAAAGAAAGATTAGATGATGTCATTCAACCCATCCAAGTGTGAAGTTATCAGAATCACTCGCAAGTGGAAACCAATCCAGACCCCATATTCTATTCATGGCCACACCCTTGCCTTTTTGAAACACAGGAGATATTTTGGTGTCAGCACTGCAGACAACCTAAGTTGGAACCACCATATTAATTCATCCTGCAAGATGGCCAACAACAGCCAAGGATTCCTTTACCAAAACCTTGCCAGATGTCTAAAGGCCCAGTGCTACATGTGCTTGGTTAGCAGCCACTAGTGAATATAGATCAGCTGTATAGGACCCTCACTCCAGCAGAAAAGTCAACAAAACAAGTAACACATGCATGTAGGTCTGTGCATAATTCAGACCCACAGAAATGTCACATTCCTGATTTCTACCCAACATATGCCCTTGTTGAATAAGTGTACAGGGCTTAAAATTCATGCAAGAAGTGATCCCTACAAACGATTCTTGCAAGAAAAACAATGAGAATCAACTTTGATTCTCTCAAAATGTTTATTTGATTCTCATCATAGATTCTGAAAGAGTCCTTAGGGGCCAGGAGAATTCCACTTATTTTTTGCTCCCTCATAATAGGGTACCATTTTAACTTAGCAGAGGTGTCCAGTGAAGTCTTGTTGCCGGTACAGGCAGCCAAGACCTCACTAGAAACCATTGCCAAAGTACTGTTACTTCTATCAGCAAGAAGACAAAGAGCCAGTATCTTAGAACACATATTCTGCATATGCATATGAGACAAGAAACTCACAAAAATTGGAACTAGGTCCTTGAGGGTGAAACTCTTGTAAATATATAATGATTAGGGCTGGCATGATTAATCAAGAAGTTGACTAATCATCGACTTCACTGCCTTTCGGCACTTTTCATTAGAGCCCTGATAGTGGCTTCTAGCACTCCACCAGTTAAACGATTTTCTTCAAAAGTCAGTTATAAAATTTCATAATCATGCCAGTTCTAATAAGGAGGTAGGTATTTTTGATATGGAATATGTACTACATACACTGACAAGAGTATACCAGTATACACTCAAATTCTAAATTATTCAAGAACTGAAAATTGATTCTCGCAGCAGGAGTTCATGAAAATCAAAACTGATTTTCATAAATCCAGACAAATTTTAAGGCCTGGTGTACCAAGAATTTTTTGAAAAAAATAGATATTCAGAGTTTCGACTTGACCCGAAATTGGGTTTTCTTTGCACAATTTAAATCCATTTTCAATTTCATTAAAATGACACTTTGCAATGAATCAATTAAATTAAAAATTAAATTGAATGACATATTTTATTTATTTCATTCATTTACTCACTTGTGTTGGGTTCAAACTCTCAAATCAGTTTCAAAGACTCTGACTTTGCAGAAATGTATCTAAATATGTGTGAATGGCAAAGAGAATCTGACTTGGCAGAAATGTACATTAATACATGTATGTGTGAATGGAAATGAGAATGTGGTGGATCAGTGCTTAGAGCACTGGACTATAGATCAAAAGGTCATTGGTTCAATCCTGTGGAGATGGGCAATATACCGAAAAAACATACCGATACTGATATCATGGGGATACCGAAAAACCGAACCAAACCAATATTATAGTTGAATACCAAAACCGTCTGAATTTTTAAATCTTCTACATTTGTTATTTATAAAGCCCTGCTGAGGCTTGATAACAACTAAAAGGTTCATTTTCATAAAATAAGTAACAGATTTTCTTTTCAGTTTTTTAACCCTCAATGGTCTAGAAATTGTCCTGAATTCCCCCACCAGACAGCATCCTGTACATGTCCAGTTGCTTAGCAGTTATTTTTAGTCAAGTCTTGGCTGCCTGTTAAGGCAGCCAAGACCTGACTAGAAATCACTGTCCAAGTGATTTGTCTATTGTCAGCAGGACTTTCTGAAGATGGCATGGTCAGGACACATGCTCTGATATTTAAAAAAAAAGCCTTAAATAGGTCTTTATGCATCAAGGTGCACTTGGAACAAGTCACAAAATTACTGTAGATATGATTTGTGTTCATAAAAGAATGCCACTGTCGTGCTCATTGGTAGTGGAACTTATAGCACTGTCATAGAGTGATACAAGAAAACCTTATAAGTCAAATACTGAAGCTATCCCAAGGTTTCCACCCTAAAAATACTGAAACCGATACCGAACTTAAAATTCTAATGCTGCCCATCTCTACAATCATGACCTTCTTCAACTGCATTGTGTCCTTGGCCAATTTGTAATCCCAACTGCCAAAGTGAGAGCATGGTAGTGCAGTGTGCTGAGACTTACAGTTGAAACTAGAAGTCCTGTGACTACATTGTGCACCACTTTGAAGTAATAGTGTGCTGAGTAAGTGCACTTTTGTCCCCATCAAACTGCACCATTATCAATTCCTGTAGAAAAAACAGTGTGCCCAACTCTGTACAATTCTGTACTAGTAAATAGAGATCATTAACATCATTCCAAACCTCTACGGGGATATACATGTGTATGAACATGTACCGGTAATGATGTAACTAGATAATAAAATTTGACTGCATATACAGAATGAAGAGAGTGGATTACGACTTAATCGCAGCTCCATATATTCCCCAGTCAAAAAGTATTTATAATTGTTCATAACAACACAAGAAAGACTTGCAGATTCATCACATCGACCACCTGGTGCAATCCGGTGGACCATGTGATGAAAGTTTGCAAGTGCTTGTTGTGTTTTGTCCTCAGAAGTTGCAGATAATTTCTAAATGAAAACCCTATTCCACAGCGATTTAGTAGTAATCCACCCTCCACATACTGTATGTAGTCTCAATACTTTCTTTCTGTTTGATCGGTTCAGTTTGTGATTTCACTGCCAACCTCGTCACTAGCTCATTATATTTTGCATTGCATAGTCCAAGTGCTCTTCGTGTGTTGCAGACTACTTGATTCTGTAGTAATTAGCGCATTAACTAACAAGCATTTTCTGTTCTAATTGTGACAGAACTTCTAGTTTCAAATGTACAGCATGTCGATGGAACACACATGCCTTCAACTGATGCTAGTTATTGAGTTGGGGAGTCCATTAATTACTCAACACTGCTCCATTAATATATCTGGTATACAGAAATGGATACGCATGATATTTTTATCATGATTCCAGGTGTTCTGATTACATCCAATCAAGGGTTAAGGTTAACTTTTCAATGATCTTGATGCTTTATTATCTGGATCAAATCAAATAGGTATGTTTTTCGTTCACCTAACTGAAAGTGATCACTTTTTTTTCTGTCTGCCCGTCTATCATGAACTTTACATTATCGACTTCTCCTCCAAAACCCCCTGGCCAAATTGGACCATATTGAATATGCATGCTCCTCATCATATGTCCATTCAAGTTTGTTCAAGTAAAATTGCCATGCTCTATAGGGAGGGGGTGGGAGAAAATGCTCCAAAATTCTAGAAAAATCTTCTCATGAAGTAGTGGGTACAATGACTTGATATATGGTATGGAGCTTCCTTCTGAGGTGTAGTATCAAGTTTGTTCAAACGAAGTTCGTGGAGCAATATTTGCCTTCGTAATCGGATGTGCAAGATTTTTGGCCCCACCAAAAATTTCTATTTTCTGAACCGATAGTCCAATTTGAACGAAATTCGGTATGTGGTATTATTGAGTCATAAGTACTTGATTCATGAAATAAAAAATTCCCCTTGTTCCCCGTGGGAACCCCAGGAGCTAAATATAGAAAATATTTTCAAATGCCCATATTTCCCAAACCACATGGAACAGAGAATTGTTATTTGGTAAGAAGCATCCTTAGGACCAGTAGAATCGATTGATAAAAAAAAAAAAATTGTCATCAGTTGTGTTAGGGTGCTCTGTAGAGGGCATCAGAAAAATGCTGAGTCAGCATATTTGCAAATATTAAAAAAAATTTCTTCTCCAGAATCACAGATCAGAATATTCTTATATTTGGCATACAGCATCCATAGGGGGTCAGATACAAGTGTATTCAATTTTAAGTCCATCAGTTTGTATTTGGACTCAAATCTTAACTTAGGGCAATATGGGAAATAAGCTTTAAAAATCTTCTTCTTCAGAACCACTGGTCAGAATGTTTTAATATTTGGTAAACATCATTATAATGAGGGTCAGATTCAAGCTTGTTCGAATCAAGTCTCTCAGTTAATATTTGGGCTTCCTATGAGGGCCCTAATTTTAACTTAGTGCAGTATGAGGAAATTTTCTTTAAAAATCTTCTTCTTCAGATCCACCAGTCAGAATCCTTTCATATTTGGTATACAGCATCTCTAGGCGGGTCAGATTCATGTTTGTTCAAATCGAGTCCCTGGATTTATATTTGGACTCCCTATGGAAGCCCAGATTTTAACTTAGTGCAATATGAGGAAATTTCTTCAAAAATGTTTTTCTTCAGATGCACCAGTCAGTGACCAGATTCTATGTAAGCTGATCATTCTTCACTTAGGTATAAGTGAATCTTGTAAAGGAACAGTGACTACATACTTTCTGGTTTGTCATGTCAGGTCATCAACACCTCATTTTCACAGCTCTGACCAAGTTGCTACTGACGCTATCAAACTCAGGGGTGAATTGAAACAAATGGTCTTCGCCAGCAGAGGTAATCCAAACCAGATTATGTCTTGACAAATTATCTTCATACTCATTTAATTGAGGTGAGAGAATAATACTATCAACATTAAATCTCAAGTCTGCATTCTACATCTGGTCTGCATCAAGTGGCCAAGTATCAGGTTATTTCTTCCCACCATCAAGGTGCCATGCGTTAGATTTGCTAATTATAGATAATTTTCAAGTCCCATATATGTGTGTGGAATTTGTCATGGAACAGAAATTAACTTATTCTCAATTCTTGTCTTATTTCATAATCATTTCATAAACATTGAACATTATCCTTTTCATCAAACACTACACACAGTCAAGTTTAGCTACAGTGTCATTGACACTTTCATTTAGGTTTCTATTGGAGCCAAATTTTAACTTAGAGCAATGTGAGGACATTTCTTTAATAAATCTTCTTCAGATCCACCAGTCAGAATTGTTTCATATTTTGTATATAACATCTTGAGGATTCAAGTTTGTTCAGTTTGAGTAACTGGCTTAATATTTGCGTTCTCTTTGGGGGTAGTGGGGAGGGAGGGGGGGGGGGGTTAGGTTCAAGTTGGTCAAATCCATTTCTTAGTGTTTTTCCATAAAATTTGCCTTTCATCACTTCATTCCTTTGTAGATGAACCATGTCTAACTGAATGTGACCCCAAATACTTCTTTGAACCACTTTGTCAGGTGAGCAATTAAGGCCCCTCGTTTCTTTACTCGTCACTACCTGATTTCTGACTGTCAGAGACAGGTGGATAGACATACATTTGGAGCTCTGATATCATCATTCACTAAAAGTCAGAGGACTCAGAACCTGACGTCTGGCTGTCAAACGTTGCAACTACTTTCTCTTGTCACAGTGTTGTATCCAACTGTCTTTTTAATGCATATTTGTGCCAGGATAGTCAATGCCAGCATTAATTTTTGCATTCTTCAACATTGACTGTGTTTCAACCCACAGGATAGTGATAGATATGCATGCTCCATCATACAAATTTGTCAGTTACTCAGCAAATAAAAATAACCATTGAGATGGCAGTCGTTGACAGGTAGCATAGTAATCAACTAATCACCACAGCCATAAAGACTACAATACTTTTAGATAACTCGAATGTTATGTACATGTAATGACTTCATTCTTTTGTTTGTCCATCCATCCATCCATCCATCCATCCATCCATCCATCCATCCATCCATCCATCCATCCATCCATCCATCCATCCATCCATCCATCCATCCATCCATCCATCCATCTGTCTGTCCATCCATCCATCCATCCATCCATCCATCCATCCATCCATCCATCCATCCATCCATCCATCCATCCATCCATCCACTGAGACAGACAGACAGACAGACAGGCAGGCAGGCAGGCAGGCAGGCAGGCAGGCAGGCAGGCAGGCAGGCAGGCAGGCAGGCAGGCAGGCAGACAGACAGACAGACAGACAGGCAGATTATTGCCTCAATTTCTCAACAATATATTACTGCTTGTTTTACTTATTTATTGTTGTTTAAGGTCACATATTTCTGCACAAAGGGTAATTGTGACTGTAACATGGATATAAAGTCGGTCTAGCCAATCGTTTATACCCAACTCCCCCATTTTAGAGGACATCCACCCCAAGCATTGGTTACTGGGTCCTATTTTACCAGTAAAACAGAGCTTGTTTACCACAGTAAACAAGTCCTGCTTCACAACATTCATACAGGGATTATTTGCATTAAAAATTGGGAATTTATTAAAGAGAGATAAGATATTTTCTGATACTCAAATTTTGTATGATAATGATTTGTGATCTTAAGGTTTTATAAATTATTGGTTGAACTTGGTTGGACTTGACTTTATATCCATGCTGCGGTCACGATTATCCAGTGTGCAGAAATATCTGACATTAAACAACAAATAAATCTTCAGGTTTCATTTTTCAAGTTTTTGACTTGAGAAGCAAGATGCATACAATGTGTTTTACTTTGAAATAAGCCTTCAGAATTGCAGACACAGAAATATGTGTTATTAAAAAACTTTTTTTTTTCTACAATTAATAAAAAAATTCATAAATTCCATCCTTGACTTTTTTCTGTAATAGAGTAATTGTCTTGTATTTTGGTCTTTTTTATCTGTTGCATTACCAAAAAGTAAACTTTTAAATTCTGTGAATAATCATTTGAGTGTAGCTTTTTATAATTGATAGTCAGTCATGAATTCCCACCCAATTTTCATTACTACCATCTACCTTGGAAGTACTCGATTCCAGGAAGTCTTAACTTTTATTTCTGAGGTTCACATGCATCACAATACAAATTAATAATTTTTCTTCATTTAGGAAAAGGTAGAAACAGCCAATGCAACATTGGCATATACAGAAGATATCCAAGAAGCAGTTGAATAGCACCAGAAGCAAGATATTAAGAAATATAAAGATCCTCAGAAAGAGCTAGAAGCAGGTTTACACAAAGTACTTTCTTCTGTGTTTTATCAAGCCCCACCAGTGTTGTATATAGTGGAGAGCCCTATCTAAACATCAAGTCCTACAGTTGAAACTAGAAGTCCTGTCACAATTAGAGCAGAAAATGCTCGTTAGTTAATTCGCTCTTTACTGCAGAAGATTCAAGTAGTCTGAAATACACAACGTTTGTGCTGTGCAATTCAAAATATAATACACTATTAGCGTGGTTGGTAGTGGAATCAATAACTGAACCAATCAAACAGATGGAAAATATAGAGAGTACAGTATTTAGAGGGTGGATTACTACTAAATCGCTGTGGGATAGATTTTTCACAGTGTAATTATTTACATTTTCTGAGGACAAGACACCAGAAGCACTTCCACTTTCATCATATGGACCACCGGTTAGCACCTGATGGTCCATGTAATGAAGTTTGCAAGTGCTTCTCGTGCTGTTATAAACAATTAAAAATACTGTTTAAGTGGACAATATATGGCGCTGCGATTAAGTAGTAAACCAGTCTCTTCATTCTGTATATGCAGTTGAATTTTAATGTCTGTTTACATCAGTACATATATAAATATCCTAGTGAACATAAGGTGTGATGTTAATGATCTCTATTTACTGGTATAGAACTGTTAGGCACACTGTTTTTCTACTGGAATTGAGTTACGCTAATTGAGCAGTTTGAGTTTGATAGGTGCAATAAATGCATTTAGAATAAGTGACACATAAGTTTTTAGTTTTCTGTCCTCACTTACATGGCTTTCTTACTGTTACATTGTGTACATCAATTTCTTGTATTACATATATATGTTATAATTATGTATTATAATTATGTATTGTATGCATACAACACAACTTCTCTCTTAATGAATAAATATTGTTTAAACTACGAAGTGCACTTACTCAGCATGCTATTACTTTGAAATAGAGCACAATACAGTGACAGGACTTCCAGTTTCAATGTATATGTTGATATACATTCTCGCTGATTTCCATGAGATGCAGTATGTAGAATTGATGCAATTACTTGATGAATAACTTAAAAATAATTGAGAGAGAATTCTGTGTGATATGTACTGGTCTCGTATATACTTGGTTAACTAGCGTTCCCTTTTTGGAGTCTGTCGGTGGCCCAGTGGTGTGCGTGGTTCAGTATAGTTAGCTTAACTTGACAAAGTCAAGATAAGCTATTGCCATCACGAGTGCGGAAGTCTATTAGTCTGTGACTCTGTTCACATTTTCCTTTAGCACAGGCTACACCCCAAAGTTCTTGTCTGATCATCACGAAATTTCATATGCAGGTTTGGGGTTATGTCTAGATGAGAATGTCCCCTTTTGGTCGCGATCGGCCAACCGGTACGGCTGCCTGAGCCCGAAAACCATTAGCACAGTCTACAGGTCGTATTTATGAAGGGATTTAATTGTAATTTGGTAGGATGCCTCTGTATAATGTCTGGATGAGAATGTCCCCTTTTGGTCATGATCTGTCAACCGTGATGGCGCCCCAAGCCCAAAACCCAAAAACTTTTAGCACAGTCTGCAGGTCATATTTAATATGGAGGGATTTCATTGTAACTTGGAAGGATGACTCCGTATGATGTCCAGATGAGAACTTCCCCATTTGGTCACGATCTGTCAACCATGACGACTGCCTGAGCCCAAAACCCGAAAACCTTTAGCACAGTCTACAGGTTATATTATGGAGGGATTTCATTGTAACTTGGTAGGTTGACTTCATATAATGTCTAGATGAGAACGTCCCCTTTTGGACGTGATTGGTCAACTGTGACGGCTACAGGGGCCCGAAAACCTTTAGCACAATCTACAGGTCATATTTATGAAGGGATTTCATTGTAACTTGGTAGGTTGACTTCATATAATGTCTAGATGAGAACGTCCCCTTTTGGACGTGATTGGTCAACTGTGATGGCTACAGGGGCCTGAAGCCTGAAAACCTTTAGCACAATCTGCAGGTCATATTTATGAAGGGATTTCATTGTAACTTCGTAGGATCACTCCAGATGATGCCCAGATGAGAATGTCTCCCCTTTTGGTCATGATCATTCAATCAGGATGGCTGCCCGAGCCCAAAACCCGAAAAACTAGAGTACAGACTACAGGTCATATTTGTGACAGGATTTCATTGTAACTTGGTAGAATGACTCAGTATAATGTCGAGATGAGGACGTCCCCTTTTAGTTGCAATCGGTCAACCGCGATGGCTACACAGGCCTGAAGACCGAAAACCTTTAGTACAGTCTACAGGCCCTAGTTATGAAGGGATTTCATTGTAACTTGATAGGATGACTCGTTTTGGAATAATTTCACTGTAACTTGGTAACTTTCGTTGACATACGTTAACTTTGAGGGCCACATACATCAACTGTGAAGGCCACATTAACCCACCCCTCGGCTCTTTAGTACAGTCTACACCTCATATTATTTTTATTAAAAACATAGCATACAGGGAACAGAAATGAACATATTCCCAATTATCACAATTGTTGTCTTATTTCATAATCCTTTCATAAACATTGAACATTATCATTTTCATCAAACACAACACACAGACAAGTTAAGCTACAGTGTCATTGACACTTTCATTTTTCTTGATGGTTGGTGCCTATGGAACTCTCTGGGCATGGGTTTGAACCCCTACTATGCCATTGTAAATAAAACCAGCATCCTACTTAATTGTGTGGAACACAGGGAATTTGAAAAAGAGACGTTCTCACTGATTTCCATGAGGTGCAGTATGTAGAATTGATGCAATTACTTAATGTATATGTTAGAGTAATAGTTGCCAATTTATGAAATGGGTAAAAATTATTTCCAAACTCAAAACTGAACTCAGTGAAAATTGAATTAATAAGTCAAGTTTAAGCACGAACGGCAAAATTCCATTATCCATATGTTGTGTTGATAATATACTGAGTGAAAAAAGAAAGTATAATAAACTTCAATGAGCATTTTTTTTAGTATTATCGATTTTAATCCCAAACTAATTATTGTAAATTCATATTTCGAGTCTAGCTGTATGAATTTGCATAATTTCATGTTTTTTCTGTGGCCAGCATCACGTCAGGACATCGCTATTCAGACATGGGGTGAAATGAAAAGTTCACACCTGCAGTCAGTAGCATGTATGTCCACCGTTTGCCTCTTGGATGGCAAGACATTGATGGCACATGGACCTGATAAGTCGCTGGATGTCACCCTGTTATATTACGTTACACTCCTGCCTTAGAACATTACGTAAATCGCTTAACATCTGAACATCATGAAGTCGTACCCGACGGTCCACTTGATCCCAAAGATGCTCGATTGGCATCAAATCTGGCAAAAGTGGGGGCCAGGGAAGAAGTTCAGTGCTCTGCTCCTCAAGAAAGTCACGACAGGTATGCGCCACGTAACATCGGGCATTGTCTTGCTGGAATAACTGCAATCTGACGTTAGCGTTGAACAACGTGACAACAGCGTTAAGAATTTCATCCCTATATCGCTGTCCATTCAGATTACCATCAGTGAAGATCAACTGCATTCGATGGTGCAAGGAAATTCCTGCCCAAACCATTACTCTACCCCCGTCGAAACGGTCACATTCCCACACGCAAGCATCAAGAAACTGTTCTCCTTGTCAGGGATACACACTTGCCCTACCATCAGTGCGCCGTAGACAAAATCGTGATTCATCACTAGAAAGAACTGTACTCAAACGCTGCTGAGTCCAGCGAACACACAGATGTACCCATTTCATTCTGACAGTACAATGACGTTTGGTAAGAATTGGTCTGTGGCATGGACGCCTACTTCAGATGCCGTGTTCAGCGAGTCTGTTGCGGACAGTTTGTGCACTGATTCTATTGTTAGTTCTTCCAGGAGTAATTGCTGTTGTCCTTGTCGCCAGAAGGAAGCGATCCCGCAAGTGAGACGTCCTGATGTGTCAGTCTTGTGCAGGGGTCGTAACTCTTGGTCGACCAGAAGGCGGTCGGTTGGCAGTAGATCCAGTGGTTCTATACCTTCCAATGAGACAGTAAATAGTGGCCACAGTGACTCTGAACTCAGCAGCAAGGTCACCTGGAGGTATCCCTGCCTCAGGCATACCAATGGCACTCAACCTCTGATTTTCGGTTAACCTTGGCATTTTTAGCTCAACTTTGACGTAAGTCAAATCTGAGCTTATGGCATGGCCAGTCGTCCGTCTGTCCGTCAACAATTCAATATGGCTCGGGCTAGAGGCTCTATTTATGAACCGATCTTTACGAAACTTCTTGGGGTACCTTTGTTATCACCGTGGGACGAGAACGAGTGTTTTGGGGTCTGATCGGGAATTCAAGATAGCCTCTGGCAGCCATTTTCTACAAAATTAGGTGCAATCAGATTTTTGCGCAGAACTTCCATATGAAAGGGCTGATTTGAATAATTTTCTGCTTGAATGTTTAGTGCCATGGGGTACATCACATATAATACAGGTTTTTTTCTCGTGCAGAAATTATGCAAATTAGATGAATTTTGATTTATTCGGTGCTACTCATACACAGTAAGTGCACATGTCAATACAGCTCGGGCTAGAGGCTGTATTTATGAACCGATCTTCATGAAAATTCTTGGGTACCTTTGTTATTACCTTGGGACAAGAACGAGTGTTTCTGGGTGCGGTCCAAAATTCAAGATGACTGCCAGTGGCCATTTTGTACCAAAATTTGGTCCAATCAGTTTTTTGTCAACTTCTATATGACTCGTATTTATGAACTGATCTTCATGAAACTTCTTGGGTACCTTTGTTATCACCTTGGGACAGGAACAAGTGTTTTTGGGTGCCTTTGTTATCACTGTGCTATGAGAACAAACAGACCCACTCTGGGACTCAAAGATTTCTTTTCTAGTTTAGCATCTGAATGTCACCAAACTTTACAATAATTTACCTATACATTTGGTTCAGGCTACGGTCAGTATTTTTGTACAGATCGTTACAATACTTCATATGTACCTTTGTTATCATGTCATTACCCAGATGTTTGTCATTGCTGTGTCACATACTATACATGTACATGTCTTAACAAGTTGAGCTACAGTGTCATTGACACTTTCATTTGTACAGAACTTCTATATGAAGGTTTGGATTTCAATAAATTTTTGAATGAATGTTTAGTAACATGGAATGCACCACATATAACCCAGGTTTTTTTCTCGTGCAGAAATTATGTAAATTAGATGAACTTTGATTTATTCAGTGCTACTTATACACAGTTGGTACACATGTCAATACCACTCGGGCTAGAGGCTGTATTTATGAACTGATCTTCACAAAACTTCTTGGGTACCTTTGTTGTCACCTTGGGTTGAGAACGAGTGTTTTTTGGTGCGGCCCAAAATTTCAAGATGGCCGTCATCGGCCAATTAGACAAACTTTGATTTTTTAGCTCATCTTGACAAAGTCAAGCTGAGCTAATCTAATTGCTTCCCGTCCGTCGTCCGTCGTCCATCAACACCATGTTTTGGTATTCTCCTCCAAAACCACTGGGCCAATTCAAGTGAAAGTTTGTGTGAGTGATGGTCCCAAAGGGGCATTTCATTTTTGTTCAACTCAGCATGCCCAGCCCCATAGGGAGGGAGTGGGGGAAAATCCTCCAAAATATTTTAAAAATCTTCTTCTCAAGAACCAGTGTGTACAATGACTTGATATTTGCTATGGAGCTTCCATATGAGGTGTAGAATCAAGTTTGTTCAAACGAAGTTCGTAAAGTAATATTTGGCTTTGTAATAGGGGTAAGATTTTTGGCCCCACCCAAAATTTCCATTTTCTGAACCGATGGTCCGGTATGAACCAAATTTGGTTTGTGGTAGTATTGGGTCATAAGTACTTGACCCATGCAAAAAAAAAATTTCCCGCATCCCCCATGGGAACCCTGGGAGCTAAAAATAGAAATATTTTCAAACGCTCATATTTCCCAAACCCCACGGAACAGAGAGCTTTTATTTGGTATGAAGTATCCTTATGACCAGTAGAATTGAATGGTAAAAAAAAATTGCCATCGGTTATGTTAGGGTGTTCTGTAATGGGCATCGAAAAAATGCTGAGTCAGCATATTTGCAAAAATTAAAAAAAATCTTTTCTCCAGAACCAATCATCAGAATCTTTTGATATTTGGTATACAGCATTCATAGGAGGGTCAGATAAAAGTTTGTTGAAATAAAGCTCATTGGTTCATATTTGGGCTCTCTACAGGAGCCCAAAGTTTTAACATAGGGTAATATGGGGAATATTCTTTAAAAATCTTCTTCTTCAGAACCACCAGTCAGAATCTTTTAATATTTGGTATACATCATTGTTATGAGGGTCAGATTCTAGATTGTTCAAACCAAGTCCCTAGGTTAATATTTGGGCTTGCTACGGAAGCCCAAATTTTATCTTTGTTCAATATGGAGGGTAATTTAAAAAAATCTTCTTCTTCAGATCCATCAGTCAGAATGCTTTGATATTTGGTATGCAACATCTCTATGGGGGTCAGATTCAAGTTTGTTCAAATCAAATCCCTAGGTATATATTTGGGCTCACTATGGTAGCCCAAATTTTTACTTAGTGCAATATGAGAAAATTTCTTTAAAAATCTTCTTCTTCAGATCCACCAGTCGGAATGTTTTTATATTTGGTATACAACATCTCTAGGGGGAGTCAGATTCCAGGTTGTTCAATTCGAGTGCCTAGGTTAATATTTGGGCTCCATATGCAGGGTATTTGATGACTGGATTCGCATCGCAAAATGCTAGTCAAAAATGGCCAAATGCTAACCATTTTTCTTTCATATTTGCCTTATATTCACTATTTATCATCACTTTTTGAAACCAAGATGGAAACTGCTAATCAAATTTTTAAAAACAAAAAATACCCTGATATGGGAACATGAAATTTAACTTAGTATAATATGAGGGAATTTCTTCAAAAATCTTCTTCTTCAGATTCACTTGTCAGAATGCTATCACATTTGGTATGCAAATTCTCTAGGGGGGTCAGATTCAAGTTTGTTCAAATCGAATCCATAGGTCAATATTTGGGCTCGCTATGGTAGCCCAAATTTGAACTTAGTGCAATTCGAAGAAATTTCTTTACAATCTCTCTTTTTCAGATCCAACAGTCAGAATGCTTTCATATTTGGTACACAACATCTCTAGGGAAGTCAGATTTAACTGTGTTCAAATCAAGAGCCTGGGTTAATAATTGGGCTCTCTATGGGAGCCGGAATTGGCCATTTTGCTGAAGAATTAAAAATTTTGTATTTAGTACCCTCTAGAGGTACTAAGATTAATACACATAGGTTGTATCAAGGGGCTTGATAGGGGAGCTCTACATTTTACTTATGATCAACTGAAGAAAAGGCATGATGCCCAGATTATTTTTGTCACTCCTGAGGGACTCAAGGATTGACAGTGTAGCCTATGGAGATGGCTTGCTTAATGTAGACTCATTCTTGGACTCTGTTTAAATTGTGTTCTGTACAAGATGAGCGCTTCAGGCCCCGTGGGGACTCTTGTTCAGTGCACATTTCAATACGGCTCTGGCTAGAGTCATCTGTCACCCACCTTTACAATACTTTACCAGTATATTTGTTACAGGCTACAGTCAGTATTTATGTACAGACCTTTACAATACTTTACACGTACTTTTGTTATCAGGTCATTACCTAGATGTGTGTCATTGTTGTGTCACATCCTATACATGTTCATGTCTTGCCCAAGTTGAGCTACAGTATCATTGACACTTTCATTTAAAATGTTGGAAGACAAAAACTAGCGTGTTTTCTCAATAACCCAGCACAACATAACACAAAGGAAATCGTCGGTCACCCATTCAATTTGACATTCTTGGGTAGCATGTGCTATTTTGAAATGCGTAGCAAAATTGTATACGGTTGAGTGGACAACAACAACTTGTCACTAAACTCTTTGCACAACTTCTTGTCCACAAACATACAACATTAGAACTATTATATTTCATCCTTTATGCTATTTTTTCACATTTGTTTCTATTATACTTAATTTTTTGACTCAGTATAGTGGAGTTACTACTAGACACCAAGAATGCTTTAAAAGACTCACACCTTGATAATTTTTTTATACAGATTTTTGTGTCGCCGCAGGAGCGACATATAGGGATTACGTTTGTCGTCTTGCATCATCCGCGTCGTCGTCCTCATTACACTTTCTCTTATCCGCCACTCCTTTTTAATCTATGAATGGATTTTGATGAAACTTTCAGTGATTCTTTATCACATAATGGCATTGTGCACCTCCTATTTTTTGTGTCGCCGCCCCACGAAGTGGGGAGCGACATATAGGGATTACTTTTGTCGTCTTGCGTCGTCCGCATCGTCGTCCGCGTCACACTTTCTCTTATCCGCCACTCCTCTTTAACCTATGAATGGATTTGGATGAAACTTTCAGTGATTCTTTATCACATAATGGCATTGTGCACCTCCTATTTTATTTTTTGATCCGCAGTATTTTTTCCAGAGTTATGCCCCTTTTCCACTTAGAATTCTGTCTGAAATATTAAAATATAGTGCAGGCGACACACGTCTTCCATGGAAGACTCACATCTAAGTTATAAAAAAGAACTACAAACTCTTGGTTGATTAATTGTGCTTCAATTCTTAAGTTGCTGAGTATTTTTAGAGTAATTTCATTACACCTAGTCATGGCTGCTGTTAACCTTTTACCCAACGCAGACGATATCAGAATTTATTATTTTAAATATCATTTTTTTAAAATGTTTCCAAAAATTTCAAATAAACCATATCATGTGACCCCTCATTGGAACGAGCTCGACGAGCTTGTTCCAAAGAGGGGTCACATGATATGGTTTTGTTGAATTTTTTTTAAAAGTAGTATTTTTTCAGCTGTTGAAGTTGTATATTATGGGGGCAGATGTTGCCGATTAGTTGGGTAAAGGGTTAAGCAGCCATGACCAGATTTTATAAAAAATTCAGGAAAATTTAATTGCAAGAAATGATTGGGCAAAATCTTGTTTTAATTTGCAGTGGAAAATTGGCTTAAAAGAGCCCATGTCTGTTAAACAGTCATGGCAAGATTTCATGAAAAATTCTTGAAACTTTAATTCAAGAAAAGGACACACAACCAGAAAGCCCTTATTTGTCTAAAAAGACCTGCCTCATTCATGTCCTTGATGACTGCTATTTCACTCCATATCTTCACACAACTGATGGTTTCCAGGAACACTGAATATTTCTCCAAATTTCAACTGTAACATTTAACCAGCTTTGTCTTTCAGAGGGAAGCCTGTTTGTAATTTTTCACTCAAGCCTAATGTAGGATATGTAATGGAAGTTGGGAGTGAGGGTTGAAAAATAGACTTCATTTTTCAGAGCCTTTATACTGACCGTCATTGCAGTATGGCATAATGCACACATGTACAAGGTGATGTTTCCTTTCACCTTCATCTTTCTGATCCCATACTAATACTTTTATTCTTTGCAGACAACATGATCCAGGTGAGCATTTTAGGCTCACTTGAGTCTCTGTTTTTGTTTTCTCGTAGATCTGTGTTAGCAGATGGATGAGTGCAGTAATCTAGTAAAGATAAAAACAGAGGAAAGTCTTCAAAGAAGCAAAAAAGATCTGGAGAACATGTCTCAAGATTTGAGTAGACAGGATCAAAGAGAGAAGATGACAGATGATGAAAGTAGTCAAGAAAATATGTGCGCTGGAAAAGAATCAAACTGGGTTGTTACTGATACGGATATCAGTAGTGGGGAAAGAGAGACCTTGAGAGAGAAGATGACAGATGATGAAAGTAGTCAAGAAAATATGTGCGCTGGAATTGAATCAAACTGTGTTGTTACTGATACAGATATCAGTAGTGAGGAAAGAGAGGCCTTGAGAGAGAAGATAACAGATGATGAAAGTAGTCAAGAAAATATGTGCGCTGGAATAGAATCAAACTGTGTTGTTACTGATACAGATATCAGTAGTGTGGAAAGAGAGACCATGGATTCATTCAAGGATTCAGTTGACCACTTCTCGGATAATTGCTCAGATGACAGTGATAACAAATCAGGATACGAAAGTGTGGAAGAAGGAGATGATGACATAGAACTAGATGAGGAAAATTTGAAGAAAATTGAAGAATCCTTATCGGAAAGTGCTAAAGAGGTATTTTAACTTTTTTCCTGCAGAGGTATATCTCTGTCACATTCTAAACCCTTTACCCAATACACACAATATCTAAATTCATTATTTTTTTAAAATTTAAAAAATGTTGGCAAAACTATATCATGTGAATTCAAATTGGAATGGGCTCGACAAGCTCATTCCAGTAAGGGATTATATGATTTGGTTTTGTTGAATTTTTTTTTTCAACTGCTAAAATTTTGTAAACTATGCGGACAGCTTTTTACATAAAGGGTTGAGGTCCATCCATATGTTTGAATGTCTACCCATGTACCCATCTATCTTTCTGGCTTTTATGCATCAATTTGGATGTTTATCTGTCCATCCTATCTGTTTTTTTCACTCGTCAGTCTTTTTGTCTTTATGTCTTTCTATTTCTTTAAACCGTTTGTAGCAGTTGGGACAGTTTGGTAACTACACCCCATCACAATCAGTTTTCCTTGTGACACATCAAATCAGTTGGCAGACAGAGAAGTCATCAGTCCAAATTCACATTCACCAGTATCTGAGGTATAATTGGTGGCATCCTTTTACTGAATGCCTCCTCGCTTCAGGCCTTATTGTCAGAATAGAACATCATTCTTGTTAGGAATTCATGCACCAAAAATATACAATCAAGAAGTTTTAACCTTTTATCTGGCAGATGACTCTTGCAAAAAATATTCTTTAATAATTAAAAAAAATTTCATTTTTTTCCACAAAAGCAAAAGCTTATGTCCCTTCACTGGACAGAGCAGAATGATGATCAGTTTGGGACATATTATTGGGTAAAGGTTTACTTCAGGGCAAGTTTATCTGTTCTACACGAATATTTAACGTTTTGCCTCAAAGACACACATATAGCTTATAACCCCCTCATTGGAAAGAGCACAAAAACCTCATTCAAATGAGGGGGGGGGGGGGTGTCATCAGCCCTGTCTCAATGACAGACACCTGAAAAATATTATTAGTAGGCTTGGCTAATGGTCTTGTCACCGGGTTCTATGAACTGAAGACTTTTTCATACAAATTGTAAATGGCCATCCATTCGAAAATACACACCCAAGTGTTTGGAGGTAGTATCCCTCTCTTTGTATTTAAGGGTATAAAAAATAAATGTGGGTAAGCAATGAGGTATGCTCCTCTCTTGTCAATGATACCAGTAAAATATTCAGAAGATGAAAACAAAAATAGTTCCTATGTGGCTACTGCATTAATAAAAATATATTTTCATGAAATATTATGATTGAAAGTTTGAAAACTGCATTTCAGGAAAGGCAGAAAATGGCTTCTGAAGAGCGAGAAATGGGTAACAATCTTTTTAAACAGACCAAATATGAAGAAGCCCAGAAGCATTACACCAAAGGTTTACAGATTTGTCCTCTGTCATTTAAGAAGGATAGAGCTATCATGTACTCGAATAGAGGAGCATGTAAATTGAAAATGGTGAGCATACAGTTTATTTAGATACAAAATTTTTTCAGATCTGATTTTTTGAATATATTATGGGGTATAATTGGAAATGAACATTTTACCTCAGAATGAACAAGTTTTTCAAACCCAGTGGTCAGTGATGTGAAATCTCTTTAGCATAAACTAGTATGGGTAGACACAGGTTTAGCTGGGAATCAAATGTAACTCATCCAAAATTTTCAGGAAGAGTGGTGTACATGTCTGAATCATGGTTTTCAAATGAGCCATTTACACTTTTACAGAGGTTTCTCCTTTATCTACATTCTTAAAAAAATATAGAGAACAGTGCTGGTTATTATACCCCCACTTTCGAAGAAAATGGGGGTATACTGGATTACATGCGTCTGTCCATCCGTCCGTCTGTGCGTCCGTGTGTGAGTCCGTCCGAGAATATTCATAACTTAAGTAAATTATTATTTTTTATAATATTTGTTGGTCATAGGTATGCCCACACTAGTTATTTTTTTTTTTATTACTTGTTCACTAAGAAATTGTGTCCGTCCGTGCCAAATTTTGTCTGTTCAGCCTGTACCTCGGGTATCGAATGTTCTATTGCAATGAAATTTGCCATGAACACCGCTTATGGTATAGGCTTTAAAAAAAGGATTCAACGATATTTCTCACATTCTCCTTTTTAGAGTTATCCCCCTTTTTTGACTTAGAAATTGTAGGAAATAGACATAATTTGTCTGTTCAGCCTGTATCTCAAGTATGGGTTATCGGATTTCAGTGAAATATGGCCTGCAGTTTGCTTATGACAAAGGCTTCTGCCTCATTGCATAAAACTTCCAAACACCAAACAATTTACCATACCTTTTGACTTAGAAATTGTTGAAAATTTTCTAAGAAAATGGGGGGGGGGGGGGGGGGGGGGGGAGGAGGTGGTATATTGGATTGCGTCGGTCCATGTGTGCATTCGTCCATACAAGAATATTCATAAATAATATTTGTTGGTCATAGGTATGCCCACACTAGGCAGTACACCACGTAGGGGTATGCACCGGACAAAAGTCCAGCTCTTGTTTTGTTGTTGTTTTGACATATTTACAACAGTAAGTTAAGTTCCAAACACACTTGCAATTACTGCACATCAGTACATAAGGTTTTAATATTCAAATGATATAATCCTATGTAGTGGTTTTGCCACCGTGTAATCCAGTGTTTTTGTTCCCATTGGCACCTTTTACTTCAATGTTTGTCAAGGTCAAACATGGTCTGTAAGGTAGTAATTTATTATCCCCCACCAAAACAATGTTTGCGGGATATAGAACTGGAATCCATCTGTCTGTCCATCCATCCATTTGGCATCCATCTGTGCGACCATCTGTCTGTCCGTCCATCTGCACCAACAAATCAGGTTTATGTACCTAATTGTTGGTACACAGCACTGTTTTAGCCACATAAACCATGATTTTGGGGGTGTCCATCTGTTTTTCCATCTCTCCATCCATCTGTCTGCCCATCTGTAACAACTTTGGACCTTCATATCTCGGTCAGTGGATGTTGGATTCAAATGATCTTTGGTATGCTGATAGACCACAATGGGGGAAAGGATATTCACAAGTAACAGGTTTTGTTCATTTTTTTTTAGAGTTATGGGCCCTTTTCTGGTTTTTAGCTTAACTTGACATAGTCAAGATAATTGCCATCACGTGTGCGGAAATCTGTTAGTCTGTGAGTCTGTTCACATTTTCCTTTAGCACAGGCTACACCCCGCAGTTCTTGTCTGATCGTCACGAAAATTCATATGCAGGTTTGGGGGCATGTCTAGATGAGAACGTCCCCTTTTGGTCGCGATTGGGCAACTGGTATGGCTGCCCAAGCCCAAAACCTGAAAACCATTAGCACAGTCGACAGGTCGCATTTATGAAGGTATTTCATTGTAACTTGGTAGGATGCCTCTGTATAATGCCTAGATGAGAACGTCCCCTTTTGGACATGATCTATGAACCGTGATGGCTGCCCAAGCCCAAAACCCAAAAACTTTTAGCACAGTCTGCAGGTCATGTTTAATATGGAGGGATTTCATTGTAACTTGGTAGGATGACTCCTTATGATCTCTAGATGAGAATTTCCCCATTTGTGCGTGATCTGCCAACCGTGACAACTGCCCGAGCCCAAAATCCGAAAACCTTTAGCACAGTCTACATGTCATATTTATTGCGGAATTTCATTGTAACTTGGTGGGTTGACTTCATACAATGTCTAGATGAGAAAGTAGCCTTTTGGTCCTGATTGGGCAACTGTGACGGCTACAGGGGTCTGAAGCCCGAAAACCTTTAGCACCGTCTACAGGTGATATTTATGAAGGGATTTCATTGTAACTTGGTAGGATGACTCCAAATAATGTCTAGATGAGAACATCCCATTTTGATCACATTCATTCAGCCTTGATTGGGGCCTGAGCCCAAAAACCTTTAGCATAGGCAAAAGGTCATATTTATGGAAGGATTTCATTGTAACCTGTTCGGTTGACTCCATATAATGCCTAGATGATGACATTCCCTTTTGGTCGTGATTGGTCAACTGTGATGGCTGCAGGTGCCCGAAGCCTGGAAACATTGAGCACAGTCTACAGGTCATATTTATAAAGGGATTTCAGTGTAACCTCGTAGGATCACTCCAGATGAGATTGTCCCCTTTGGTTGCAATCATTCAACCATGATGGCTGCCCGAGCCCGAAGCCCGAAAACCTTTACAACAGTCTACAGGTCATATTTATGAAGGGATTTCATTGTAACTTGGTAGGTTGACTTCAAATAATGTCTAGATGAGAACGTCCCCTTTTGGACATGATTGGGCAACTGTGACGGCTACAGGGGCCCAAAGCTCGAAAACCTTTAGAACAGTCTACAGGTCATAATTATGAAGGGATTTCATTGTAGCTTGGTAGGATGACTCCAAATAATGTCTAGATGAGAACGTCCTCTTTTGGTCGCGATCATTCAGCCTTGATTGCTGCCCAAGCCCAAAAACCTTTAGCATAGTCTATAGGTCGTATTTATGGAAGGATTTCATTGTAACTTGTTAGGTTTACTCCATATAATGCCTAGATGATGACATCCCCTTTTGGTCGTGATTGGTCAACTGTGATGGCTACAGGTGCCCAAAGCCCGAAAATCGTGAGCACAGTCTACAGGTCATATTTATGAAGGGATTTCATTGTAACTCCGTAGGATCACTCCCGATGATGCCCAGATGAAAATGTCCCCTTTTGGTTGCGATCATTCAACCATGATGGCAGCCCGAGCCCAAAGCCCGAAAACCTTTAGCACAGTCTTCAGTTCATATTTATATAGGGATTTCATTGTAACTTGGTAGGTTGACTTCATATAATGTCTAGATGAGAACAGCCCCTTTTGGACACCATTAGGCAACTGTGACGGCTACAGGGGCCTGAAGCCCGAAAACCTTAGCACAGTCTACAGGTGATATTTATGAAGGGATTTCATAGTACCTTGGTAGGATGACTCCAAATAATGTGTAGATGAGCACGTCCCCTTTTGGTCTCGATCATTCAGCCTTGATGGCTGCCCGAGCCCAAAACCTCAAAACCTTTAGCATAGTCTATAGGTCATATTTATGGAATAATTTCATTGTAACCTGTTAGTTTGACTCCATATAATGCCTAGATGATGACATCCCCTTTTGGTCGTGATTGGTCAACTGTGACGGCTTCAGGGGCCTGAAGCCCGAAAACCTTGAGCACAGTCTACAGGTCATATTTATGAAGGTATTTCATTGTAACTTCGTAGGTTGACTTCAAATAATGTCTAGATGAGAACGTCCCCTTTTGGACATGATTGGGCAACTGTGATGGCTACAGGGGCCAGAAGCTTGAAAACCTTTAGAACAGTATACAGGTCATAATTATGAAGGGATTTCATTGTAGCTTGGTAGGATGACTCCAAATAATGTCTAGATGAGAACGTCCCCTTTTGGTCGCGATCATTCAGCCTTGATGCCTGCCCAAGCCCAAAAACCTTTAGCATAGTCTATAGGTCGTATTTATGGAAGGATTTCATTGTAACTTGTTAGGTTTACTCCATATACTGCCTAGATGATGACATCCCCTTTTGGTCGTGATTGGTCAACTGTGATGGCTACAGGTGCCCAAAGCCCGAAAATCTTGAGCACAGTCCACAGGTCATATTTATGAAGGGATTTCATTGTAACTCCGTAGGATCACTCCAGATGATGCCCAGATGAAATTGTCCCCTTTTGGTTGCGATCATTCAACCATGATGGCAGCCCGAGCCCAAAAACCTTTAGCGCAGTCTTCAGTTCATATTTATGAAGGGATTTCATTGTAACTTGGTAGGTTGACTTCATATAATGTCTAGATGAGAACAGCCCCTTTTGGACACCATTAGGCAACTGTGACGGCTACAGGGGCCTGAAGCCCGAAAACCTTAGCACAGTCTACAGGTGATATTTATGAAGGAATTTCATAGTACCTTGGTAGGATGACTCCAAATAATGTCTAGATGAGCACGTCCCCTTTTGTCTCGATCATTCAGCCTTGTTGGCTGCCCGAGCCCAAAACCTTTAGCATAGTCTACAGGTCATATTTATGGAAGGATTTCATTGTAACCTGTTAGTTTGACTCCATATAATGCCTAGATGATGACATCCCCTTTTGGTCGTGATTGGTCAACTGTGACGGCTTCAGGGGCCTGAAGCCTGGAAACCTTGAGGACAGTCTACAGGTCATATTTATGAAGGTATTTCATTGTAACTTCGTAGGATTACTCCAGATGATGCCCAGATGAGAATGTCCCCTTTTGGTTGCAATAATTTGACCATGATGGTTGCCCGAGCCCAAAGCCCAAAAACCTTCAGCACAGTCTGCCCGAAGCCCGAAAACTTTTAGCACAGTCTACAGGTCAAATTTATGAAGAGATTTCATTGTAACTTGGTAGGTTGACTTCATATAATGTCTAGATGAGAATGTCCCCTTTGGACGCAATTGGGAAACTGATGACTATAGGGGCCCGAAAACCTTTAGCACAGTCTACAGGCCATATTTATGAAGGGATTTCAATGTAACTTGATAGGATGACTCGTTTTGGAATAATTTCACTGTAACTTGGTAACTTTCGTTGATATACGTTAACTGTGAGGGCCACATACATTAACTGTGAGGTCATATTAACCCACCCCTCAGCTCTTTAGTATAGTGTACACCTCATATTATTTTTTTATCAAAAACATAGCATACAGGGAACAGAAATGAACATATTCCCAATTATCACAATTGTTGTCTTATTTCATAATCCTTTCATAAACATTGAACATTATCCTTTTCATCAAACACAACACACAAGTTAAGCTACAGTGTCATTGACACATTCATTCAACTTAGAAACCCTTGCCTGGGGATACTGGTGACATTACACCTTGTTTTGTTTTTAGTTTGGTATGTCCTTCAGGACAAACCACACTAAAAAAATCAATTCGAGTCTTATAGACCATATTTGGACCAACATCCATTCATTCCCTGTTATAGTCATTGTGGGTAAAGGAAAAAAATTTACCCTTTCGAAAGACAGATGGATAGACAGATGGACGGACAGGTCGTGAGCTAAACCACTGCTGGTAGTCCAAATTTTCAACTTGCTGGTGCTGAACAAGTCTTACTGAAGAGATCACTTCTTTCATAGTTGTATCAAGTCCATACCATTATCTTCCAAGTCAAGATGACTTTGAACTGCATTCTCATCTTCACCCTTTTCTCTGTGGGAACACCAGGAAGTGGAGCAGTTCTTATTTACTGGTGTAAACAGGTTCTGTTTTACTGGTTAAATAGGGCCAGGTAACCAGTACTTGGGGTGAAAGTTCTCTAAAGTGTGCTCCACCGGTATAAACAATTGGTTAAACTTGACTTCATACTTGCATTGTGGGCATGATATGGCCGCAGGCACTGAAATTGACCTTAAAATACCAATAAATCTTTGCATCTAGGATAACAAGCCAACCAGTTTCATTCCACCTTTGTCTTCAGCTAAAGGAAGATTATTCAACTTTATAAATGAATCTCTTGAGTGCATATTTTGGGGCACACCAGGGTCACATATCTTTAACAAGGTAATGATGAAAACTCATTCAACAATTTTGAACTCAAAAATGAAAATGGGTTCATATTCAAAATGAAACACATTTGATAGCATGATCCACAAATTTTTCAAATCATATGCCTGAATCATTCTTTGGGGTTTGCAATGTACCCGATTTTTCAGCACAGAAAAAATAAGTACTGCCCACTTATTGGATATTTCTTAATTGAATAACCCTGTTCACTGCATATAACCTCCAAACAACTGTAGAAAATTTACCTGTTAATTGCATCTACATTATAGGGTAATATTCTGTTGATAGAGTGAAAACACTTGTGATCTATCAAAGAATTAATCTGACTGCCATTGAATTCTCCTTGTTTAGAGCCCTGTTTGGCCTCAGTACATACTATACTCAGTACATACTATATAAGTTTTTTTATCTATCAAATGAGCTCTGTCAAACAAGATATAATAAGTTATTGTGATGAATTGACTGAAACATGGTCTGAGGTTTGCGGTATGGAGCTTATGTTCAACTGAGACACGAATCGTTGAGGTTGAACATATGCTCCGAGCCACAAACCTCAGACCATGTTACCATCAGTTCATCACAATAACATACATGTTCCAATGAGACCCTACTCCTAGCCCCAAATCCACATCATGAAATGAACAAAGCAACTTTTAATGATAAGTTTAGTAAATGGTGTACCTCACAACGCCCCTAGACAAATATTCAATAAATCAGATAAAGTTTGAGGCCACTCCATCTTAGTTCACATCATAAACTGATTTGTAATTTAACCCTTTACCCAACATAATGGCCAAAACCAGCTAGCGTTATTCTAAAAAATCGCCAATTAATTTTCATTATATTTTCATTTTTTGTCTCGAAAACATAGGTTATGACCCTCATTGGAACAAGCTTGACAAACATAGGTTATGGCCCCTCTTTGGAACGAGCTCGTTCCAATGAGGGGTCATACATAACCTATGTTTTTGAGACAAAAAATTAGTTATTCAAGAATTTTGTGTGCAAGTGTCATCTGCTTTTCATGGTAGGTAAAGGGTTAAACAACACTTCATTTGTAACATCGTCTGTTGTATAAGGTCCCAAATGAAAAATCTACAAAAATGAAGTGATTTGCAAGTCACTCTGTTGATGGAATAATTGTGAAATGGGAAACATCATTTGAAATATTTTGTGTCAAATGGTAACATGTGCTTCTGAAGCAGTAAACATAGAAACAACTACACAAGCTGTTGTCTAATCTGAAGTGGAGGATTTTAGTCTTACTGGAACATAATAGAATGAATTCTCAGTTTAGGCCTAAACAAGTCTAAAATCTGTTTCTCAGGCCCCTCCCTCTCCCTCCCACATGGTCCTTTTGGATGCCGCATGCTCTCTTTTTTACAACCAATGCAAACTTACAAAAATAAAAATCAAATGTTTTCTGTCTGATATTTTACTCAAGTTAATGAAATTGATAAATTTGTCCCTTAAGTGAAATTTGTCTCTGCTTGCACTGAAGGGTCAAAATACACCATCACCCATGCTATTCTGTAGATTATGAGGCCTTAATTTCAATTAACAATAGTATTCAATTAACAGGAGTTTGGTCATTTTCCTGTAAAGTAGTGATAAATTGAGCATTTATACCATTATATCTTGTTTGAGAGAGCTCATGAAGGTCTGTCAAACAAGATATAATGGATTAAACACTTATATTGAATGTTCTTAGGCCAAATATGTCTATAAACATGGAGGAAATCAGTGGTTGTCAAGTAATTCTTTGATAGATCTCAGAAAATAGTATTTTTTCACTTGGATTGAATATTGGATTGAATAAGGGTATGAATTTCACATCGAATCAAATATTGTAACGAATACCATTCTTGTCTGTGGTGAAATCATTGTTCCAAAACATCAAGTGGATGGTTTATTGTTGTGTTTTTCAGGACATTCATCAGTTTGTATATTAAGTGTGTGAATGCACTCTTAAAATGCGACAATTCACCTTCATTGAACATATCTGCCTGCCAGATTGCAGGTAATATTGTTGGGTTTGTCCATGGTCCTGTGAGGTCTCATTGTGTATACGGAAATGGTTGATGTTTGATGATTGCACGTGTGTGGGGAAAAAAACATTCAGCTCAAACTATGAGATAGAATACATTCCCTGGGCCGGTGTGTTGGAAAACTTTCTGACCAGGATCTTGTGGTTGCATTGAGGTCTGTCAGAGTGCCAAACTACATGATAGGGTTCTCAGTCCTGCTCTTAGAAATGCACATGAACTTGTTTTGTTTCATTTCCCTCATCATTCATACTGTTTTGCCATGCGGTCATGATTTAGAATAATTCTTGAAATGGAATGGACTATGATGGAATGAGAACAGTCCATGACCTCTATCCAGTATATTGAATGTTATTTATCCCTATTGATGTTTCCTGACGGCATTATGAAACTTAATCACTATAACTGAATTCTGAATGCACAAAAATAAAAGTCATTTCAGAAATAATTGGGAGGTTTGAGATATTTGTTTTTATCTAACAATCATATACATTTTGGCTTGAAAACCATGAGAAACGGTACGTATCACATAATGTGTTCCGATTTCGTATGATATAGACTACTCATTCTGATTCCGTATCATATAGACAACTCATTTCCGAGAACGCAACAGTCTATCATAACAGGCGCATGAATACATTCTGTGTGCATTTCAGTGATCGACTCAGCTGATCGCTTACAAAACAAAACAAAATTCCTTACAATTAGCAACAGAACTATTAATAGCCAATGAACCCCCTCCCCCCCCCCCCCCCCCCCCCAACAATAAATAGGAACTGCGCAATTAAATATTACACACTTGTAAATTCAAGTGTATCATCATAGGAAGTGACATTCAGAGTAAGTAATTTTACAACGCAATTTGAAAATTTGTGGTCACTTCGTTACTCATTGTTTGTTAAAGTGCACAACAATATTGTTCCATATTTTTAACTTTTTCTCGCCCAGTTTTATGTCCCAAAACTATATTAATAATTTAAGATTTAATCTGTTTATGTGACAGAATTGTTAGATAAGTGAATTATCATGATAATGTGCATGTTCTGTGATTTGCATCAGATTCTCGGTGGCGTCCAGAGTGGGATCACAGCTCACCGGCTCGTTGAGATCCCATTCTGGACACCACCTCGAATCTGATACAAATCACAGGACATGCACATTATCATGATAATCTATATTTCCCGGAAGCAACAAAGTTATCAAATTAAATTGAATGTGCTGCATGTTTTCTGATCAAATCAAATATCAAAGCTCTGGCAGGCACTAAAGTTTACTTTATAACTTGTGTGCAATTAACTTGTCAAATTTGTACAAAAGGTATGGTAAACGAAGGAGTGTTTGTAATAGAGTTATTTAGTTAGAAAATATCCAGTTAAGTGGGGCCAGCTGTACACTTTCATCATCTTTGTCGTCGTCATCATCATTGGTCATCATTGTCGTCATCATAATCATCATCATCAAAAATTGCAGAAAATTTGACTTCTAGCATCTAAGATGGCTTGCTTGGCTGCAAGCATTTCTGTAAAAAAATAAAAAAAATATATGAGAAATTTTACTGGATGATTTAAATGCCGATTTTGAAGATTGCAGTGCCCATTGGTGTCTGCATCAGCCTTCTGAAAGAGAGGTTGTGAGTTTGAATCTGATGAAAGTAAGTGCATTGCATGCTTCAGAATGACACTTTGGTGGCACAGTGTACTAAACCATTTGGCAATCATAGAAAGTCTGACAGTTACATGCTGCACATTGGCCGTTCTCTCAGGTACTCCTCCACTCTTAAATCTGTTCTAAACAGTATGACCTTGGCTATTGGAAGCACCAGTAAAATCACAATAAATTAATTCAAAATAAAGATCTGTTTTTTTTTTTAGGAAAAATATAGTAATGGCATATTAGACTGTTCAAAGGCAATAGAATTGCATCCAGTATACTTAAAAGCAATTCTACGGAGAGCAGAGCTTTATGAAAAAGTAGAAAAACTGGATGAAGCACTGACTGATTACCAAAGAGTTGTCGAATTAGACCCCAGTCAGCACAGTGCTCGTGCAGCATGCATAGTGAGTACTTTTAAACCATTACTTTCCATGACTAACAATAAAACTTGCAATAAAATTTACTTAAAAGGCTAAGTATTTTCATTTCTGCCTTAAAACATTGCTTATTACCAAGCCTGAAAATAAGCAGACTGTCATCTGTAAAATGAGGTCCCCAGAGGGTGAAGTTGGTGATGCTACCCTGCGTAGCAGGGTAGCATCACAAAATTTACCCTCTGTGAACCTCAGTCTGAATCAAGGTCTCAAGCCAAAACAGAAAGATATACCAAGAGGATAAATTGGACCCCTACATGGGATAGCTCACCAAATTCACCCTCTGGGGACCCCATTTTGCAAATGACAGGTTGCTTATATTCAGGCTTGCTTATTAGTCATTGGAATGAAAAGCTCATTCCATTGAGGGGTCATAAGCTATGTTTTGGATGCAAAAATTGGAGAAAATTTAATTCTGCATAGTGATTTATGTAATTTGTGGTTAAAATAATTTGCAGATGAAAATTACAGTATTTGTTTCTAAATACATATAACTCAAAAGTTTTTATACTTTTCTTCCAAACTGTAGCTTTTGATACCTCAATGGAACAAGCTTGTTAGCTCACAAGACTGAAAGTCATGGTGAGCTATAGTGAAACTCTCCGTCCATCGTCTTTCATCTATGAACATGGTGGTCGCAACTTTTCCAAAACTGCTTTATGGATTACAGTTAAGTTTGAGGCGATTGTTGTTCTGACACGGCATTTTGATTTTCTTTGAATCAGCTTGCTCTTCTCCAAAGAGAGGGGTTGGTGGAATATGATCCCAAATTTAAAAAAAAATCATCTTCTCATGAACCATTGTGTACAATGACTGGTACTGAGCTTCCTTTTGAGGTGTAGAATAAAAGAAGTTCGTAGGGCAATATTTACCATGTATTGGGAGAGGACACCGATGAGCCAGTTTGAACCAAATTTGGTATGTGGTATTATTGAGTCATAAGTGCTTGATTCATGCAAATATTTTTTATGCATCCCTGTGGGAACCTCTAGGAGCTAAAAATAGATATATATTTTTATACTGTACCAATGACCCAGACATAGCTGGTGCTAACTCTCAAAATACTAGGGCCAAACACAAATTTCCCCCCCCCCCCCCCATCCCCAAAATTTGCATCTAAAACCAAAAGAAATCATGTCCTGAAGGTCCTCCATACTTTGCCCTTACTGCGCATATGCAGTGTCAAGGACGTCCCGAAATTGGCGCCAATTATCATTCTTTGTTTGGCCCTTCATCAGTTAAAATCTCACTGATCTTTGTGCTTGTAAATCTCAGTTTAAATGATGCCAGACACATAAATATTGGAGAAATGGTGATTCTAAGGAGGATATAGAAGGGGGAGAGAAAAAAGGAGTGACAGAAAATATTCAGGGCTGTAACTTAAAATTTTGTAATGAAATTATGTTAAGTTGCCTATTTTCGAGGCATGGGCCTGTTGTTGTCATTCTTGCTATGAAGTTGCACTGCTTATTCAGTGTTTCCTCTCCCCTTGTCCTGTAAGTACCCCCTTGCTATTCTCCCTTGCTTTTGGCATATTTTTGAGTAAGATTACTACTAAAATTTCTTGGGAGAATTAGCTTGGTAACAGAATGAATTCTGTTATTTTCCCCATGTTTACGTTCTCACCCATGGGTGTTTAGACGTTGTGTTCTGCATCTACCATCTGATGTTCTGCAGATTCTTCCCTGGAAGTCTCTGTTTTGCATCAGATAGTGTGTATTTTGATAACTGATTTCGGGCCAGGATTGTCAGTGCCTGGAGTCATGTTTTCTGGTGTTTATACACTTTTTGTTTACATTGGCAACAGTCTCTTTTGAGGGGGGCTTTTTGCCTTTGTAGTAGTTTATCTCATTACAAGATACATTATTATTATCCGTAAGTGTTGCATTAATTATTTAAAATAATTTTAAAATTTTTGTCCACACTTAGCCTTGGGATCCATTGGGGCTCAACGTTACTTTTCAGAAACTTGGGCTTCGCTGAAAAAATATTTTTCAAAAATTATTTTTGATTTCAATTGTTTTTTCAATGTTAATGGATCATGTTATTATGTATCTTTGTTTTCAGGGGTTCGTGCGAGTACTAGGACTTTTTGTTGTTTTTTCACGATGAAAGGATATTGTTCAGATTGTAATAAGAGGAAATCTTCCTTTGACTTTCATGATCATTGTATTAATTGTAGTCAGTGTACTCGCACTAACTCCTGTTCAGTATGTGAATATTGGGATGACAAACATTGGAAACGTGTGTCATGGTATGTTGTTAGTGGGGAAAGGGCTATGCCGGTCCTTTCTCCGCAGGGTCATTCTAGTCTATCAGTTTCTATTTCAGAGGAACAAGAACAGGGTGATGTTTCCATGTTATCTTCCAAAAGTGCGCTTCCGTCATCACAATCTAATGAAGAGCTAGCGGCAAAAGTGCTCATGGAGATACGACAGTTGCCTAAGAGGTCCCTAGTAGGATCGACGGCGCTGTCGTCCGCTAGCTCGCCCGGTGTAGCGTCCATTCACCGAATGGTTCGGCAGCCGGGTTCGTCCGTTGCGGTCCAGGAAGGAGTGTTGGGTGATGCGAGCACTATAAACATACAAGGTGCACACCCAGTGATGGCGGATAAAAGGAGAGATCGGAGGAAGCCTTCTAGTCCGGTTCCTAGCTCGTCCAGGTCCAGCCTAATACTCCTTTTCTCCTTGAGGGGTTGACTCTATTTTATATAGTTGAGCTTATTCGATTTTCCTCTATGTCCTAGGCCCTCCAGCCTTTTTACTATTCAGCTATGTCTGGGTCATTGGTACAGTATAAAAATGTTAAAAAATTTATAGTAATTTATATATTTTTTATACTTACCAATGACCCAGACGGGGATGGCCCTCCCAGGAGTTGGGAACTCATACCTCCCCGCTGAGTACATAGCGCTGACCAGGCACTGCTTGTAAGAATGATAATTGGCGCCAATTTCGGGACGTCCTTGACACTGCACATGCGCAGTAAGGGCAAAGTATGGAGGACCTTCAGGACATGATGTCTTTTGGTTTTAGATGCAAATTTGGGGGATTGGGGGGGGCAAAATTTGTGTTTGGCCCTAGTATTTTGAGAGTTAGCACCAGCTATGTCTGGGTCATTGGTAAGTATAAAAAATATATAAATTGCTATAAATTTTTTAACTTTCAAATGCTGATATATCCAAAACTGCAAAACTTTTTTTGGCACTTAGATTCAAGTTTCTTAAAATAAAGTCTCTGGATTCATATTCGGGAAGTCTTTGGGAGACTCTATTGATATTTGGTATACAGCAGCCTTGTGGGGAATTAGATTCAAGTTTGATCAAGTTAAGTCCCTAGGTTGATATTTGTGCTCATTTGTTTGAATTACTGGAAATCTGGACATTTTTCCTGTGATAGCATCTCGGTAGCAGAAAAAATCATCTAACATGGAAAACCGAGTTATAATTACATGACTTCATTCTTCTGCACTTTTAACAAGCCATAGATGCTAATCAAACTCTTCTATAAATGACTTTGTCAGGTGATCACCTCAGGCCCCCTATGACCTCATATTTTGGAAAGAAGAAAAAGTTCTCAAAGTAAAGGAAAAGGTTATGTTTTGTCGGAAATCATTTAATCTAGTTCTTTTTTCAGAGACTTCCAGAAGAAATAAAGTTGAGAAATGAGAAACTGAAAGAAGAAATGCTAAGTTTGTATAAATCATTTCATATATTACAATTGATGTGTACAAAACTAAAAGAATTTAAAGTATTCGTTCCCTTAGAGTCCTCGATTCTGTTTTACTGGTAAAATGGGATCCAGCCACCAATGCTTGGAGTGGAAGTCTAAAATGGGTACATGTAACATGGGTATAAACAATTGTATTTATTTATATCTATGTTGCAGTCTCGATTAGCCACTGTGCAAAAATATGTGACCTTAAACACCAAAAAATAAATAGAGCTTTGTTTCCCCAAATGTTTTGCCCTGAAAATACAGTGACTGGATGTGTCACACACCATAACTGGGTCCATAACTTCAAGCTGGATTCTGTAACTTCAAGGTTTAGGTTAAAGTTTATGGTCACACTTCAAAATCTGTTGATATTCATATCTCACCCAAATTCAGAAACAAATCAAACTACAAATTTTCAAACTTCCTAGGAATGTTAAGGACAATCAGAAGGTGTGTTGTGTCATTGCTTGCACATCATCAAGACCAAGATCATACTTGGGTGCCATATGTTGCATGCCACAAGTTCCATGCCACATGCTGCTGCTCACAAAGGAACCAAACTGCAATTATCAAATGGCATATACATGTAAAGGACATGTAAAGGACAGTCAGAAGGTGTGTAGCGCATAATCTTGATTGCACATCTTCAAGGTCAAGGCCATAGTTAAGTACTTATGTTGAAGGTCACATTTCATGTCTCATTTGAGGGGGCAATATTTCAGATCTGGGAGGGGCAAGAGTTTTGTCTCCATCCAAATTTTCTATTTTGCAAACCTGTGAGCCACTTTAAATGAGATTTGGAAACCCAACATAGGTGGTTGACAGATACATAAATTATTCCAAAACAATTACCTAAGTTCCTCTTGGAAACCTTTGCAGCCTGAAATAGATAAAAATTTTGAATGTTATTTTTTCACCAAAGCTTCAGAGAACAAGCAGTTAATTTATGATCTGAAACATTCTAAATGATCAATAAACTCCAGATTTGAGTGTCCCCCATATTAACACCGTGGGTAAGAGGGAATCCCCCCCCCCCCCAAAAAAAATGTTCCCCCAAACTACTGTTCCTAAAGCTTTCAGAAATAATATTTAATATCCTTCTTCTCCAAAGTAACTGCTTCAAAAGCCTCCATATTTGACTGATAAAATTGTTGATGGGATGATTTATAAATTTGTTCAAGTCAAACTCTTGGGTTCATATTTAGGAGTATCATGGGCTCCTTGGGTTAACACGAAAGGTAATGTAAACTTTAAAATTTTAATCATCTCAAAAAGCATTGGGCTAGATGCTTTTACGTGTAAAATGTATAATGAAGATGAGGATTTATCATTTTGTTCAAAGCAAATTCTTGGGAGCATATCTAGGGGGTGTTATGATGCTCCAAATTCTACCACTTGGTAAGGCCTATAAAAGTTAAAAATCTTTTTCTCAGGCCCTCCCACATGGTCCTTTTGGCTGCCACATGCTCTCTTCTTATAACCAATGCAACCTTCAAAAAATCAAAATTAACTGGTTTATGTCTGATATTTTACCCAAATTAATAAAATTGATAAATTTGCCCCTTGAGTGCAACAAGCCTTCTGCACTCAAGGGACCAAATACACCACCACCCATGCTATTCTGTAGATTATGAGTCCTAAAACATAAAACAAACCAAGAACATGAACTTTTGATGGCAAAGAAATAATTACAAAAATAAAATTAAAAAATTGCCAGCCCACATGCTATTTTTAAAAAATGGCCCGAAAAAAGAAGATCTAATTTATGGGGCCTACTGGAAAAACATTTTAAACATCTCCCAAACTACAGCATCAGGTGTCACCATATTTGATTTAAAACATCATCATAAGGATTGTTACCACATTTCTTTGCATTTGTTGAGCTCACATTTAGGGGTGTACCAAGGCATCATATTTTTTTAACAGCAAAAGTGAGAAAAAAGTTAAAAGTTCTTCTCCCAAACTACTGCTCCAAAAGCTTTCATATCCATGTAAAAGCACCTGGGGTTCTCTCTGGGTACTTCAGCTTCCTCCACCCATAAAACAGCACATCATGAAATGACCACGGATGTTGTAAATGCCATTGAACCCCAATAAACAAACAAACAAATGGATAGATTTTCCATTTGCTTCAAAACTCATGAAGTTAGAGCCCTGGTTACTTCATGAGCATACACTAACTTGGTATCTGTTTCTGACCTACAAAGCAGCCTACTGGAGAAATCATTCTAATTCTCTTCTTTCTTGATTAGGATAAACCTTTTCCATTGGGTTCCTTCCTTGATCACCTAACTAGGGCTGTACGGTATTTGAAACTGAATACCGGTATCAGTATTACAAAAAATACCGCAGTGTAATGGTATACCCATATCTGAACATACGTGACATAATCGGGACTTGAATGATCAGTCAGAACGAATCAACATGCCTTGATGATGCCACTCAAGTAAAATTTCCCTATTGCAGACACTATCAAAATTAATTATTTTTAATATTAATTTATTGAATTTTTCAAAAAAATTCAACAAAACCATATCATGTGACCCCCTCATTGGAGGGGTCACATTATATGGTTTTGTGGAATTTTTTTAAAAATAATATTTTTTCAACAGCTCAATTTATATATTACGTGGGGTGAATGCAAACAATTCCACAGGTAAATGGATAATATTATTCATTTGGTACTGTAGTTTAAAAAACTTGAGACATCTTGAAAATTATATTCTGGGTGCATAAATAATGATGATAAACTGATATTTTTGCAATTACACCAGTATTCAATCGATACCGGTTTGAATGCCGGCATGTATTGGTTTATCGATGTACCGTGCAACCCTACACCTAACAATGCTGCTCCTTCTGTGATACATACCTTCTTTTGCATTATCCAAGACTGAATAATGCCTGTATATGTGTGCATACCATCTGCATTATTTGTATCATATTTCATTTTGGTCATTTTAAATACTGAACTTTAAATTTGAATTATGCCGAATACTTTTATTGAGCAGAATTTTGAGCAAGTTAGGTACAAACCATTATTTAACTTGGACAGCTTACTAATCACATATCATGTGCTAAAAAGCAGTTGTTTTGTTGTTGCGGTATTCATAGAAATTACACTTTTCCTGTAACATTTGTTCTTTCTTACACCAGCAACATCCAAGCAAACTATCCCCCCCCCCCCCCCCCAACCTCCGAGCTATTTACAAATGTATGATTCTTAAAAACTGAGTGCACATTCATGTCCAAATAGATGCTAACAATAAGGGCAGTTTATTTAATTCCTTTTTAACCCGACTGTTTACAGTGAGGGCTATAGTTACGACTTTTGTCCGTCTGTCTGTCCGTCTGTCCATCTGTTAGCATTTAGAGTTTTGGTTGAAGTTTTTTACTGAAGGTTCAAGTGTTTTTTTTTTTTAGCCCGACTGTTTACAGTGAGGGCAAAAGTAATGACTTTTGTCCGTCTGTCTGTTAACTCTTAGAGTTTTGGTTAAAGTTTGTAGTTAAAGTTTTTTACTGAAGGTTCAGTTTTTTACTGGAGGTTCAAGTGTTTTTTTTTTTTTTCTTTTCCTGTTTACTTGACATTTGGAGTTTTGGTTAAAGTTTGTGGTTAAAGTTTTTTATTCAACCTTGAAGTACAGGCTATACCCGGTAGTTCTTGTCTGATCGTCACGAAATTTCATATGCAGGTTTTAGGTCATGTCTACTTGACGACGTCCCCTTTTGGTCGTGATCAGTCAACCGATATGGCTGCCCGAGCCCAAAATCCAAAAACCATTAGCACAGTCTACAGGTCGTATTTATGAAGGGATTTCATTGCGACTTCATAGAATGCCTCTGTATAATGCCTAGATGAGAACGTCCCCCGTTTGGGCATGATCTGTCAACCGTGATGGTTGCCCAAGCCCAAAACCGAAAAACTTTTAGCACAGTCTGCAGGTCATGTTTAATATGGACAGATTTCGTTGTAACTTGATAAGATGACTCCATATGATGTTTACATGAGAATTTCCCCTTTAGGGCATGATCTATCAACTGTCACGACTGCCTGAGCCCAAAACCGGAAAACATTTAGCACAGTCTACAGGTCATATTTATGGAGGGATTTCATTGTAACTTGATGGGTTGACTTCATATAATGTTTACATGAGAAAGTCCCCTTTTGGACGTGATTGGGCAACTGTGATGGCTACAGGTGCACGAAGCCCGAAAACCTTCAGCACAGTCTACAGGTCATATTTATGAAGGGATTTCATTGTAACATCGTAGGATCAATCCACATGATGCCCAGATGAGAATGTCCCCTTTTGGTTGCGATCATTCAACCATGATGGCTGCCCAAGCCCGAAGCCCGAAAACCTTTAGCGCAGTCTACAGGTCATATTTATGGAGGGATTTCATTGTAACTTCATAGGTTGACTTCATATAATGTCTAGATTAGAACGTCCCCTTTTGGGCAACTGTAATGGCAACAGGGGTCCGAAGCCCAAAAACCTTTAGCACTGTCTACAGGTCATATTTATGGAGGGATTTCATTGTAACTTCATAGAATGCCTCTGTATAATGCCTAGATGAGAACGTCCCCGTTTGGGCATGATCTGTCAACCGTGATGGCTGCCCAAGCCCGAAACCCAAAAACTTTTAGCACAGTCTGCAGGTCATGTTTAATATGGACGGATTTCATTGTAACTTGATAAGATGACTCCATATGATGTCTACATGAGAATTTCCCCATTTCGGCGTGATCTATCAACTGTCATGACTGCCCGAGCCCAAAACCCGAAAACATTTAGCACAGTCTACAGGTCATATTTGTGGAGGGATTTCATTGTAACTTGATAGGTTGACTTCATATAATGTCTACATGAGAAAGTCCCCTTTTGGACGTGATTGGGTAACTGTGACGGCTACAGGTGCACGAAGCCCGAGAACCTTCAGCACAGTCTACAGGTCATATTTATGAAGGGATTTCATTGTAACTTCATAGGATCAATCCACATGATGCCCAGATGAGAATGTCCCCTTTTGGTTGCGATCATTCAACCATGATGGCTGCCCAAGCCCGAAGCCCGAAAACCTTTAGCGCAGTCTACAGGTCATATTTATGGAGGGATTTCATTGTAACTTCATAGGTTGACTTCATATAATGTCTAGATGAGAACGTCCCCTTTTGGGCAACTGTGACGGCAATAGGGGTCCGAAGCCCAAAAACCTTTAGCACAGTCTACAGGTCATATTTATGGAGGGATTTCATTGTAACTTCATAGAATGCCTCTGTATAATGCCTAGATGAGAACGTCCCCGTTTGGGCATGATCTGTCAACCGTGATGGCTGCCCAAGCCTGAAACCCAAAAACTTTTAGACAGTCTGCAGGTCATGTTTAATATGGATGGATTTCATTGTAACTTGATAAGATGACTCCATATGTTGTCTGCATGAGAATTTCCCCATTTTGGCGCGATCTATCAACCGTCACGACTGCCCGAGCCCAAAACCCGAAAACCTTTAGCACAGTCTACAGGTCATATTTATGGAGGGATTTCATTGTAACTTGATAGGTTGACTTCATATAATATCTACATGAGAAAGTCCCCTTTTGGACGTAATTGGGCAACTGTGACGGCTACAGGTGCCCGAAGGCCGAAAACCTTCAGCACAGTCTACAGGTCATATTTATGAAGGGATTTCATTGTAACTTTGTAGGATCAATCCACATGATGCCCAGATGAGAATGTCCCCTTTTGGTTGCGATCATTCAACCATGATGGCTTCCCAAGCCCGAAGCCCGAAAACCTTTAGCGCAGCCTACAGGTCATATTTATGGAGGGATTTCATTGTAACTTGATAGGTTGACTTCATATAATGTCTAGATGAGAACGTCCCCTTTTGGGTAACTGTGACGGCAACAGGGGCCTGAAGCCCAAAAACCTTCAGCACAGTCTACAGGTCATATTTGTGAAGGGATTTCATTGTAACTTTGTAGGATCAATCCACATGCTGCCCAGATGAGAACGTCCCCTTTTGGTTGCGATCATTCAACCATGATGGCTTCCCAAGCCCGAAGCCCGAAAACCTTTAGCGCAGCCTACAGGTCATATTTATGGAGGGATTTCATTGTAACTTGATAGGTTGACTTCATATAATGTCTAGATGAGAACACACCTTTTGGGCAACTGTGATGGCAACAGGGGCCTGAAGCCCAAAAACCTTTAGCACAGTCTACAGATCAAATTTATGGAGGGATTTCGTTGTAACTTGAAAGGTTGACTTCATATAATGTCTAGATGAGAACGTCCCCTTTTGGGCAACTGTGACAGCAACAGAGGCCGGAAGCCCGAAAACATTTAGAATATTCCACAGGCCATAATTATGAAGGGATATCACTGTAGCTTGGTAGGATGACTCCAAGTTTGTGGTTAAAAACCCATACAAACACCCCTATCCCCCCCCCCCCCCCCCCACCCCCTGACTCCGACCGGTTATCAATCTGGGTTTCCTGAACCAGTCTATCATTGCTCCCAAGTTCAGCATGGAGACTTTCAGGTCCATCCTCCGTTCAATTCACCAGGGAGTTTTCGCTTCCAGCTTCGACCTGCGAGACGCTTACTTTCACGTTCCGATTCATTGGGCGTTTCGGAAGTATCTCAGGTTCGTTTTTCTGGGGCGAGTTTACCAGTTCAAGGCCATGCCTTTCGGCCTCAACCTGGTTCCTTGGGCGTTCACCAGACTGATGTCGCATGTGATAGCTTTCCATTGCACACAGTCCAGGGTGACTACTTCGGCATATCTGGACGATATCCTCCAGGGGCATTCCAATGCTGCCTTACTGGAGTCGGATGTCTCCACTCTGTTGAGCTTGCTCACATTGCTAGGTTTCAGAGTCAACGAGGAGAAGTCGGACCTGGTCACTTCTCATTCGTTTTATCATCTGGGGATGTCTTTCCACACACAATTCTATTTGGTGGCGGTTCCCCAGGCCAAGGCTGTGATTCTCTCAGCTTTTGCTCTGACTCTGTCCCAGTCCACTTCCGCGACGGCTCGGAGTATTCTCCAGTTACGTGGTCTCTGCTGTTCGGTGATGGATCTCATTCCTCTAGGTCGGCTGTGTCTCAGACCTCTCTAACACTTTCTGCTCAGTCGTTTGAGGCCGAATGTTGATTTTCTGGATCTGGTGCTTCAGTTTCTGGAATATCTTTGTCCTCACCTTCTCGTCTGGGCGGATGTCCAGTGGCTTTCGCAGGGTGTTCCGTTGGACTTACCCACGTCCGATCACATTCTGATGGCAGATGCCTGCGATCTCGGATGGGGTGCGATGTTGGATCCTCAAGGTCTTTCCATTCACGGGATGTAGGACCAGGATCATGCAGCTCTACACATCACCCAGAAGGAGCCTCTTGCTCTTCTTCTGAGTTTCAGGCAGTGGATCCCTCACCTGTCGAATCGCCAGGTCCTTCTGTTGGCCGACCATTCGACGGTGGTTGCTTACATTCGGAACCAGGGCGGCACGCACTCTGTTCCAATGTACGAATTGGCTCGGGATCTTCTACTGCTCGCTCAGGATGTCGTCACATTCCCGGTCATCTGAACGTCCTAGCCGACTCCCTGTCCTGTCGGGGCAGGGTCATTTCCACCAGGTGGATGCTCCACATGGCGGGTTCCAACACTCTTTTGCGACTCGTTGGAACCATCCCCGTGTCCAGATGCTCTGGCTTTCGCCGTGGACGCTCTGGCCCTCCTTTGGGATGGTCTTGTCGGCTACGCCTTCCTACCGGTTCCGATTCCGCCTGCAGTTGTCGAATCCTTTTCGATCACACCCGTCGCCTCGGTGGGTGTGGCTCAATCTGCTCCGCACTCTGTTAGCGGCATGTCTCCCTCTACCTCGCGACTTTCTTTGCCAAAGTCGCCCGAGGAGGTTTTACGTTGACCCGACTTCATTGTGCCTCCGCACATGTCTTTTATCGGGTCCTGTCTCCTCCGTAGCGGTTTTTCGAGACACACAGTGGAGTTGCTTTTCTTCTTCAAGGAGGCACTCAATCCACTGGTTTAGCCTCTGTGGCTAAGTGGAAGGTTCTTCTGTCGATGGTGTGCGATCACTCTGTTGCTTCTGTCACTCCTTCGATCACACCGCTTGCGGAGTTTCTGGTATTTGTTTGTTTCTGGGAGTCTCCAGCAATGGGTACATGTCCATGCTTCGGAGACATTTTTTCATTTGTGATACCGCATTGTTTTGACACTCATCCTTGCCTCTCCAAGCTTGTTCAGCTCTTTTCCTTGAAAAGGCCTAGGATTTTGCAGTTTCCTCCAAGATGGTCACTTTCTTGGGCGCTGCTCTGCTTGGGGGTGGGGGGCGTTCACGCCTTTTTTCTGGATGAATATGCATTCTCTCACATGCCAGATCTCTCCTGCATCCATTTCTTGATGGATTTGTCTTGCAATTCGTGCAGCTTCCACTCGTCTAGCTACTGGTGATTGTTTTTACCAATTGTCTTTTTCTGCCATGAGGTGCGTGCATTGTCTTCCTCTTTTAATAACTCTGTCATGTTGTCGGATGACGGATGTTATTCTGGCAGCCTTCTGGAGAAATGCTACATTCTCCTTTTATCTGCGACAGTTGCAGGAGCCGACAGAGAACCTTGGGGCCCTCTTTCTTTGGCTCAGGCTGTTGTCTATCCCAGCCTTTCAGCTTTTTTCAGGGTCAGTTCCAGATTTGTGCTGTTACTGCCCTTTCTGTCTGTGCGTCGCACTTCACCATACGCCTCATCTTTCATTGTCTTTTCTAATCTTTGTTATGGTTTGATATGCCTAGGGATCTCTTCCTCTGTACATGGTCCCAGTGCTATTGAGTTATGTGTGGGTTGGTTATGTGATTCCCTCCAGCCTTTTGTCTATTCAGCCTGTAGTAAACAATTGAGGTAGGTTGATAAGAAGTATAAATTTTATAGTAAATTTCCTTTCTTATAATACCTACCGAAATTGTTTACATGGAGGCCCTCCCGTCTTCTTATTCGGGTAAGAATCCTTCCTCCCCGCTGATAACATAACTCCTGTGTTGTTCGGAATCAAAAGAATGACGAATTGACGCATTGCGCACTGTTTTATGGAAGTCTGGATTTGTACTATGGAAGAGCGTCCCATACTGGGTGTGTGCCGATGGTGCTCGACCCATTTTTGGCTTATTTTTTCGTGGTGTTTTTACACCACTTTTCTTTCCCAAATCTTGGGAAAGATTAAAATAGAGCGTATTTTATCCGAGTTAGGTTCTTCCACTGTAGTGCAAGGCTGTAGTAAACAATTTCGGTAGGTATAATAAGAAAGGAAATTTACTATAAAATTTATATTTCTGACTGATAACTCCAGTTTGGATTATTTGATTTCAACCAGACTTGATATGTGTATTTTCCAGGTAGTAATACAGGCCAGGTTTCAATATAGGTTCCACAACTCCCTCCCTCCCTCCCCCACATGCATGCATGCACGCACGCACGTATGCACGCACGCACGCGCGCACGCACGTGTCAGGCAATTATTCCCAAAATGCATTTTGAAGGATTGGGAGTTATTACATGCAAAAAAGAAAATTGACTCATATAGCCCAACATTGCTTTATGTACTGCATCTTTAATCTTTTACCTAACACAAGTTGAAGCCAACAGTACAAATTATTTTTCTGAAACATCAGATTTTTTCATTTTTTATTTACTTCTAACCATGGCTTATTACTCCTTATTGGAACAAGCTCATCGAGTTTGTTCCATTAATAGGTCAAGAGGTATGTTTTGAAGTAGAGAAATGAAAAAATAAAATTTGAATAGCAAATTTTGTATATTACGAGTGTAGATATGGCAGATTCGTTAGGTAAACTGTTAACAAAAAATGGCTCCGAATATTTTGCGTCTAAGCATTGCCATTCCTGGGACAGTCGGGCTGCGTGGGTGACATCACTCTAGTTCCTGTTTAGTCATGACTTTCTTCTGTCTGTCTGTTAACATTTGGAGTTTTGGTTAAAGTTTGTGGTTAAAGTTTTTTGGTCAACCTTAAAGTTTTTTGGTTTTTTTTCTTTTAAATTGATATTACTACTGATTGTATCATTCTCATTTTGTTTTTATTAGCTCGACTGTTTACAGTGAGAGCTATAGTAATGACTTTTGCCCGTCCGTCTGTCCGTCTGCCTTTTTATCCCGACTGTTTACAGTGAGGGCTATAGTAATAACTTTTGTCCGTCCGTCCATCCGTCCGTCTGTCTGTCCATCTGTTAACATTTAGAGTTTGGGTTAAAGTTTGTGGTTAAAGTTTTTTACTGAAGGTTCAAGTGTTTTTTGTTTTTTTTGTTTTGTTTTTTTTCTTATTCCTGTTTAGTTGACATTTGGAGTTTTGGTTAAAGTTTGTGGTTAAAGTTTTTTTTTCAACCTTCAAGTCCAGGCTACACCTGGTAGTTCTTGTCTGATCATCACGAAATTTCATATGCAGGTTTTAGGTCATGTCTACGTGAGAATGTCCCCTTTTGGTCGTGATCGGTCAACCGGTATGGCTGCCCAAGCCCAAAACCCGAAAGCCATTAGCACAGTCTACAGGTCGTATTTATGAAGGGATTTCATTGCAACTTCATAGAATGCCTCTGTATAATGCCTAGATGAGAACGTCCCTGTTTGGGCATGATCTGTCAACCATGATGGCTGCCCAAGCCCGAAACCCGAAAACTTTTAGCACAGTCTGCAGGTCATGTTTAATATGGACAGATTTCATTGTAACTTGATACAATGACTCCGTATGATTTCTACATGAGAATTTCCCCATTTGGGCGTGATCTATCAACCGTCACGACTGCCTGAGCCCAAAACCCGAAAACCTTTAGCACAGTCTACAGGTCATATTTATGGAGGGATTTCATTGTAACTTCATAGGTTGACTTCATATAATTTCTACACATGAGAAAGTCCCCTTTTGGATGTGATTGGGCAACTGTCATGGCTACAGGTGCCCGAAGCCCGAAAACCTTCAGCACAGTCTACTGCACATATTTATGGAGGGATTTCATTTTAACTTGATAGGTTGACTTCATATAATGTCTAGATGAGAAAGTCCCCTTTTGGGCAACTGTGACGGCAACAGGTGCCCAAAGCCCGAAAACCTTTAGCATATTCCACAGGCCATAATTATGAAGGGATTTCATTGTAGCTTGGTAGGATGACTCCAAGTTTGTGGTTAAAAACCCAGACAAACACCCCCACCCCCCATTAGGTTCTTTTTTCTCTTCTTTTCTCCAATATGCATTTTGAACTATTTACAGTCACTAAATGCGGAACCTTTTTTTAAACTTACGTCCCCCCTCCCTCCCCCCCCCCCCCCCCCCCAATTAGGCTTTTTTTTTTTTTATTTCCTCCAATATGCATTTTGAACTATTTACAATCACTAAATGCAGAACACTTTTTTCCTTGTGTCCCAAAAAGTTTGTGCTTAAAAATCTAGACAGAAATTATCACCCCTCCCCCCCCCCCCCCCACCCCAATTAGGCATTTTTTTTTTCTTTCCTCGAATATGCATTTTGAACTATTTACAGTCACTACATGCGGAACCTTTTTTTAAACTCATGTAACACCCCCCCCCCCACACACACACTTTTTTTCTTGCGTCAAAAATGTTTTTAGCTCAACTTTGGCGAAGCCAAATTTGAGCTTATGCCATGGCCAGTTGTCCAAATTCAATACGGCTTGGGCTAGAGGCCGTATTTATGAACCGATCTTTACGAAACTTCTTGGGTACCTTTGTTATGACTGTGGGACGAGAACGAGTGTTTTGGGGTCTGATCCGAAATTCAAGTTGGCCGCCAGCCGCCATTTTGTACCGACGATACAGAAATCTGTTTTTTGTACAGAACTTCCATATGAAAGCGCTGATTTGAATAATTTTTTGTATGAATGTTTAGTACCATGGGATACATCACATATAATATGGGTTTTTTTCTTGTGCTTAAATTATGCAAATTAGACTAATTTTGAAGTATTTAGTGTTACTTTCAGCACTGTAAGTGCAAATGCCAGTACGGCTCGGGCTAGAGGCTGTATTTATAAACCGATCTTTACGAAACTTCTTGGGTACCTTTGGTATCACCGTGGGACGAGAACGAGTGTTTTTGGGTGCTGTCCAAAATTCAAGATGGCTGATGGCAGCCATTTTGTTCAAAATTAGGTGCAATCAGATTTTTTCACAGAACTTCCATATGAAAGTGCTGACTTGAATAATTTTTTGTGTGAATGTTTAGTACCATGGGATACATCACATATAATATGGGTTTTTTTCTCTTGCAGAAATTACGCAAATTAGATGAACTTTGATTTTTTCAGTGCTACTTACACACAGTAAGTGCACATGTCAATACGGCTCAGGCTAGAGGCTGTATTTATCAACCGATCTTCACGAAACTTCTTGGGTACCTCTGTTATCACCTTGGGATGAGAACGAGTATTTCTGAGTGCAGTCCAAAATTCAAGATGGCTGCCAGTGGCCATTTCGTACCGAAATTAGGTCTAATCAGTTTTTTGTACACAACTTCTATACGGCTCAGGCTAGAGGCCGTATTTATGAACCGATCTTTACGAAACGTCTTGGGTACCTTCGTTATCACCATGGGATGAGAACGAGTGTTTTGGGGTGTGGTACAAAATTCAAGATGGCCACCAGCAACCATTTTGAACCAAAATTAGTGCAATCAGTCTTTTGTACAGAACTTCTGTATGAAAATTCTGATTTGAATAAATTTTTGTATGAATGTTTTGTAAAATGGAATACATCACATATAGTACGGGTTTTTTCTCGTGCAGAAATTATGCAAATTTGATGAATTTTGATTTATTTAGTGCTACTTATACACTGTAAGTGCACATGTGACATCAATACGGCTCGGGCTAGAGGCTGTATTTATCAACCGATCTTCTCGTAAACATCTTAGGTACCTTTGTTATCACCTTGGGATGAGAACGAGTGTTTCTGAGTGCGGTCCAAAATTCAAGATGGCTGCCAGTGGCCATTTTGTACCGAAATTAGGTCCAATCAGTTTTTTGTCACAACTTCTATACAGCTTGTATTTATGAACTGATCTTCACAAAACTTCTTGGGTACCTTTGTTTTCACCTTGGGACAGGAATGAGTGTGTTTTGGGGTGCCTTTGTTATCACTGTGCTATGAGAACAAATATTTTGGGGTTCAGTCAGACCCACTCTGGGACTCAAAGATTTCTTTTCTATTTATCATCTGAATGTCACCCACCTTTACAATACTTTACCTATAGATTTGTTACAGGCTACGGCCAGTATTTACGTACAGAGCGTTATAATACTTTATAAGTACATTTGTTATCAGGTCATTACCTAGATGTTTGTCATTGCTGTGTCACATACTATACATGTACATGTCTTGACAAGTTGAGATACAGTGTCATTGACACTTTCATTTTACAGTTTTTGTTAATGTTTGTGGTTAAAAACCACCCCCACCCCCCACCCCCCACCCCCATGGTGCCAGTTAGGTATTTTTTTATTCTCTGCTCTAAATGCATTCCGAAGGATTTAGACTGACCACATGTGGAAAAAAAATGGACTCCCCTAACACACCCCCACTCTCCCCCACCTCTCATCCCCCACCCCACCTCCTCCTCACTCAGGCCAATCATGCAATATATTTTCTTTGGTACAAAATGCATTTTTAGCCTGACTGTTTATAGTCAGGGCTACAGTCATGACTTTCGTCCGTCCATCTGTCGGTCCATCCATCTGTCTGTAAACAATTAGTTTCCAACTGATAACCCCAGTTTGGATTATTTGATTTCAGCCAAAGTTGATATGTGTATTTTCCAGCTAGTAATACAGGCCAGGTTTGAAAATAGGTTCCACAACAGCCCCCCCCCCCCCCCCCACCACACACACACACACACACACACACACACACACACACACACACACACACACACACACACACACACACACACACACACACACACACACACACACACACAACAGGGATTTTTCTAGGTGACGACAGGGGCCGAATATAGGCCCCATTCCCAATGAGATTTAGGCATGATTTTTCCCAATTTGTAACATTAAATTCCCAGTTGGTAACCTGTATCAACTTGGCCGTAACATTTATGATTTTTACTGCAAAAGTTGGTCTTATTATGCTGATAAAAGAACTGTAAAACCATAATTTCAATTAATAAAACCAACTTCTTCATTTTTAATGTACCTGTAGAGAAGAAATGTGCACTTTTCTCCACTCTACAGCATCAACAGGATTCCCAATTTGGTCCTATAAGATGTTTTTTTCCCAATTGCACGGGCCCTTGGACCCATTCCCAATACACCTAGAAAAATCCCTGCACAAATTGTCACTTAAGCAATTATTCCCAAAATGCAAAAATGCAGTTTGAAGGGTTGGGAGATATTACATGCAAAAAAGAATATGTACTCATAGAGCCCAACATTGCTTTATGTACTGCATCTTTAATCCTTTACCTAACACAAGTTGAAGCCAGCAGTACAAATTATTTTTCTGAAACCTCAGATTTTTTCATTTTTAGCTCACCAACTTTAGTTGTGTGAGCTTATGGCATGGCTCGATCGGTCACCGTATGTGTCCAATAATGGTAGAGCTTCTGTTTAAGTCACTTACTCACCCTATTTCCATATCATGGCTTTTATAATGCTGCTATATGATGATTATTATCATTTTACCATGATTTAACCCCTCATACCCTACATTTTAGACATTTTTCTTGACATTTTTAGTTGCGTTTAGTTTTCTGTTTAGCTCAGAATTTCATGTTTAACTAAGTGTTTAGGTCAGCTGCTGTGCTCCTTCTCTTCCCATGACACTTATATTCATCATACATGTTCCTCAGTATCATTGTTCCATGATTAACCCCTCATACACTGCATTTTAAACATTTTTCTTAACATTTCTAGTTGCGTTTAGTTTTTTGTTTAGCTCGGATTTTCATGTTTAACTTAGTGTTTAGGTCAGCTGTTGTGCTCCTTCTCTTCCCCTGGCACCTGTATTCATCATACATGTTCTTCAGTATCATTGTTCCATGATTAGCCCCTCAAATTCTGCATTTTAAACATTTTTAGCTCACCAACTTTAGTTGTGTGAGCTTATGGCATGGCTCGGTCGGTCGGCATCAGTGTACGTGTCCAATAATGTTAAAGCTTCTGTTTAGGTCACTTACTCACCCTATTGCCATATCATGGCTTTTATAATGCTGCTATATGATGATTATTAGCTCACCAACTTTTGTTGTGTGAGATTATGGCATGGCTCGATCGGTCGGCGTACGTGTCCAATAAAGTTAAAGTTTCTGTTTAGGTCACTTATTCGCCCTATTTCTATATCATGGCTTTTATAATGCTGCTATATGATGATTATTATCATTTTACCATGATTTAACCCCTCATACCCTACATTTTAGACATTTTTCTTGACATTTTTAGTTGCGTTTAGTTTTCTGTTTAGCTCAGTATTTCATGTTTAACTTAGTGTTTAGGTCAGCTGCTGTGCTCCTTCTCTTCCCATGACACTTATATTCATCATACATGTTCCTCAGTATCATTGTTCCATGATTAACCCCTCACATCCTGCATTTTAAACATTTTTCTTTACATTTTTAGTTGCATTTAGTTTTGTGTTTAGCTCGGAATTTCATGTTTAACTTAGTGTTTAGGTCAGCTGCTGTGCTCCTTCTCTTCCCATGACACTTATATTCATCACACATGTTCCTCAGTATCATTGTTCCATGATTAACCCCTCATACCCTGCATTTAAAACATTTTTCTTGACATTTTTAGTTGCGTTTAGTTTTCTGTTTAGCTCGGAATTTCATGTTTAACTTAGTGTTTAGGTCAGCTGCTGTGCTCCTTCTCTTCCCATGGCACTTATATTCATTATACATGTTCATCAGTATCATTGTTCCATGATTAACCCCACATACCCTGCATTTTAAACATTTTTCTTGACATTTTTAGTTGCGTTTAGTTTTCTGTTTAGCTCAGAATTTCATGTTTAACTAAGTGTTTAGGTCAGCTGCTGTGCTCCTTCTCTTCCCATGGCACTTATATTCATCATACATGTTCCTCAGTATCATTGTTCCATGATTAACCCCTCATACTCTGCATTTTAAACATTTTTCTTGACATTTTTAGTTGCGTTTAGTTTTCTGTTTAGCTCGGAATTTCATGTTTAACTTAGTGTTTAGGTCAGCTGCTGTGCTCCTTCTCTTCCCATGGCACTTATATTCATCATAATTGTTCCTCAGTATCATTGTTCCATGATTATCCCCTCACATCCTGCATTTTAAACATTTTTCTTGACATTTTTAGTTGCGTTTAGTTTTCTGTTTAACTCGGAATTTCATGTTTAACTTAGTGTTTAGGTCAGCTACTGTGCTCCTTCTCTTCCCATGACACGTATATTCATCATGATTGTTCCTCAGTATCATTGTTCCATGATTAACCCCTCACATCCTGCATTTTACACATTTTTCTTGACATTTTTAGTTGCGTTTAGTTTTGTGTTTAGCTCGGAATTTCATGTTTAACTTAGTGTTTAGGTCAGCTGCTGTGCTCCTTCTCTTCCAATGACACTTATATTCATCATACATGTTCCCCAGTATCATTGTTTCATGATTAACCCCTCATACCCTGCATTTAAAACATTTTTCTTGACATTTTTAGTTGCGTTTAGTTTTGTGTTTAGCTCGGAATTTCATGTTTAACTTAGTGTTTAGGTCAGCTGCTGTGCTCCTTCTCTTCCCATGGCACTTATATTCATTATACATGTTCATCAGTATCATTGTTCCATGATTAACCCCACATACCCTGCATTTTAAACATTTTTCTTGACATTTTTAGTTGCAATTAATTTTCTGTTTAGCTCAGAATTTCATGTTTAACTAAGTGTTTAGGTCAGCTGCTGTGCTCCTTCTCTTCCCATGGCACTTATATTCATCATACATGTTCCTCAGTATCATTGTTCCATGATTAACCCCTCATACTCTGCATTTTAAACATTTTTCTTGACATTTTTAGTTGCGTTTAGTTTTCTGTTTAGCTCGGAATTTCATGTTTAACTTAGTGTTTAGGTCAGCTGCTGTGCTCCTTCTCTTCCCATGGCACTTATATTCATCATAATTGTTCCTCAGTATCATTGTTCCATGATTAACCCCTCACATCCTGCATTTTAAACATTTTTCTTGACATTTTTAGTTGCGTTTAGTTTTCTGTTTAGCTCGGAATTTCATGTTTAACTTAGTGTTTAGGTCAGCTACTGTGCTCCTTCTCTTCCCATGACACTTATATTCATCATGCTTGTTCCTCAGTATCATTGTTCCATGATTAACCCCTCACATCCTGCATTTTAAACATTTTTCTTGACATTTTTAGTTGCGTTTAGTTTTGTGTTTAGCTCGGAATTTCATGTTTAACTTAGTGTTTAGGTCAGCTGCTGTGCTCCTTCTCTTCCCATGACACTTATATTCATCATACATGTTCCTCAGTATCATTGTTCCATGATTAACCCCTCACATCCTGCATTTTAAACATTTTTCTTTACATTTTTAGTTTCGTTTAGTTTTCTGTTTAGCTCGGAATTTCATGTTTAACTTAGTGTTTAGGTCAGCTGCTGTGCTCCTTCTCTTCCCATGACACTTATATTCATCATACATGTTCCTCAGTATCATTGTTCCATGATTAACCCCACATATCCTGCATTTTAAACATTTTTCTTGACATTTTTAGTTGCGTTTAGTTTTCTGTTTAGCTCGGAATTTCATGTTTAACTTAGTGTTTAGATCAGCTGCTGTGCTCCTTCTCTTCCCATGGCACTTATATTCATCATAATTGTTCCTCAGTATCATTGTTCCATGATTAACCCCTCACATCCTGCATTTTAAACATTTTTCTTGACATATTTTTATACTGTACCAATGACCCAGACTTAGCTGGTGCTAACTCTAACAAAACCAGGGCCAAACACAAATTTTGCCCCCAATCCCCAAAATTTGCATCCAAAACAAAAAGAAATCATGTCCTAAAGGACCTCCATACTGCGCCTCTACTGCGCATGCGCAGTGACGCAGACGTCCCAAAATTGGCGCCAATTATCATTCTCTGTTTGGCCCTTCATCAGTCAACATCTCACTGATCTTTGTGCTTGTAAATCTCAGTTTAAAGGATGCCAGACACGTAATTTTTGGAGAAAATGTGATTCTAAGGAGGATAGAAGGAGGAGAGGAAAAAGAAGTGACAAAAAATAATCAGGGCTGTACTTAAAATTTTTTGATGAAATTATGTTAAGTTGCCTATTTTCGAGGCATGGGCCTCTTGTTGTCATTCTTGCTAAATGTTGCACTGCTTATTCAGTGTTTCCTCTCCCCTAGCCTTCTAAAGTCCCCCCCTTGCAATTCTCCCATGCTTTTGGCATATTTTTGAGAAAGTTCATTTCTAAAATTTCCTGGGAGAGTTGCTTGGTTACAGAATGTTTTCTGTTGTTTTCCCCATAGTTACGTTTTCATCCATGGGTGTATAACGTTTGTGTTCTGCATATTCCATCTGATGTTCTGCAGATTCTCCCCTGGGAGTCTCTGTTTTGCATCAGATAGAGTGTAATTTGATGACTGATTCCGGGCCAGTTTTTTCAGTGCCTGGAGTCATGTTTTCTGGTGTTTTACACTGTTTGTTTTCATTGGCAACAGCCTTTTTTTGAGGGGGGCTGTTTGCCTTTGCTGTAGTTTATATCATTATAAGATACATTTATATTATCCGTAAGTGTCTCATTAATTATTTAATATAAATTTAAAATTTTTGACCACACTTTGCCATCGGATCCATCGGGGCTCAACGTTACTTTTCAACAACTTGGGCTTCGCTGAAAAAATATTTTTTCAAAATTATTTTGATATGTAATTGTTTTTTCATTTATTAATGGATCATGTTATTATGTATCTTTGTGTCAGGGGTTTTTGCGAGTAACTAGGACTTGTTGTTCTTTCACAATGAAGGGACTTTGTTCAAATTGTAATAGGAAGAAATCTTCCTCTGACTTTCATGATCATTGTATTAATTGTAGTCAGTGTTCTCGCATTAATCCCTGTCCTATATGTGAATATTGGGATGAGAAACATTGGAAACGTGTGTCACGATATGTTGTTTCTGGAGAAAGGGCTATGCCGGCTCTTTCTCCGCAAGGTCACTCTACTCTCTCAGTTTCTATTTCAGAGGAACAAGAACAGGGTGATGTTTCCATGTTATCTTCTACAAGTGTGCGTCCGTCATCACAAATGAATTCAGAGCTAGCGGCAAAAGTGCTCATGGAGATTAGACAAATGTCGTCCGCTAGCTCGCCCGGTGTAGCGTCCATTCACCGAATGGTTCGGCAGCCGGGTTCGTCCGATGCGGTCCAGGAGGAAATTTTGGGTGATGCGAGCACTATAAACATAATAGATGCACACCCAGTGACGGCGGATAGTAAGCGAGAACGGAGGAAGCCTTTGAGTCCGGTTCCTAGCTCGTCCAGGTCCAGCCGGGCCGCGAGCGAGAGAGGCCCCTCTCTCGTACAACAACATCTGGTACCAGATGTTGTGGTACAGAATGTGTCTTTAGCGGAGCATACGTCCGTCGCTCGGGACGCTCCGTTGTATAAGCAGTCCGCGGAGACTGTTAAGGCTTCCTCTTCTCGTCAGCGCACACGACCGCACCTTGGCTGCGTGACCGCCGATATATTGCCAGCTTCGCCGATCAAGGATTCTTCGGCGACCAGGTCACACCATCCGGCAGCCAGGGATTCGAGACCGATGGACTCCGGACGTTCGCATAGGAAAAGTATGCGGGAGCCATCTGATGCGGAGCTGCCCTCGGCGAAGCAGCGAAAGACTGCGCCTCCGCAGGTCTTGACGCCGGACATTCTTGTGCAGATAGCACAGCTTATCGCAGCATCCCAGCAGCCGACAGAAACGGTGTCGGATCGAGAATTATCCGACGGCGCTGGGTCGGTACGCTCCGCCGAAGCATCGGGGGCGGACGACCGGGAACATCATGAGGTCCGACCGGATGGTGAAAGGGATACGGATGACTTGGAGCTATCCCTTTCGGAACAACATAAAGCTGCCGTGGACTTCATCCGGCACTTTCTCCCTCAAGTTGTTCCGTCGGGCCAGACTGCTGCGGTTCCGGACAAAAGGATTATAGCGTCATTGGACTCTGAATTTTTTGAGCGGTTCAGGGACATCGCTCCCGAGTTTCCGTCGCAGTCCAATAATGTTGCAAGAACATTTGAATTATTGAACGACGCTATATTTAAACTTGCTTCCAAGACGGGGAAAGCAGGTTTCTTGTCCGCTAATACTCTCAACCTGCCTTTCATTAATGCAAGGAATAAATTCGATACGGCAGGACAGGGTATACCGAGAGTTCCTCTGCGTATGGACGACGAGGCGGAAGACTTAGAGCTATCATTACCGTCGTCGGCTTCTATTCCAACCGCGGTGTTGGAAACAGCTATTGCGTCTAACAGAGCCAATTTAGATGCCTTATCTTACGCAGATCACCTTACTAAGGCGTTATCACTGCGCCTTCAAGGGAAAGAGTTTCAGGATATACAATCCTCTTTAAGACTTCTTTCAAGGGCAGTAGCTTATTCCACGTGTAACTCCGCCCTTTCAGTGGCAAATCTGGAGTTGGTTAGACGTGACGCAGCCCTAGCTACATCCACACTAGTGGATACTAAGGTGAAGAACTCTCTTAGAGTCGCTTTGGTCTCAGGAGAACTTCTCTTTGACGGCAAGCTTTCTGCTATTTATGATAAAATTACAAAGAAAGCTAAGGATTCTCTGTTGTTCAAATCTGCTCCTAAGAAGTCGGATACAGCAGACAAGAATAAGACAGGCACTTCTGGGTCTAATGCGCCCAAGAGAGGTTCCTATAGAGGTTCCGGTGCGTCCTCTTGGTCTTATTCGAGAGACCGTCAGGGTAGCGACTCTCGTTCGGGACGTCCTTCAGGCCGGGACAATCGGTCGGATGCCCCGAGGTCGACGGGGCGAGGTGCGGGCCGTGGAGGACGTGGTTTCTCCTACCGCAGGCCTCGCAGGTCCAGGAGGTGATGGCTTAAACCTCTATCGCGTACCGGTTGGCGGAAGGTTGTCGAGCTTTTCACAGGAATGGGCGTCGATTACGGACGACGCCTTGGGTGAGAGGAGTGACTTCGGAAGGTCTAAAGATATCCTTCAAACGAAAGCCTCCATTAACTCGAAGTCCAAAGTGGACTCATCTTCCGTCAAATCTGCAGAAAAGAGACGCTCTGTTATCAGAGGTGCAGTCTCTTTTAATGAAGAACGCGGTAGAGGCCGTAGAAAACCAGGAATCTCCGGGATTCTACAGCCATCTGTTTCTGGTTCCGAAACCAGACGGCTCGTTCCGTCCAGTCATAGATTTGAGCTGGATAAACAAGCTGATCGTCGCTCCGAAGTTTTATATGGAGACGATTCGGTCGGTCAGAGCGAGTATTCGGGTGAACGATTATGCAACGAGCATAGATCTCAAAGATGCGTACTTTCACGTCATGGTACATCCGACATTCCGAAAGTACCTACGCTTCGCAGTCCTAGGAGTGGTGTATCAATTCCGGGCGATGTGCTTCGGATTGAATCTAGCACCCTGGGCTTTCACTCGGGTAATGAACTCGGTAATGATCTATTTCCGAGCTCATTCGTCTGCGGTAACGTCGGCCTACCTGGACGACATTCTTCAGAGGTACGGCAACGAGTTAACGCTTCAGAACGATGTTCAGAATCTTCTTCTATTGCTCCGACGTCTCGGTTTTATAGTAAACGAGGAGAAGTCGGATCTGGTGCCGTCCAAGTCATTCACTCATCTGGGAATGAGCTTCGAGACGCACAACAATCTCGTTCGTCTGCCGTTAACCAGAGCGAAATTAGTCAGTTGTTACGCTCGCTATTGTCTGCACACAGACAAAGTCACGGCGAGAGAATTTATGAGACTGATAGGTCTGTGCGGAGCCGCCGCGGATCTCATTCCGATGGGACGGTTACGCACACGTCCTCTTCAAATTTTCTTGACTCAGAATTGGAGTGTGAAAATTCATTTGCTCGATGTAGACGTTCTCTTGTCAGATCAAGTGAAACAAGAGATTCAGACTTGGGCAAACATTCAGTGGTTAACTCAGGGAGTTCCGCTGCAGTTGCCGGATCCGAGTTTTACCATTATGACGGATGCCAGTCAAACAGGTTGGGGTGCATCATTAATCCCAACGGATTCGAGATGCCAGGGTCTTTGGGATCCGCAATTCCTGTGCAGCACATAAACATCAAGGAAATGATGTCAATTTGGCTTGCGTTACGTCACTGGATGAACATTTTTCACAATGCTGATGTCCAAATCCTATCCGACAATACGACAGTAGTGGCGTATATACGGAATCAGGGAGGCACTCATTCAGTTCCGTTGTTCAATCTAACGGAAAGAATCCTTCTGTTTGCGCTAGAACATCACGTTCTTCTTTCGGTCCGTCACATACCGGGTCGTCTGAATGTGCTAGCAGACTCACTTTCACGAAAGGGTCGCTTGTTGCCGTCGGAGTGGACTCTCAACAAACAAGTATTCAATCAGATTTGCTACCAATGGGAACGGCCAATGATAGACTTATTTGCGACACATCTCAACAATCAGTTGCAGACGTATGTGTCTCCGTGTCCGGATCCAAGAGCATTTGCAGTAGACGCTCTGTCGATCCCTTGGGACGGAATGATAGGATATGCGTATCCTCCAGCGCCGTTAATTCAACAAGTATTGCTAAAGATAAAACAATCTCAATGCAAGATTCTGTTGGTAGCATCTCTGTCGCCACAGAGACCGTGGATAAATCTACTCAGGTGTCTGTTGTGGGACCTACCGTGAAAGCTTCCTCCACGGGAGGATCTTCTTTCGCAGGGCAAATCGCGCCAACTCCATCAAAACCCGCAAGGTCTCAACCTTCACGTTTTTCCGTTGTGCGGTCCTTCTTGCATGGCAAACACTTTACAGGACGAGCAGTGGACGCGATTTCTAACTGTAGGAGGACCTCCTCTTCGCTAAACTATGCGGCTAAGTGGAAGGTTTTTCGTCGTTGGTGTAGGGATCATTCTGTAGATATATTCGATCCCTCTATACCAGACATTGCAAACTTTCTAGTATACTTGTTTGACGAAATCAAACTGCAGCCTGTTACTATAAAGGGTTATAGATCTATGTTATCTGATACCTATGCACATCATGATAGTTTACAAATTGGATCTAATGTCTCTTTATCTAAGTTGGTTAGAAACTTTTCGATAAATAGACCCAGAACTCTTAGATTAATTCCTAAGTGGAATTTAGCTTGGGTTCTTCTTAAATTGAAGGAAAAGCCATTTGAACCTCTTGGGACAGTAGATTTCAAATTCATATCTCATAAGACAGCTTTTCTCTTAGCTTTCTCTTCTGCTAGAAGAGTCAGTGAGCTTCATGCACTGTCGGTGGATGATTCTCACTATCGTAGTGTTGGGAACACTATCACCTTCACTACTAATGTGGGTTTTTTAGCTAAGAATCAGGCTCCTAATAAATATCCGGAACCTATTGTTATTAAGGCTCTTCCGTCTTCAGACGGGTGTAGGCCTTTACTCTGTCCTGTTAGAGCATTACGTATCTATAAACAGAGATCTCAGTTTATCAGAAAGGGACGGAAACGTTTCTTTCTGTCTTTGATGCCTAATAGAAAGGACATTTCGGTCCATTCTATTGCTAGATGGATTCAATTAACTATCCGTACTGCTTATGAAAATTTATCTTCTTCTCAGCAGTCTGTGCTTAAGATTTCTGCTCATGAAGTAAGAGCTCTTTCTACTTCCTGGGCTTATGCTAATAGTGTTGCTATTACAGATTTAATGAAGGCTGCTTATTGGTCTCAGCCATCCACATTTACGAATTTTTATCTCAGAAATATTGAGTCCATTTCTGGAGACCTGCATTGTTTAGGTCCGTTATCTGTTGCTCAGAATGTCGTCCACTAAACAGTTGCAACTATAGTTATGCAGGCTTTCTGTTCCGGCAGTGACTCCGTCCGGCTGCCCTCTTCGCTCTGGGCTATTTGACCCAGGGCAAGGGGAAGGGGGGGGGGGTGTTCCCTTAGGTCACCTGCTTTATAGTTAAAAGCAAGGGAATGCCTCTCCAAGTCAGTATTTCTGAGTCGCTTCCGGGATGGTTTTAAAGTGTAATATTAATGTTAAATTCATTCATGTCTTATTTTTAAAGTGTAGCTCGGTGTGAAGCATTTGTATATGTCAAGTGTCAAACGGGCTTTAATATACAATACTCGGACACTTTTAAATGACTATAAAGAGTCTCAATTCTCTGGACTACTTTATTTATTGGCTTGCTTTAAAAATAATTAGTATAAGGGATATACTGGATGTTAATAGAGAACATGAATGTTATTGTGCTCAATTATTAAGGGTAGTGTATCTTTCTAATTTAATATTAAATAAGAAAGATACATGTAAAGCCTAATACTTCTTTTCTCCTTAAGGGGTTACCTCTTTACTATATAGTTGAGCTTATTGGATTTTCCTCTATGTCCTAGGCCCTCCAGCCTGTTTACTATTCAGCTAAGTATGGGTCATTGGTACAGTATAAAAATGTTAAAAAATTTATAGTAATTTATATATTTTTTATACTTACCAATGACCCAGACGGGGATGGCCCTCCCTGGAGTTGGGAACTCTTGCCTCCCCCTGAGTACATAGCGCTGACCAGGCACTGCCAGTAAGAATGATAATTGGAGCCAATTTCGGGACGTCTGCGTCACTGCGCATGCGCAGTAGAGGCGTAGTATGGAGGTCCTTTAGGACATGATTTCTTTTTGTTTTGGATGCAAATTTTGGGGATTGGGGGCAAAATTTGTGTTTGGCCCTGGTTTTGTTAGAGTTAGCACCAGCTAAGTCTGGGTCATTGGTAAGTATAAAAAATATATAAATTACTATAAATTTTTTAACTTTTAGTTGCGTTTAGTTTTCTGTTTAGCTCGGAATTTCATGTTTAACTTAGTGTTTAGGTCAGCTACTGTGCTCCTTCTCTTCCCATGACACTTATATTCATCATGATTGTTCCTCAGTATCATTGTTCCATGATTAACCCCTCACATCCTGCATTTTACACATTTTTCTTGACATTTTTAGTTGCGTTTAGTTTTGTGTTTAGCTCGGAATTTCATGTTTAACTGAGTGTTTAGGTCAGCTGCTGTGCTCCTTCTCTTCCCATGGCACTTATATTCATCAGACATGTTCCTCAGTATCATTGTTCCATGATTAACCCCTCACATCCTGCATTTTAAACATTTTTCTTTACATTTTTAGTTGCGTTTAGTTTTCTGTTTAGCTCGGAATTTCATGTTTAACTTAGTGTTTAGGTCAGCTGCTGTGCTCCTTCTCTTCCAATGACACTTATATTCATCATACATGTTCCCCAGTATCATTGTTTCATGATTAACCCCTCATACCCTGCATTTAAAACATTTTTCTTGACATTTTTAGTTGCGTTTAGTTTTGTGTTTAGCTCGGAATTTCATGTTTAACTTAGTGTTTAGGTCAGCTGCTGTGCTCCTTCTCTTCCCATGGCACTTATATTCATTATACATGTTCATCAGTATCATTGTTCCATGATTAACCCCCACATACCCTGCATTTTAAACATTTTTCTTGACATTTTTAGTTGCAATTAGTTTTCTGTTTAGCTCAGAATTTCATGTTTAACTAAGTGTTTAGGTCAGCTGCTGTGCTCCTTCTCTTCCCATGGCACTTATATTCATCATACATGTTCCTCAGTATCATTGTTCCATGATTAACCCCTCATACTCTGCATTTTAAACATTTTTCTTGACATTTTTAGTTGCGTTTAGTTTTCTGTTTAGCTCGGAATTTCAGGTTTAACTTAGTGTTTAGGTCAGCTGCTGTGCTCCTTCTCTTCCCATGGCACTTATATTCATCATAATTGTTCCTCAGTATCATTGTTCCATGATTATCCCCTCACATCCTGCATTTTAAACATTTTTCTTGACATTTTTAGTTGCGTTTAGTTTTCTGTTTAGCTCGGAATTTCATGTTTAACTTAGTGTTTAGGTCAGCTACTGTGCTCCTTCTCTTCCCATGATACTTATATTCATCATGATTGTTCCTCAGTATCATTGTTCCGTGATTAACCCCTCACATCCTGCATTTTAAACATTTTTCTTGACATTTTTAGTTGCGTTTAGTTTTGTGTTTAGCTCGGAATTTCATGTTTAACTTAGTGTTTAGGTCAGCTGCTGTGCTCCTTCTCTTCCCATGACACTTATATTCATCATACATGTTCCTCAGTATCATTGTTCCATGATTAACCCCTCACATCCTGCATTTTAAACATTTTTCTTTATATTTTTAGTTGCGTTTAGTTTTCTGTTTAGCTCGGAATTTCATGTTTAACTTAGTGTTTAGGTCAGCTGCTGTGCTCCTTCTCTTCCCATGACACTTATATTCATCATACATGTTCCTCTGTATCATTGTTCCTTGATTAACCCCTCATACACTGCATTTTAAACATTTTTCTTGACATTTTTAGTTGCGTTTAGTTTTCTGTTTAACTCGGAATTTCATGTTCAACTTAGTGTTTAGGTCAGCTGCTGTGCTCCTTCTCTTCCCATGGCACTTATATTCATTATACATGTTCATCAGTATCATTGTTCCATGATTAACCCCACATACCATGCATTTTAAACATTTTTCTTGACATTTTTAGTTGCGTTTAGTTTTCTGTTTAGCTGAGAATTTCATGTTTAACTAAGTGTTTAGATCAGCTGCTGTGCTCCTTCTCTTCCCATGGCACTTATATTCATCATACATGTTCCTCAGTTTCATTGTTCCATGATTAACCCCTCACATCCTGTATTTTAAACATTTTTCTTGACATTTTTATTTGCGTTTAGTTTTCTGTTTAGCTCGGAATTTCATGTTTAACTTAGTGTTTAGGTCGGCTGCTGTGCTTCTTCTCTTCCCATGACACTTATATTCATCATACATGTTCCTCAGTATCATTGTTCCATGATTAACCCCACATATCCTGCATTTTAAACATTTTTCTTGACATTTTTAGTTGCGTTTAGTTTTCTGTTTAGCTCAGAATTTCATGTTTAACTTAGTGTTTAGGTCAGCTGCTGTGCTCCTTCCCTTCCCATGGCACTTATATTCATCATACATGTTCCTCAGTATCATTGTTCCATGATTAACCCCTCATACTCTGCATTTTAAACATTTTTCTTGACATTTTTAGTTTCGTTTAGTTTTCTGTTTAGCTCGGAATTTCATGTTTAACTTAGTGCTTAGGTCAGCTGCTGTGCTCCTTCTTTTCCCATGGCACTTATATTCATCATAATTGTTCCTCAGTATCATTGTTCCATGATTAACCCCTCACATCCTGCATTTTAAACACTTTTCTTGACATTTTTAGTTGCGTTTAGTTTTCTGTTTAGCTCGGAATTTCATGTTTAACATAGTGTTTAGGTCAGCTACTGTGCTCCTTCTCTTCCCATGACACTTATATTCATCATGGTTGTTCCTCAGTATCATTGTTCCATGATTAACCCCTCACATCCTGCATTTTAAACATTTTTCTTGACATTTTTAGTTGCGTTTAGTTTTGTGTTTAGCTCGGAATTTCATGTTTAACTTAGTGTTTAGGTCAGCTGCTGTGCTCCTTCTCTTCCCATGACACTTATATTCATCATACATGTTCCACAGTATCATTGTTCCAAGATTAACCCCTCACATCCTGCATTTTAAACATTTTTCTTGACATTTTTAGTTGCGTTTAGTTTTCTGTTTAGCTCGGAATTTCATGTTTAACTTAGTGTTTAGGTCAGCTGCTGTGCTCCTTCTCTTCCCATGACACTTATATTCATCATACATGTTCCTCAGTATCATTGTTCCATGATTAACCCCTCACATCCTGCATTTTAAACATTTTTCTTGACATTTTTAGTTGCGTTTAGTTTTCTGTTTAGCTCGGAATTTCATGTTTAACTTAGTGTTTAGGTCAGCTGCTGTGCTCCTTCTCTTCCCATGACACTTATATTCATCACACATGTTCCTCAGTATCATTGTTTTTGATTAACCCCTCATACACTGCATTTTAAACATTTTTCTTGACATTTTTAGTTGCATTTAGTTTTCTGTTTAACTCGGAATTTCATGTTTAACTTAGTGTTTAGGTCAGCTGCTGTGCTCCTTCTCTTCCCATGGCACTTATATTCATTATACATGTTCATCAGTATCATTGTTCCATGATTAACCCCACATACCCTGCATTTTAAACATTTTTCTTGACATTTTTAGTTGCATTTAGTTTTCTGTTTAGCTGAGAATTTCATGTTTAACTAAGTGTTTAGATCAGCTGCTGTGCTCCTTCTCTTCCCATGGCACTTATATTCATCATACATGTTCCTCAGTTTCATTGTTCCATGATTAACCCCTCACATCCTGCATTTTAAACATTTTTCTTGACATTTTTATTTGCGTTTAGTTTTCTGTTTAGCTCGGAATTTCATGTTTAACTTAGTGTTTAGGTCAGCTGCTGTACTTCTTCTCTTCCCATGACACTTATATTCATCATACATGTTCCTCAGTATCATTGTTCCATGATTAACCCCTCATACCCTGCATTTTAATCATTTTTCTTGACATTTTTAGTTGCGTTTAGTTTTCTGTTTAGCTCAGAATTTCATGTTTAACTAAGTGTTTAGGTCAGCTGCTGCGCTCCTTTTCTTTCCATGGCTCTTATATTCCTCATACATGTTCCTCAGTATCATTGTTCCATGATTAACCCCTCATACCCTGCATTTTAAACATTTTTCTTGACATTTTTAGTTGCGTTTAGTTTTCTGTTTAGCTCAGAATTTCATGTTTAACTTAGTGTTTATGTCAGCTGCTGTGCTCCTTCTCTTCCCATGGTACTTATATTCATTGTACATGTTCCTCAGTATCATTGTTCCATGATTAACCCCTCATACCCTGCATTTTAAACGTTTTTCATCACATTTTTAGTTGCGTTTAGTTTTCTGTTTAGCTCGGAATTTCATGTTTAACTAAGTGTTTAGGTCAGCTGCTGTGCTCCTTCTCTTTCAATGCACTTATATTCATCATACATGTTCCTCAGTATCAATGTTCCATGATTAACCCCTCATACCCTGCATTTTAAACATTTTTCTTGACATTTTTAGTTGCGTTTAGTTTTCTGTTTAGCTCAGAATTTCATGCTTAACTTAGTGTTTATGTCAGTTTCTGTGTTTTACTTTTAAGAGGTTGTGTTTAGGTAAGCTTTGTCGCATGTTATGAGCCTGTTTGATACAGTTCTTGTGTTTGCCAAAGTTACTATCAAAGAGGAATGTTGGTGAGCTATAGGGCGTTGGCGTCCTTCTTGTTTTACTGAAGGTTCAAGTGGGTTTTTTTTTTTTTTTTTTTTTTTATTCCTGTTTACCGGTAGTTGACATTTGGAGTTTTGGTTAAACTTTGTGGTTAAAGTTTTTTATTCAACCTTCAAGTACAGACTATACCCGGTATTTCTTGTCTGATCGTCACAAAATTTCATATGCAGGTTTTAGGTTATGTCTACATGAGAATGTCCCCTTTTGGTTGTGTTCGGTCAACCGGTGTGGCTGCCCGAGCCTAAAACTCGAAAACCATTAGCACAGTCTACAGGTCGTATTTATGAAGGGATTTCATTGCAACTTCATAGAATGCCTCTGTATAATGCCTAGATGAGAACATCCCCGTTTGAGCATGATCTGTCAACCATGATGGCTGCCCAAGCCCGAAACCCAAAAACTTTTAGCACAGTCTGCAGGTCATGTTTAATATGGATGGATTTCATTGTAACTTGATATGATGACTCCGTATGATGCCTACATGAGAATTTCCCCATTTGGGCGTGATCTATCAACCATCACAACTGCCTGAGCCCAAAACCTGAAAACCTTTAGCACAGTCTGCAGGTCATATTTATGGAGGGATTTCATTGTAACTTCATAGGTTGACTTCATATAATTTCTACACATGAGAAAGTCCCCTTTTGGACGTGATTGGGCAACTGTGACGGCTACAGGTGCTGAAGCCTGAAAACCTTCAGCACAGTCGACAGGTCATATTTATGAAGGGATTTCATTGTAACTTTGTAGGATCAATCCACATGATGCCCAGATGAGAATGTCCCCATTTGATCGCGATCATTCAACCATGATGGCTGCCCGAGCCCAAAGCCCAATAACCTTTAGCACAGTCTACAGGTCATATTTATGGAGGGATTTCATTGTAACTTGATAGGTTGACTTCATATAATGTCTAGATGAGAACGTCCCCTTTTGGGCAACTTGATGGCAACAGGGGCCCAAAGCCTGAAAACCTTCAGCACAGTCTACAGGTCATATTTATGGAGGGATTTCATTGTAACCTGATAGGTTGACTTCATATAATGTCTAGATGAAAACGTTCCCATTTGGGCAACTGTGACGGCAACAGAGGCCTGAAGCCCGAAAACCTTTAGAATATTCCACAGGCCATAATTATGAAGGGATTTCATTGTAGCTTGGTAGGATGACTCCAAGTTTGTGGTTAAAAACCCAGACAAACACAACCACCACCTACCCCCCCCCCCCCCCCCCTCCCATTAGGCTTTTTTTCTTCTTTTCTCCAATATGCATTTTGAACTATTTACAGTCACTGCATGCAGAACCTTTTTTTTGAACTTACGTCCCCCCCTCCCCCGGGGGCCAATTAGGCACTTTTTTTTTCTTTTGTAAAAATGCTTGTTTACAGTTTTGGTTAAAAACCCAAACATCACCCCCCCCCCCCCCCCCCCCCCCCCCCTCCCCCTCCCAATTGGGCATTTTTTTTTTTTATTTCCTGCAATATGCATTTTGAACTATTTACAGTCACTACATGCAGAACCCTTTTTTTCCTTTTGTCCGGGGGCCAGTTGGGCACTTTTTTTTCTTTCGTCAAAAATGCTTTTTTACAGTTTTCGTTAATGTTTGTGGTTAAAAACCCAGACAAACACCACCACCCACCCCCCATCCCCACCCCATGGTGCCAGTTAGGTATTTTTTTTTTCTCTGCTCAAAATGCATTCTGAAGGATCTAGACTGACCACATGTGGAAAAAAAATGGACTCCCCTAACACACCCCCAGTCTCCCCCACCCCTCATCCCCCACCCCACCTACTCCTCACCCAGGGCCATTCATGCAATATTTTTTCTTTGGTAGAAAATGCATTTTTAGCCTGACTGTTAAAAGTCAGGGCTACAGTGGTGACTTTCGTCTGTCTATCTTTCGGTCCATCCATCTGTCTGTAAACAATTGGTTTCTTATCAACCTACCTCAATTGTTTACTACAGGCTTGTACTACAGTGGAAGAACAATTTGTACAGTTGGCTTCCACTTGTGTAAGGTAAAGGATTAAAGATGCAGTACATAAAGCAATGTTGGGCTATATGAGTCAATTTTCTTTTTTGCATGTACTAACTCCCAATCCTTCAAAATGCATTTTGGGAATAATTGCCTAAGTGATAATTTGTGTGTGTGAGTGTGGGGGGGGAGGGGGGGGGGGAGGGGGGGGGGGGGGCAGTTGTGGAACCTATATTGAAACCTGGCCTATATTACTAGCTGGAAAATACACATATCAACTTTGGTTGAAATCAAATAATGCAAACTGGAGTTATCAGTCGGAAGTATAAATTTTATAGTAAATTTCCTTTCTTATTATACCTACCGAAATTGTTTACTACAGGCTTGCACTACAGTGGAAGAACCTAACTCGGATAAAGTACTCTCTATTTTAATCTTTCCCAAGATTTGGGAAAGAAAAGTGGTGTAAAAACACCACGAAAAAATAAGCCAAAACTGGGTCGAGTTCCATCGGCGCACACCCAGTATGGGATGCTCTTCCATAGTACAAATCCACGACTACCGTAAAACAGTGCGCAATGCGTCAATTCGCCATTCTTTTGATTATCCACACACGTGGTGGATGTGTGCCATCTTTGCTCAGTAACAGTGATATTTTAACTCATCGATAATGGTTTTCCTGTGACTGGAATTATGGATCTGAAGATCATATAATAACAGGACTGTGTTTTATATATTCTCGTTTATATTTTCAACCACATTCTCATTGTATATTATTTACTATTCCGTTTTCGCAAATGTTTTGTTTTCGACATCACGCGATTCGACAATGAATTTTTCGGTTGAATTAATTGTTTTTGGAGTTAGGTGTCAATCTGGGACTGTCTGAACAGGGTTTCTTCACTCTGTTTAGGGCTGAATTTCTGTTTTTTCGGTGCCTGTCGACCGTCTGGGTTCTGTCATGTACCCACCGTTTTTTTTCTGCCACCTTCTCTCGTAGTTGAAGGTGTTCTTCTACTTTGTTGTTGAGTTCACCTTTTTCTTCTACTGCTCTCACCACTGTTATTTCCAGTTCGGTTCCTTTAGGGCAATTCCTTTTGCCCTCGCCTTGGTGCGTTCTCGTGGCCGTTTCTTCCACACCTGCAGGTGGTGTGGAACGCTGTCGTTTCGGGAGCCTCCCGACTCGACCATGTCCTGTGTAGTTTACACCCTCCGTGGGGGTTGTGCAGCTCCTCCCACCCCTGCATGGAGGGGAGGGGGGGATACTGTTGTTTTGGGCCCCCCCCGACTTGACCACATCTGGTGTGAGTTTGACCCCCATCTGTGGGGGATGTACAGCTTCTCCCACTCCCACAGGGGGGGGGGGGGAACGCTATCATTTTGGGGTCGTCTGGTGAGAATTGCCCCCCCCCCCCCCCCCCTGTGGGGGATATGCAGCTCTTCCCGCACCAGCGGGGGGTGGGGAACTCTGTCGTTTCAGGGCTTCCTGCCTCGACCATGTCTGGTGAGAGCTATTCCCCTTCCGTGGGGAATGTGCAGTTTTTTATCGTGGTGAATACTGCGGGAGCTGTTGGATTTCTGGTGAAGAGATGCCTGGTTCCGGGACTATGCGCCCTCTCCAGTCGACATCTGAGGCTGTCACTAGGGTTGTGACTCCTCCTTTGGAGGCCGAGCTTGGTGGCTCTCTCCGCTTTTTCGCCAGTTCTAACAGCTCCCGTCGTATCTGCTGCTACTGCTGTTCCACCCCCAAACCCCCTAACCCCCCCCCCCTCCCCCCCCCCCCCCCCGACTCATCTGGTGTGAGTTTGACCCCCTCCATGGGGGATGTGCAGCTCCTCCCGCTTCCACGGGGGGTGGGGAACGTTATCGTTTTGGGGTCACCCGATTCGACCTCGTCTGGTGAGAATTGCTGCCCCTCTGTGGGGGATGTGCAGCTCCTCCCGCACCAGCGGGGGGTGGGGAACGCTGTCCTTTCAGGGCTTCCCGACTCCACCATGTCTGGTGAGAGTTATTCCCCTTCCGTGGGGAATGTGCAGTTTTTTACCGTGGTGGATACTGCGGGAGCCGTTGACTATGCGCCCTCTCCAGTTGACATCTGAGGCTGTCACTAGGGTTGTGACTCCTCCTTTGGAGGCCGAGCTTGGTGGCTCTCTCTGCTTTTCTGCCAGTTCCAACATCTCCTGCTGTTCCGTCTACAACGTCATTGGGCACCGTTTTTAGCCGGTCTCGGCTTATCTCTGCAAGGGTCTGCAGGGATGTCTGTAGTGTGGTTGTGGGGTATCGGCCTCAGCCTTCCCTGACTTCCACTCGGCGAAGTCGGATAAGGCTGCCAACTGAACCCCCTACTGTGTCCTCTCAGTCGTTGAGCAAAGTAGTTTTATACCTGCAGTGGTCTGCTGTGGTGTCTGGTTGTGTAGACGTGGGGGTATCGGCCTCAGCCTTCCCTGACTTCAACTCGGCGAAGTTGGAAGTGGCTGCCGGCCGGACCCTCTACTGTGATCTCTGCGCCGTCGAGCACCACAGTTGTCATTGGATTTGGATGTTCTTAGTGGGACACTATGAACTCTGTGGCATTTCCGCCCACTCATTCTGGCCTCACAACCAGTTTTGGGGGACCAACGTCTTTTGTGCAGCCTGGACCTTCTGCCCTGCAGAGGTCCGCGGTAACTCTCATGAGTTCCCACTATGTTGATCCTCGGGGTGTGTCACACCCCTATACACGTCTGCCTTAAGACGTTTCGGCTGCTGCAAGTCGTCCCACGTCGGGTGTTTTAGAGGATCGTGACCCTTCGCTGGTAAAGAGGGTCAGAGGTGAAGCCACTTTGCCGGTTTGTTCCCCTGTCGAACCGGCCAGTACGGGCAGTGAGCTTAGGGAGGCCCTCTCCTTCCTCACTCAGGTTCTGTCAAAGAGCCTTCCCGTTGCTTCCAGCGAGTAGTTTCCAGGGGCCCCCTATGGTGCCGCCTCCCGGGATTGGAAACAGGCCGCTTTCTGATCCCCCTGGTGTTCCGACACCATGGGAGGCGTCGGCTGGTTTGCCCACGATGGGCTATGTGTCTTCCGACTCAGGGGAAGAGTCAGACATGCTTGATGTCGAGAGCCAGCAGTGTTCAGACTTGGGGGCAGCTCTTGATTTTGTGTTTGGGTTCCTTCCGGATCTCAAACCATCTAACCAGTCGACAGTGTCAGCCAGGCCGTGATCATCTGTCGTGCGCTAACAGCCTATGGAGCAACCCACTTCTGGGCGTCTTCGACAGTGCCAGTCTGTACAGTTGGTTGAAGCATTTTCAGCCTTGGACTCTAAGCTAAGTTCCAAGGCTATGAAGGCTCCGTTCTTCACTAGGGTTGGCACCTTTTTGCCTCCAGCGCGTTATCGTTCCTACGATTCCGCCAATCCGTCGGTCTACCAGACTTTGACGGTTTTGGATCAGGACTCCAATTCCCTCTGGCTTTCCAAGTCCAAGTCTGCCGTCATTCGGATGACGACTCTGGAGTCCACATTGGGCTTATCGAGAGAGATGCTTGGTATGCTTTCTCTCTCCAATCACGTCATCTCAGCTTTAGCTGCTTATCTGCCTCCAGATAAGTTTGACGAGGTACAGGCTCCTTTGCGTGTGCTGTCCAAGGCGCTCATGCATCTTCTCACACGCATCCCTGTAACACGGCTAATCTGGAATTAGTTCGAAGGGACTCTGTGCTGGACACAGGCCGATCCCTTCCTGAGGAGCAGTACGCTACTCTTCGATCTGCTTCTTTGGCAGGTCCGCAACATCTCCATGGTTCTGTGTTGACGGTCCGGTAGACGTCCTACGTCATTCCAAAGATCAGCTGCTGTTTCTTCAACTTGATCAGCCTTCTAGGGTAGGCAGGGGCCGTTCCAAGCCTAACAAGTACCCTCTGCTTCCTCTGCTAAGCCAAGGGGCTGATCCTTCTGCCACTGCTTCTACTTCTTACTCAAGGGGTAAGGGTAAGCGTCGGCAGTCTTGAGGGAAGTCCCAGGATTCTTCATTCAGTAGAGGAGGTGTTTTCTCCTCTCACGAGCCTCGTCGGGGTTCAAAATGAAGGTCCTCACCTCGACTCGTCCCAGGTTGGGGGAAGGATAGCAGAGTTCACAGATCGTTGGGCCACCATCACATCCGATCCTTGGGTGTTAGATGTTGTTCGGTCCGGGCTGCGAATATCCTTCCGAAGGCACCCCACTCTGTCCTGGGTGCCTCTTCCAACCACAGTTCCTTCAGACATTTTACGTCGGGTACTTTTGTCCATGGAGATAGACAATCTCCTGACAAAGGGGGCGATTGAGGTCATCAAGAACATTAGGTCAGTGGGTTTCTATTCCCGCCTGTTCTTGGTGCCGAAGAAGGACGGCCGACTTCGACCGGTTATCGATCCGAGTTTCCTGAACCAGTCTATCATTGCTCCCAAGTTCAGCATGGAGACTTTCAGGTCGGTCCTCAATTCAATTCACCAGGGAGATTTCGCTTCCAGCTTCGACCTGCGAGACGCTTACTTTCACGTTCCGATTCATTGGGCGTTACGGAAGTATCTCAGGTTCGTTTTTCTGGGGCGAGTTTACCAGTTCAAGGCCATGCCTTTCGGCCTCAACCTGGCTCCTTGGGCCTTCACCAGACTGATGTCGCATGTGATAGCTTTCCATCGCACACAGTCCAGGGTGACTACTTCGGACGATATCCTCCAGGGGCATTCCAATGCTGCCTTACTGGAGTCGGATGTCGCCACTCTGTTGAGCTTGCTCACGTCGCTAGGTTTCAGAGTCAACGAGGAGAAGTCGGACCTGGTCCCTTCTCAGTCGTTTTATCATCTGGGGATGGTTTTCCGCACACAATTCAATTTGGTGGCGGTTCACCAGGCCAAGGCTGTGATTCTCTCAGCTTTTGCTCTGACTCTGTCCCAGTCCACATCCGCGACGGCTTGGAGTATTCTCCGGCTAATCGGTCTCTGCTGTTTGGTGACGGATCTCATTCCTCCAGGTCAGCTGCATGTCAGACCTCTCCAACACTTTCTGCTCAGTCGTTGGAGGCTGAATGTAGATTTTCTGGATCTGGTGCTTCAGTTTCCAGAATATCTTTATCCTCACCTTCTCCTCTGGCAGATGTCCAGTGGCTTTTGCAGGGTGTTCCGTTGGACGTACCCACGTCCGATCGCGTTCTGACGGCAGATGCCGGCAATCTCGGATGGGGTGCGACGTTGGATCCTCTAGGTCTTTCCATTCACGGGATGTAGGACCACGATTATGCAGCTCTACACATCACCCAGAAGGAGCTTCTTGCTCTTCTTCTGGGTTTCAGGCAGTGGATCCCTCACCTGTCGAATCGCCAGGTCCTTCTGTTGTTTGACCATTCGACGGTGGTTGCTTACATTCAGAACCAGGGCGGCACGCACTCTGTTCCAATGTACGAATTGGCTGGGGATTTTCTACTGCTCACTCAGGATGTCCACGCTGGGGTGGCTGTTCGTCACATTCCTGGTCGTCTGAACGTCCTAGCCGAATCCCTGTCCCATCGGGGCAGGATCATTTCCACCAGGTGGATGCTCCACATGCTGGGTTCCATTGATCTCTTGCAACTTGTTGGAACCATCCGGTGGACACTTTCATGTCCCCGTGTCCAGATGCTCTGGCTTTCGCCGTGGACGCTCTGGCCCTCTTTTGGGATGGTCTTGTCGGCTACGCCTTCCTACTGGTTCCGATTCCGCCTCAGGTTCTCGCCCAGATATGAACCTGCAGTCGTCGAATCCTTTCGATCACACCCATCGCCTCGGTGGGTGTGGATCAATCTGCTCCGCTCTCTGTTAGCGGCGGTTCCGGCATGTCTCCCTCTACTTCGCGACTTTCTTTGCCAAAGTCGCCCGAGGAGGTTTCACATTGACCCGACTTCATTATGCCTTCGCACATGTCTTTTATCAGGTCCTGTCTCCTCCGTAGTGGTTTTTCGAGACACGCAGTGGAGTTGCTTTTCTTCTTCAAGGAGGCATTCACTCCACTGGTTTAGCTTCTGTGGCTAAGTGGAAGGTTCTTCTGTCGATGGTGTGCGATCACTCTGTTGCTTCTGTCACTCCTTCGATCACGCCGCTTGCGGAGTTTCTGGTATATGTTTGTTTCAATGTTTGTACATGTCCATGCTTCAGAGACATTTTTTCATATGTGATACCGCATTGTTTCGACACTCATCCTTGCCTCTCCAAGCTTGTTCAGCTCTTTTCCTTGAAAAGGCCTAGGACTTTGCAGTTTACTCCAAGATGGTCACTTTCTTGGGCGCTGCTCTGCTTGTGGGGTGGGGGGCGTTCGTGCCTTTATCCTGGATGAATACGCGTTTTCTCACATGCCAGATCTCTCCTGCATCCATTTCTTGATGGATTTGTCTTGCTATTCATGCAGCTTCCGCTCGTCTAGCTACTGGTGATTGTATTACCAATTGTTTTTTCTGCCACGAGGTGCGTGCATTGTCTTCCTCTTTTAATAACTCTGTCATGTTGTCGGATGACGGATGTTATACTGGCAGCCTTCTGGAGAAATGCTACATTCTCCTTTTATCTGCGACAGTTGCAGGAGCCGACAGAGAACCTTGGGGCCCTCTTTCTTCGGCTCAGGCTGTTGTCTATCCCAGCCTTTCAGCTTTTTCAGGGTCAGTTCCAGCTTTGTGCTGTTACTGCCCTTTCTGTCTGTGTGTCACACTTCACCATAGCCTCATCTTTCATTGTCTTTTCTAATGTTTGTGATGCTATGGTTTGATAGGCCTAGGGATCTCTTCCTCTGTCCACGGTCCCAGTGCTATTGAGTTATGTGTGGGTTGGTTATGTGATTCCCTCCATCCTTTTGTCTATTCAGCCTGTAGTAAACAATTGAGGTAGGTTGATAAGAAGCATAAATTTTATAGTAAATTTCCTTTCTTATTATACCTACTGAAATTGTTTACATGGAGGCCCTCCCATCTTCTTATTCGGGTAAGAATCCTTCCTCCCCGCTGATAACATAACTCCTGTGTTGTTCAGAATCAAAAGAATGACGAATTGACGCATTGCGCACTGTTTTACGGTAGTCGTGGATTTGTACTATGGAAGAGCGTCCCATACTGGGTGTGCACCGATGGCGCTCGACCCAGTTTTGGCTTATTTTTTCATGGAGTTTTTACACCACTTTTCTTTCCCAAATCTTGGGAAAGATTAAAATAGAGAGTATTTTATCCGAGTTAGGTTCTTCCACTGTAGTGCAAGCCTGTAGTAAACAATTTCGGTAGGTATAATAAGAAAGGAAATTTACTATAAAATTGATACTTCCGACTGATAACTCCAGTTTGCATTATTTGATTTCAACCAAAGTTGATATGTGTATTTTCCAGCTAGTAATATAGGCCAGGTTTCAATATAGGTTCCACAACTGCCCCCCCCCTCCCCCCCCCCCCTCCCCCCCACACACACACACACACACACACAAATTGTCACTTAGGCAATTATTCCCAAAATGCATTTTGAAGGATTGGGAGTTAGTACATGCAAAAAAGAAAATTGACTCATATAGCCCAACATTGCTTTATGTACTGCATCTTTAATCCTTTACCTTACACAAGTGGAAGCCAACAGTACAAATTATTTTTCTGAAACCTCAGATTTTTTCATTTTTTATTTACTTCTAACCATGGCTTATTACTCCTTATTGGAACAAGCTCATCAAGTTTGTTCCATTAATAGGTCATGAGGTATGTTTTGCAGTAGAGAAATGAAAAAATAAAATTTGAATAGCAAATTTTGTATATCACGAGTGCAGATATGGCAGATTCGTTAGGTAAACTGCTAACAAAAAATGGCTCCGACTATTTTGCGTCTAAGCATTGCCATTCCTGGAACAGTTGGGCTGCATGTGTGACATCACTCTAGTTTATTTACTTCTAACCATGGCTTATTAGTCCTTATTTAGCTCATCAAGCTTGTTCCATTAATAGGTCATGAGGTATGTTTTGGAGTAGGGAAATGAAAAAATAAAATTTGAATAGCACATTTTGTGTATCACGGGGTGCAGATATGGCAGATTCATTAGGTAAACGGTTAATAAAAATTGGCTCCGACTATTTTGTGTCTAATCATTGCCATTGCTGGGACAGTTGGGCTGCATGCGTGACATCACTCTAGTTAAAACTACCCGTCCAGTGCACCATATAGTATACGGTTTGGCTTCAATATTCAGTTAAAGTTTTTTTTAGTGAAGGTTAAAGTTTTTTTTTCTTTTAAATTAATATTAATTACTACTGATTGTATCATTCTCATTATGTTTCATGTTATTTTGGGAAATATTTAACCCTTTTTTGTATGGCAGTTTAACTTAACAACTTCCAGGTTAAAGTTTTTTTGTTTACAAAGTTACACCTTTAATTCTTCAAACAATTTAGTGCAGTGTCAATGTTTCTCATTTGGGACAATGTCTACTGTCTACTGAACCTTTCTGGGTTGATTTTCATTAATATTGGCATGATTTTAACCCCTTTTAAACATGTTTTCAGACTTAGTTTCTTTGTATTGGAAATTAGGCTTTGCCACATACTTTCTTACTTTAATTCTTGCATAGTCAATACAACTTAATGATTGCATTTACATCAATGATGTCTTTTATCCATTTTTAGTAAATATTTAACCCTTTTTGGCAGTCAGTTTTTCTCAGTATTCCCAGTTTAAAGTTTTGGATTAAAGTTTTGCTTTTCAAGGTTGTACCTTTCATTCTTCAAACACTGTGCTATTGTTTTTCATTTGGGGCAAGGTCTTCTGAACCTATATAAAGTGGTTTCAAATAATATTGGCAATTTAACCCTTTTCAAAACTGTTTTTGAACTTAGTTTCTCTAACTTTCGAATTAGGCTTCTACCATATACTTTGTTACTTTTTATTCTCCCACAAGGGATGGATATAACATAGAGCTCCATCTGTCCATCAGTCTGTCCAATCTTTCTTTATGGCATAACTTGAACAATAGTTCACAGATTTCAATTCTTTTCAGTATATGTCTCTACAGCAGCAATGTCTAGGTCAAGTTCGATGACCACCATTATCCAATGTTGAAGTTATTGCCCTGCTCCTCCCCTTCCCTCACCCCCAGCCATTTAAGCATTTTATTTTTCTTTGCTCCAAAATGCATTTTGAAGTATTTAGCAATTTAAGCAACATTTTTTCTTTGGTCCAAAATGCTTTTTGAAGGATTTAGAGTGACTACATGCAGAAAAATTTTTGACTCTTATACTCTTAGTTTCTTTGTATTGGAAATTAGGCTTTTACCACATACTTTGTTACTTTAATTCTTGCATGGTCAGTACAACTTGATGATTGCATTTACATCAGTGATTTCTTTTATCGGTTTTAGGAAATATTTAACCCTTTTTTTTGCAGGCAGTTTTACTTAGTATTCCTAACTTTAAGTTTCAGATTAAAATTTTGCTTCTCAAGGTTGTACCTTTTATTCTTCAAACACTGTGTTACAACGTCATTGTTTTTCATTTGGGGGCAAGGTCTACTGACACTGTATACAGTGGTTTCAATTAATATTTGTGTTAATTTAACCCTTTTCAAAACGGTTTTCGAATTTAGTTTCTTTAAATTTGAAATTGGGCTTCTAACACATACTTTGTCACTTTTTGTTCTTACATGATCAATACAACTTTTAGTAATTGCATTTACAGACCTGATTTCTTTTGCTTGTATGCAGCTTTTTTTCACATTACCTGAGCTTCACTGTTTGAAATATAAAGAAATGCCTTCTGCAGCATACTTCTGTTGTTTTACAAAAGCAATACAGATTGGAAGGAAATGGGAGTGAGGGACTTTGATGCTGTCTCCAAAAGTTTGGGGGAGATGGGTGGAATCAATCCATCCCTCCCTCCTCCCCATCTTATCCAGAAGATAAATCCAGTTCTTATCATACGATTCTCTTCAAATTTGATATTACTTTTTTATACGCCCATTTGTAAAAATGGTCATATTATGTAAATGGTCTGTCCATCCATCCATCCGTCCGTCGATCCATCTGTTTGTCCGGGCAATAATACAACACTTTAGTCTGGCTGTCAGAGGGTTGAACTGGGAATAAATTTGTAGAGAAGCGATTTTGGTGCCAAAAGACGCAGGAGAATCTCCTGAGTAGCATATCCAAAATCCGCAAAAATCCGTTTTGGGGAAAATTTTTCAGCGCACTTTGAAATGAGGACCCCTATACGATTTTTCGACTTGGATTTTCTAATACGTTACCAAAGGTCGGCTGTCTGTAGTACCCAAAATGCTAGTTGATAGTGTCATATATTGATCAGATTAGGTTGATTACAATCTCACAAAACACATCCTATCATAATTTGATGCCGATAGCCAAAATGTCGGTCAAAGTGTCTGAAACATTTTTTTAAAAATGTCTATTTTTCTAATCTTGAACATTATCTATTTTTCTGGAGAATATCTGGGATAGCACATTTTTGTTTAATGGCGATGACAATCAACTTCGCACATATAAGTCAAATACACACTAAAATTGTAGCCAAAAAAAATGGAGATATTTCCATGACGTTTTCATTTTTTTCCTACATGTACATAATTATCTGTTGTTGTTTTTTGGTGGATAGTAATTATACCAGAATGCTCTGGTGGGTAGTAATTATACTAAAACGGATACACCACCGCCCATTCGTGGAATGCTCTTTATTGATAGTTCCAGTTTGATCATCTTTCTCATTCGGTCGTTGGCTGTCTGTCAAGTTGCCCGCAATTTATTTTGCTCTTCCTCAAACTGTTCCATTTTGATATTCAATTGCGATTTGCAGTTAAATAGTTAAAATTGTATTCTGTTTAAACCTAATGTAAGTTGTTATTTTCTCGTTGATGAGGGTATCTCAATGAGAATATTATCTTTAAGTAGACATTTTTGATACTTTGTTTTCCATATTTTGATTTCTTATTGAATAAGTTGGTTTTGTTTATAGTATTTGATATGTCTGACGAACACCTACAAGGCGAAAGTAGTGATTTGTCGGGCGATATGTGTGTGATTTGTGGTACTGGTTTTAAGAACGAGCCGTCAGTTAGTGTAATGGAGAAAGGCATAATGACGCTTGCTAGTTTTGGCGAGAAACGGGGTCAAACAGGGCTTGTACGATACTTGAATTATCAGTTGAGTACCACGCCAGTTGGAAAGGTTTTGGTGCACAAAACATGTCGTCGAAATTTTACAGATACTAAGAGGGTCTCCTCCGAAACCAGTGAGGACCGTGCTGAAATGGCATCTCCAAAAAAATTGAGATCCTGTATTTCAAGGTTCGATTACAAAGAGGACTGTCTACTCTGTGGTCAACCTGCTCTGTTTGATCCCAGACACCCTCATAGAACATATGTTCGTAGATTTTCTACACTCCACATTCGTGATACACTTTTGGAATGTTGTTCTACGAGAGCCGATACAGTGGCTCACAATGTTCATAGAAGACTTTCTGGCTGCATTGATCTGGTTGCAGCTGAAGCTGTATATCATGATAATTGTCTGCCACTTTTCATGATGAATAGGCAGATGAATATGATGCCAGCTGAAATGAAACAAAAGCTTGGTCGAAAAAACGACAACGAAAAGCAACATTGGTTTGAGAGGATATGCTCGTGGATGGAATCTGAAGCTGGCGCGGAGTTGTATACGCTCCCTGAACTGCATGCTACCATGGTTGAATTTGCCAATAGTTCTGACGTTTATTCCAAAAAGTGGTTGAAGAAAAAACTGCAGGATCATTATGGTGAACACATACTTTTTTCAGAGGCGGAGGGGCGGAGTGATGTAATTTGCTTTCGAAACATGGCTGCCTTCATAATTAATAAACAATGGTATGACGAGAAGAAAACTGACATTGAAGAAGAAAGTGATAGAATTGTTAAGACAGCAGCCAAGATTATTCGCGCACAATTAAGGGAAACAGAGTACAATACCAATGTATATCCCACGTGCGAGGATATCAGTGATACTGAGCGAGGTAAAAATTGGATACCTCCACATTTGCTGTCTTTGTTAAAAATCCTGGTTCCTTCAGAGTTGAAGCAGATCAGTATTGGCCATTCAATAATTCAGTCTGCACGACCAAAATCAGTCATATCTCCGATATTATTTGGTCTTGGCATCGAGCTTGATCACATGTTTGGGTCCAGATGGCACATTACCGAACTCTCTCATTTAGGTTTTTCAATAACATATGATGAAGTTGAAAGATACAAACAGTCCGTTATCCAGACTGAAGATAGCGATAATCTCTGTCCATTCTTTCCTGGGGCGTTCACCCAATGGGTCGCAGATAATGTTGATCATAACATTGCAACATTAGACGGTCAAGGAACTTTTCATGGTATGGGAATAATTGCAGTTTGTACCCCAAATAGTAACTCACCACTGGAACCAAGGAGACCTGCAATCTTTAGGCAACCCCGCCACAGGGTAGATGGAATTATAAAAGCAAAAGGAGTCCCGATTCACCAATATGTGGGCATCCCGGGCAAGGGTCTTTCAGCAATTACATACAAACCATTGCTCCAGTTACAGTCCCCCTTTACATTGCCATTAGATATTAACTCAGACTTGCTTTGGCATTCTGGTTGGTTATTCAGGGACGCTACCAAACTGAGACCCAATTGGTCAGGTTACATGCAACATATCTTCTCAGAATCGGAAAGTGGTCCATCCCCAAAATCAAAAGTGTTGTTCCTGCCGATTATTGATTTGAATCCGTCAACCTCTGTGGCTTAAGGCTGTAGAAATAATTACAGCCAAATGTCTGCGAGTAGTGTGCAGACTTGGTGGATTTCACGTCATGATAAGTTTTCTGGAAAGCATCGGATCCATGATGAAAGGGTCTGGCCTAGAGGAGGCGATGGAAATGGTCTATGGTCCGCATGCTGTTCAACACATGATGTCGGGTAAAGCAGTATCAAGGGCTCTTCGTGGGCATAACCCAGTAGAGGCGGCATTGGTTAACAAGTTAGTAGGCGCAGCAGTAGAGTTACCCCATGGTTCACAAGATAATTCCAAACTGACAGAAGACATCACCTCGTCTTCATATAGATCTCATTGTGACACAGAAGAAGTAGGTTCTGGCAACTTAGCAGTACAACTTCCACCAGATGGCGGTGAACACCCATCTTCGCCGGAATTTAGTGATGAAACTGTTGTTGATCGTACTTCGTCGGATGTATCTGATTTACCGTCTGCCAAGCTACCCAAACTCACCGTATCGGAAGCTGAAACTCTTAAAGCAGTGTATGATAATGTTGACAACAAAATTATTACATTTTCATCGGCTTCTCTTTCACCTGAATTAATTAAGCTCGGAACGTGCTTATCTGAGTACAAAACACTGCTTTCCGAAAAATCACCAACCGCAAGGTTGTGGTTACAGTATGTTGAATACGTACAGATTTTGAAAAAATTTATAAGATCAGAGAGGACAGGTAATTAGAACTTACATCTTGTGACGATGGGGAAAATGTTGAATCTTCTTGCTGCCACAGGCCACATACATTATGCAAAAAGCTGCCGCCTTTATCTCCAAATGATGCTTGACCTACCCATGACCCACCCAGTGCTGTACAAGTCTTTCATAGATCATGGTTTACACACAGTTCGAAGAAGTAACAGGTTTTGGGCAGGGTTGTCAACTGATTTGATCATCGAACAGGTTCTTATGCGGTCGATCAAAAGTAGGGGCGGGCTGACAAGGGGCAGGGGTAAGACTGAGTCTGTGCGACTACAGTGGGTGGATACCATGCACAGGTGTGCTGAAGTCCATGATGCAATGACAAACTTGACCGACGCTAAACACAAAACCAGTGAACAGCACATCGAACTGGGAAACTGTAGAATTGAGAGAGATTTTCAAGATCTATCAAAGATGCAGCTGTGGTTCGATGAGCTCGAGCCGTTCGATCTCGGTGAAAACAAATTACGGTCCTTGTCGTCTGGCCTTACGGCTGGTGATGCTGATGGTGTAAATTGTGATCAAACAGAAATGATGGGAATGAAAATTCATGAGCACCTCGATGAAGTGAGTGTTGCGTCGACGTCAATTAAAAGGAGTCAGCATGTAAAATCGTTGGACTCTCTCCTACCTGGAATCAGAATGGACAATCAGAAAATGCAAATTAACCCAACAATTCTGTTTTCAAGATTAATTGCTATTCCTCAACGGGAGGATAACATGGCCGCCTATTTCAAATATGAATTGACAGCTGTACTAACATCATTCTTCAGAGACAATTTCATAAGAAAGCCTACTAAGTCTCAACTGGCTAAATCTCTTACAGATTCATCTGAACAAGCACAATGCCCCACCTGTGCTACGTATGTTGTTGATGGTGGTGCTCTACTACATCGTGTTAAGTGGGTGAAGAATTCTACTTATTTTGAGTTAGCTCACAAATATCTGCAATATGTCCAATCAAATTATACAAACGCGTGCATAGTGTTTGATGGGTATGAACTCGGCCCTTCCACTAAAGACCATGAGCACGCGAGAAGAGTTGGAAAAACATGTGCTGATATTCGTTTACATGAAAATATGGAGGCTCATAATAATCAAGAAGTATTCCTGTCAAATGAAAAAAACAAAACCCAATTCATAAAACTACTGAGTCGATTGCTTCAAATGAATGGGCAAACAGTGGATATCAGTAATGGAGATGCTGATACATTGATAGTGTCGTGCGCTCTCGAAATTGCAGCTCAAGGAACAGACGTAGTTGTGGCTGCAGATGACACTGATTTAATAGTGCTCCTCATGTATCATTGGACCGAAAACATGGCAGATATATATCTTTTATCTGATGCACGAAAATCAGCAACGCGTGGACCAGTAATGTGGAAAATACGCGATGTTGTTCAAAAGACTGGAACACTAAGATCGTCGCATATTCTGTTTATTCATGCTTGGTCAGGATGCGATACAACATCAGCCATCTATGGTCAGGGAAAAACCAGTCTTTTGAAAAAGATAGAATCGCGAGAAATACAGAAAATATCTTCTGTTCTAAGTGATTCCAGTGCCGATGAAAGTCGTGTAGGCGAAGCTGGTGTTAATCTATTCAAGATTTTGTATGGCGCCAAGCCCAGTGGATCGCTCAATGACTTGAGATATGCGAAGTTTATGGAGATGGTGTCCTCAAGCAAGGGCTTATCAGATCCACAGAAACTTTCCCCTACAGAACGTGCCGCATATTTCCACAGCCTGAGAGTTCATCTACAAGTGGTTGTTTGGAAATCGCTGGGGAGAACTGCCATGGACCCCAAGGACTGGGGTTGGAAAATAAAGGGAACACAATTAGTTCCGGTCATGACAGACCTTGAACCTGCACCAGAGGCATTGTTGAAGTTTGTATGTTGTAAGTGCAAGATGTCGAGTAAGAATCCATGTGGGGGTAACGTATGCTCATGTAGAAAAAATGGACTTGAGTGTGTCGTTGCTTGTGGTGATTGTCGAGGGGATGGGTGCAGAAACTCAATAGATATTGTCATGGAAGATAGCGACGACACATCCTGAGATGATATGGATTGCGACAATGCTTTTGTAAATTGGTGCGCGTCATTTTGAATATCATTCCTCCTTGTGGGCGATAATTTCGGATGAGTTGAAATTTTTAATAATGTAATCAGGACGCGACGTATTATGTTTGGAGCTGATTATTTTAGTGTTCATTCTTAATTCTCTCTCCAAGACATAATGATTCAGTTTATTCTTTATTGTCTATTTTGAGACCGCATATTTCGTCTTACCTTGGTTGGCATGTCTGTCTGTTGGAGCCTTCTGGTATAATTACCATCCCCCAGGAACCAATAACAATTAAAGACTTCATGGAAATCCCTCCCCCTCCTTTTCTGTTAGTTATCAATTTGGCTACAACTTTGGTGTGTATTTTGTTTATATAAGCGAAGATACCTACCTGCCATCGCCGTAATATAAACAAAACGGTGCTATACTGGATAATAACCAGAAAAAATAAAAAATATTCAAGATTGGAAAACATTTTAGCATTTGTTTTTTAAATGTTGCGGCCACTTTGGCCGACATTTTGGCTATCAGCATCAAATTATGGCACGATGTGTTTGGGTACCTCGTAATCAACCTAAAGTGATCGATATTTGACACTATAGGCTAGAATTTCACACAATTCGGGTGTTCCGGACAGTGGACCTTCGGTAACGTATTAGAAAATCTGACTCGAAAATCATATAGGGGTCCTCATTTCAAAGTGCGCTGAAAAATTTTCCCCAAAACGGATTTTTGCGGATTTTGGATATGTTACTCGGCAGACTCTCCTGCGTCTTTTGACACCAAAATTGCTTCTCTACAAATTTATTCCCGGTTGACCAATTTTTTCACGTTCTACGCTTAGCCTACTTATGAGCTTCTTTTTTTTGGTCCAAACAGCCATTATGAGCTTACTTCCATATTATGAGCTTACAGACAAATATTATGAGGTTAATTGCCAAAACTTGATACTTATGAGGCAAGAATCGAGTTGTAGCGATTTTTCAGGGTTTTTATTAAGGTTTATGGTCAATTCATGGCTGGGGTTAGTGTTGCCCCCTCTTCAGGTTTACCTTGGGGGATCTAACCATGTCTATTCCCACCAAAAAATTTCCGAAGAAACAACTTTTTAGCGGTTGTCCAAATGTTTTAAAATGATCAATATTTCACCCCAAAATTAAACTCACAACTCCCGTTTTTTACATCCGTCCGTCTGTCCATCAACAATTGGTTTCCGACCGATAACTCCAGTTTAGGCAATTATTCCCAAAATGCATTTTGAAGGTTTGGGAATTATTACATGCAAAAAAAAATTGGTTCCTATAGCCCAACAATGTTTTATGCACTGCATCTTTAACCCTTTACCTAACACAAGTTGAAGCCAACAGTACAAATTATTTTTCTGAAACATCAGATTTTTTCATTTTTCACTTCTAACCTTTGCTTATTAGTCCTTATTGGAACAAGCTCATCAAGCTTGTTCCATTGATAAGTCATGAGGTATGTTTTGGGGTAGAGAAATGAAAAAATAAAATTTGAATAGCAATTTTTGTATATCACGAGTGCAGATATGGCAGATTCGTTAGGTAAACGGTTAAAAAAAAAATGGCCTAAGCATTGCCATTACTGGGACAGTCAGGCTGTATGCGTGACATCACTCTAGTTATATACTTATTATCAGGGCTATATATATAAGCTTGAAAGCTTACTGCCAGATTCACCACCTACTGTACTATGTTTACATCATGTTCTGAAGTTTGTAAATAAATATTGTTTTACCTTTTACTTAATGTGCTGGAAATCAAAATTTATTATTTTAATTATTGTTTTTTAAAATTTGTTGACAACAGTGTTCACACTGGCATGTGCCAAATGCACATTTTTATAAAATATGGCACATAAATGTGAGTGTTTGGCACAAAAATGTGGCACTTGAATTCTAAATCACAAACCTGATATATTCTTGATTTTGCAAAAAACCAGGTATATAATATAACAATAATATGATTTTGAAGGGCATTACAGTGTATTAACGGCTCAACAGAAATGGTTTACAGCCCAAGAGTTTATTAGTGGCCCAAGACAAATCTTCTTCTTCAGATCCACCAGTCAGAATCCTTTCATATTTGGTATACAACATCTCTAGGGGGGTCAGATTCAAGTTTGTTCAAATCGAATCCCGTGGTTAATATGATCCAGAGTTCTCCAGAACCAGGGTTAGAACGTTTTGATATTTGGTATACAATATCTCTAGGGGGATCAGATTTAAGTTTGTTCGAATTGTGTCTCGTGGTTTATATGATCCAGAGTTTTAACTTTGTGCAATTTGAGGAAATTTCTTAAAAATTTTCTTCTCCTGAACCATCTGTTAGAACCTTTTGATATTTGGTATACAATACCTCTAGGGGGATCAGATTCAAGTTTGTTCTAATTGCGTCCCGTGGTTAATATGATCCAGCATTTTAACTTTGTGCAATTTGATGAAATTTTTTAAAAAATCTTCTCCAGAACCATCTTTTAGAACCCTTTGATAGACAATATCTCTAGTGGGATCAGATTCAAGTTTGTTCGAATTGCATCCCTGGGTTAATATTTGGGTTCCCTATTTTAACTTAGTGCAATATGAGGACATTTCTTTAAAAATCGTCTTCTGCAGATCCCCCTGTCAGAATGCTTTCATATTTGGTATATAGCATCCCTAGGGTGGGGGTGTGTCAGATTCAGATTTGTTCAAATCAAGTCTCTTGGTTAATATTTGGGCTCCCTATGGGAGTCCGAATTTTAACTTTGTGCAATATGAGGAAATTTCATTAAAAATGTTCTTTAGATTCACCAGTCCGAATGCTTGCATATTTGGTATACAACATCTTTAGGGGTGGGGCTGGTGTTAAGATGTGTGTGTCGGATTCAAGTTTGTTCAAATTGGTTTCCTGGGTTAATATTTGGGCTCTCGATTTGATGGGGGGGGGGGGGGGGGGGGGGCAGTTACATAACAACCCTTGGAAGTTTGGCTGTGCTTGTCTACAGCTGATAGAATTGGAAGCAGTCAGGAAGACTCAGGATAATAATCCTCTGACATGGACACTAGAGTTATGAATAATTTCATGACTTCATTCCTCTGTAGATTAACTGAATGTGACCCAAAATAGTTCTTTGAACCACTTTGTTAGGTGAGCGAATAAGGCTCCTTGGGGCCTCTTGTTTTTCAATAGCTACACTGGAGGATATGGCTCTTGATTCAATAGGTAAAGGGTTAAACTAAATGTAATTTTTGGAAACTGAAAGAAGAGCAATTTTTGTTTTTACTATAGTGCAAATTAATCCACTCTAATAAATGCAGAATTAACAGCATTCTCCACCTGGAAAATATTTTATAAATGCTAAACACATACTGAATCAAAGATACACCACTCAATGTTTGCTAAGCACCAAGTATATCCAACTACCTGTTTTACGTTTTAGTTGAAATATTGTTATGAAAAGTGTATATATTTTTTATTAGCTCAACTTTAACGAAGTCAAATTTGAGCTATTGTCATGGCCCGTCGTCCATCTGTCTGTCCGTCCGTCTGTCCGTACGTCAACAATTGGCTGTGGCTCGGGCTAGAGGTCGTATTTATGAACCGATCTTTACGAAACTTCTTGGGTACCTTTGTTATGACCGTGGGACGAGAACGAGTGTTTTTGGGTGCGGTCCGAAATTCAAGATGGCTGCCAGCCGCCATTTTGTACCGATGATGCAGAAATCTGTTTTTTGTACAGAACTTCCATATGAAAGCTCTGATTTGAATAATTTTTTGTATGAATGTTTAGTACCATGGGGTACATCACAAATAATACGGGGTTTTTTCTCGTGCGTAAATTGTGCAAATTAGACTAATTTTGATGTTTTTTGGTGTTAATTTCAGCACTGTAAGTGCAAATGCCAATACGGCTCGGGCTAGAGGCCGTATTTATGAACCGATCTTTACGAAACTTCTTGGGTACCTTTGGTATCACCGTGGGACGAGAACGAGTGTTTTTGGGTCCGGTCCGAAATTCAAGATGGCCGATGGCAGCCATTTTGTACAAAATTAGGTGCAATCAGATTTTTGCACAGAACTTCCATATGAAAGCGCTGATTTGAATAATTTTTTGTGTGAATGTTTAGTACCATGGGATACATCACATATAATACGGGTTTTTTTCTCGTGCAGAAATTATGCAAATTAGATGAACTTTGATATTTCAGTGCGACTTGCACACATTAAGTACACATGTCAATACGGCTCAGACTTGAGTCTGTATTTATGAACTGATCTTCACGAAATGTCTTGGGTACCTTTGTTATCACCTTGGGATGAGAACAAGTGTTTCTGGGTGCGGTCTAAAATTCAAGATGGCTGCCAGTGGCCATTTTGTACCGAAATTAGGTCTAATCAGTTTTTTGTACACAACTTCTATACAGCTCAGACTAGAGGCCATATTTATGAACCAATCTTTACAAACCTTGTTGGGTACCTTTGTTATCACCGTGGGATGAGAGCGAGTGTTTTTGGGTGTGGTCCAAAATTCAAGTTGGCCACCAGCAGCCAGTTTGTACCAAAATTAGTGCAATCAGTCTTTTGTACAGAACTTCTGTATGAAAGTTCTGATTTGAATAAATTTTTGTATGAATGTTTAGTAACATGGAATACATCACATATTCTAAGGGGTTTTTTTTCGTGCCGAAATTATGCAAATTAGATGAACTTTGACTTATTCAGTGCTACTTGCACAATGTGAGCACACATGTCAATACGGCTCAGGGTAGAGGCTCAGGGTAGAGGCTGTATTTATGAACCGATCTTCACAAAACTTCTTGGGTACCTTTGTTATCACCTTGGGACGAGAATGAGTGTTTCTGGGTACGGTCCAAAATTCAAGATGGCTGCCAGTGGCCATTTTGTACCAAAATTAGGTCCAATCAGTTTTTTGTCACAAGTTCTATACAGCTCGTATTTATGAATTGATCTTCACAAAACTTCTTGGGTACCTTTGTTTTCACCTTGGGACAGGAACGAGTGTGTTTTGGGGTGCCTTTGTTATCACTGTGCTATGAGAACAAATATTTTGGGGTTCAGTCAGACCCACTCTGGGACTCAAAAGTTTTCTTTTCTAGTTTAGCATCTGACTGTCACCCACCTTTACAATACTTTACCTATACATTTGTTACAGGTAACGGTCAGTATTTATGTACAGACCATTACAATACTTTATATGTACCTTTGTTATCAGGTCATTACCTAGATGTTTGTCATTGCTGTGTCAGATACTATACATGTGCATGTCTTTGTCTTGACAAGTTGAGCTACAGTGTCATTGACACTTTCATTTAATTACATCTTTAATGATTTAAGTTCAGAAATTATTTTAGGATTTTATTTGTGTTTGACATTATTTTTTAGCTTTTGAATACGATAACCATGGATTTTAAAACGGATATTATTGGTAAAAGAGGAAATTTTTCAAATTTGCCAAAAAGTTGACAGAACGAACTGGTATGGGTTCAATATCAAGTATGAGACCCATTACTGTTTATTACAGCTTGACAACGCCTTCTCATGCTCCCAATCAGGTTCCTGATGGTCCTTTGTGGGAAGTTGTTCCATTTTTGGACCATCATGGCACCAAGCTCCTGGACACTGCTTGGCTTGACTGGATGGGCTGAAATTGCAAGCTGCAATTCATTCCAGACATGTTTGATTAGATTGAGGTCTGGGGATCTTGCGGGCCAGTCCATATGCTCAACCCCCTCCCCCTGTTGGTACTCGCAGACAGCATAGGCAACATGAGGACGGGCATTATTCATCAAGATGAATCTATCCCCAACTGCACCTCATACAATCTGACGTGGGCATCCATGATCTCATCAATATACCGCTGTGCAGTGAATGTACCACGGTCAAGGACACAGAGCTCTGTACATACATCCCAGCTGATGCGCCCCAGACCATTATTGACCTTTCACCATAGCGGTCATGTCCAGCAATGTTGGCTGCGTGGAATCGCTCTCCTGGACTTCTCCATACCCTAGAACACCTATCTGTGTAGTCTAGGCAGTACCTTGACTCTTCTGTAAAAAGGACAGATCGCCAATCGTCTCTGGTACATCCAACATGGTCCATGGCCCATTCATATCATGTCTGGCGGTGGTTCTGGGACAGCGGAATGCGAATACATGGTCTTCTTGATCGGAAACCACCTTCATGCAACCTTTCCCGGATAGTCTGCATCGAAACATTTATCCGGATGCATTCTGAAGGTCACTGCAAAGCTGGGTTGCTGTTGCAAGTGGTTCCTATGGGCCTGAATGATCAAAAACTGGTCTTCAGCTGCAGATGTTGCCCTGTCTCTGCCACCACCATTCCGTCTTACTGGTGTGCCATACTGCTGAAATCTTGCTCAGGCTCTGGTGGTCAGCGTATGGTGCACACCAAGGGCTGCACCAACCTGACGATGCGTAGCCACTTGCTCCACCATCCCAACAGCCCTCCACATTGCTGCTTCAGAAAAATGTCTTCATACATTTGTATTTGCCATATTCAATCATTAAATCACAAGGGTTTGTGTTAAAATGAAGATTGAATACCCTACACATGTCATGTATATGTAGACGGTACACAAAAACATCACAAAAATCAAGAGGTACATGCTTTCCATGACTGTCACGAAAAGTCTGCCTGTCAAGAGAGCAAATGTAAAACACTGGTGACCATCGCAATACATTCCTCAATCATATCCACTAAATATATCGCAAATATGTCATCAGCAAATTCCACAATGATGTGTCAAATATGTGGTGCTTAGCAAACTTTGAGTAGTATATAAAAAGGTTTTTCTCTTATTTTCTGGGTTTTGAACTGAATTTGTGATTTTTACGTATACATGGTGACCAGATTGTATGGTCAGGGTGATATTGGACCGTCACCTCTACAAACAATGTGTTCAGTGGGTGTGACAGAACCAGGTATTTAACAAAAAGAGTTGAGTAAAGCTTACTTTATCTTTTTAACCCTTCACATATAGAATCGATTGAATACACCTGCATAATTTTTAGTCCCCTACGGGAACCGTAAGGGGACTATAGGATTGCACTCCGTCCGTCCGTCCGTCCATCTGTCTGTCTGTCCGTCTGTCTGTCTGTTTTTTATGTTACCACCTCTCCCTCCAACATGCTTTAAGCTACACCTTTCATATTTGGTACATGGATAAATGGTTCTGAGGGGATGATGCACGCTCAAAATTTTTTTTTCAAAATCCAAGATGGTGGAATGGCGGCCATTTTTGTTGTGTTTTTTAAGCTTTTTTTCTCTATTTTCATGTTACCACCCCTCCCACCAACATGGTTCAAGCTACACTTTGCATATTTGGCACATGGATAGAGGGTTGGGAAGGGATGATGCACGTTCAATATTTTTTCTTCAAAATCCAAGATGGCGGCATGGCGGCCATTTTTGTTGTGTTTTTTAAGCTTTTTTCTCTATTTTATGTTACCACCCCTCACTCCAACATGGTTCAAGCTACACTTTTTATATCTGGCACATGGATAGAGGGTTGTAATGGGATGTTGCACGTTCAATATTTTTTTTCCAAAATTCAAGATGGTGCCATGGCCAACATTTCTGTTGTGTTTTTTAAGCTTTTTTTCTCTATTTTATGTTACCACTGCTCCCTCCAACATGGTTCAAGCTGCACTTTTCATATATGGTACATGGATAAAGGGGTTGTGAGGGGATTATGCACGCTCAATATTCTTTTTTCAAAATCTAACATCTGTCTGTCTGTCCGTCTGTCTGTCTGTTTTTATGTTACCACCTCTCCATCTAATATGCTTCAAGCTACACCTTTCATATTTGGTACATAGATAAATGGTTCTGAGGGGATGATGCACAGTCAATATTTATTTTTCAAAATCCAAGATGGCAGAATGGCGGCCATTTTTGTTGTGTTTTGTAAGCTTTTTTCTCTATTTTATGTTACCACCCCTCCCTCCAACATGGTTCAAGCTATGCCTTTCATATATGGTACATGGATAAAGGGTTGTGAGGGGATTATGCACGCTCAATATTTTTTTTCCAAAATCCAAATGCTTATATACTCTAGTGTCTTCTGTTACAAAAACACCTTATGTCACAAAAGCACTGTAGGGGACAAATACCACCTCGGTGGTCAAACACTTGTTCAATTTAGCAGTTAAAAAAAAAAAAAAAAAAAAAAAGTTTTGACAAAACCATATGTGACCCTTCATTGGAATGAGCTCCTCAAGCTCATTCCAATGAGGGATCACATGCTTTCGTTTTTTGAAAAAATTTTTAAAAACAATATTTTAAATAATAAATTATGATATCCTGTGTATTGGGTAAAGGGTTAATCCTTTACCCAATGCAGACGATATCAAAATTTATTATTTTAAATATCATTTTTAAAAAAGTGCTCATTCCAAAGAGGGGGCCACATGATATGGTTTTGTTGAAATTTTTTGAAAAAAATAATATTTTTTCAGCTGCTGAATATTATGTGGGCAGATGTGGCCTATTTGTTGGGTAAAGGGTTAAACTATTTATTTCAGTCTATTCTGCTGCACAGAAATGTCAGTAAACAGTGCACTAGTGAATTTTTGATTTTCTGCAGATCAGAAAGTATATAGTTGCTTGTCTCCCTGCAATCAGGTTGGAGACTGTTCAATATATTGAGCTTGTATTTATTTTGCTGTTGATTGTCTCTTTACAAAATATAATTTTATGTATCTCTTTCTGCAGGTAAACTAAAAGATCTTGGCAATATGGTGCTGAAACCATTTGGACTTTCAACAAACAACTTTCAAATGCAACAAGATCCAGAAACTGGTTCTTATTCAGTAAAATTCAATCAGAATGGAAAATGACACCACCTGTGTGGTGATAGCATGTGATAGTCCAGGAAAAATGGTGAATTAGTTGTGGTTTTTCTGTTACAAGTATGAAATTTTCAGGAATTACAACATTTTAAACACAATTTTTTTATGAACATTGGCAATCCATAGGCAATCGAAAAATGTGCAAGATGGCAGTGATTTTCAATATGGCCACCAATTAACATGCCTTTTACCACACTAGTTATGTTCTCTTTTGTTCATATGGATTTGCAAAATTGCCCTTACAGGACAATGTAATTCTGTTAACTGTTAAAATGTGAATAATGTATTTATTTTTGAAAATCCAAATGACTGCCACATCAAAAACTGCTAGAATTTTTATCATGCAAGTATTTCAAACTTCGTGTTCTTTTTCTTACCCCCCCCCCCCCCCCCCCCCCCCCCCCCCAGAGATGTTGTAAACGGACACATGTAATCCAGTATACCCCCCATTCCCTTCAAGAGTTGGGGTATAATCAAATAGGTCAAAACTATTAGTTGACATGACCTTTTATGATTGTCAGACTGTTAATGTAGAAACCCCTTTTTTTATCAGAATTCCAGATGGCTGTGTCAAATTTTGTGATTCTTCTGTTGCTCTGTTTGTTGATTATACCCCAACTCTTGAAGAGAATGGGGGTATACTGAATTACATGTGTCCGTATACAACATCTCTAGGGGGGTCAGATTCAAGTTTGTTCAAATTGGGTCCCTAGGTTAATATCTGGGCCTGATATGGGAGCCCAAATTTTAATTTAGTGCAATATAAGGAAATTTCTTTAAAACTCTTCTGCTTCAGATCCACCAGTCAGAATGCTTTCATATTTGGTATACAACCCCTCTAGTGGGGTGAGATTCAAGTTTGTTCATATCGAGTGCCAGGGTTAATATTTGGGCTCCCTATGGGAGCCAGAATTGACCATGTAGCTGAAGAATTAGACATTTTTTATTCATTAAGTACCCTCTAGAGGTGTGTAACTAAGATTAATTCACATAGGTTGTATCAAGGGGCTCCATAGGGGAGCTCCACTTTTTACATTATGATCAACTGAAGAAAAGGCATGATGCTGGGACTATTTTAGTCACTGCTGAGGGGCTCAAGGATTGACAATGTATCCTTTGGAGATTGATTGCTTAATGTGGATTCATTCTTGGACTCTGTTTATATTGGGTTCTGTTCAAGGTGAGCTTCAGGCCTATGGAGCCTCTTGTTGTGCAAAATGAACAGTATCAGACTGGATAATCCATCAGATTAGGCTGTTTAACACATTACTAATGTGGTGCTATAAACAACCAGAGCTATTCACCAAAGTCATCTTCAAATTTTTTTTAGCTCAACTTGACGTCAAGTAGGAGATATTGGCATGTGTTGTGTACAGACGTATGTCCATCTGTCCATCCACAATTCCTTTAGCACACTCTACAGGCCACAGCTCTCACCCGATCAGTTCCAAATTTCATATGTGCCTTTGGGGCAATGTCTAGATGGGAGCTGTCGATTTTGTTCGAATTTCGTTGAAAAACATGGCCGCCAGTGGCCATCTTAGGTTTGGCCTATAAATTATCAACAATTCCATTAACACAAACAACAGGCCACATCTCTCACCCAATCTTTTTTCAAATTTCATATGTGACTTTGGTGTGATGTCTAGATGAGAGCTATTGAATTTTTCTGAAGTTTGTTGAAAAACGTGGCTGCCAGCAGCCATCATGGATTTGGATATAAATTATCCAACAATTCCTTTAGCACACCCTACAGGCCATGGATCTCACCAATGAGTCCCAGGTTTCATATTTGGCTTTGGGGTAATGTCTAGATGGGAGCTATCGAATTTTACCCAATTTCACTGAAAAACATGGCCGCCAGTGGGCATCTTAGATTTGCCATATAAATCGTCATCAATTCTATTAGTACACCCAACAGACTGCATCTCTCACCTGATCTTTTTAGCTCACCTGACTTTCAGTCAGGAGAGCTATAGTGATCACTCACCGTCCGTCGTCCGTCATCCGTCGTCCGTCGTCCGTGAACATGGTGTTTGCGTCTTCTCCTCCCAAACCGCTGAACCAATTTAATTGATATTTGAGATAATAGTTTGTTATGACATCGCAATTTGATTTTGTTCAAATCAAGTTGCCCCGCCCGTGGGTAGGGCCACACCCAAAAAGTGTGCTGAAATGTTAAAAAATCTTCTTCTCATGAACCAGCAGTAGCAGAGACTTGATATTTGGTGTGCAGCTTCCTTTTGAGGTGTAGACTCAGATTTGTTCAAGAGAAGTTTGTGGGGCTATACTTGGCGTCGTTATGGGAGGGGCAAAATTTTTGGCCCCGCCCAAAATTTCTATTTTCCAAACCGAGAGGCTGATTTGAACCAAATTTTATGTGAGGGCTTATTGGGTCATAAGTAACTAATTTATGCTGATTTTTTTTTTCCCGTAGCCCCATGGGAACCGCAGGAGCTAAAAATAGAAAAAAATTAAAACGCCCATATCTCCAAAACTGCACGGCACCGAGAATTTTTATTTGGTGTGAAGCTTCCTTAGGACCAACAGAAAGAATTGGTAAAAAAAAATTGCCATCGGTTTTATCATAGGGTACAGTTTCGGGACATTGAAAAGGTGCTGAGTCAGCACTTTTTAACACTGTAGGCAATGGGAAAAACATTAAAAAATCTTCTTCTCCAGATCCAGCAGGCAGAATCTTTTGATATTTGGTATGCAACATTGGAGGGTGGATCTGATTCAGGTTTGTTCAAATCGGCCCCCTGGGTTCATATTTGGGCTCAGTATAGGAGCCCGATTTCGAACTTAGTGCATTTCAGGCAAATTTCTTAAAAAATCTTCTTCTCCAGATCCAGCAGGCAGAATCTTTTGATATTTGGTATGCCACATTGTGGGGTGGATCTGATTCAAGTTTGTTCAAATCGGCCCCCTGGGTTTATATTTGGGCTCAGTATAGGAGCCCAAATTTGAACTTACTGCATTTCAGGCAAATTTCTTTGAAAATCTTCTTCTCCAGATCCAGCAGGCAGAATCTTTTGATATTTGGTATGCAACATTGTGGGGTGGATCTGATTCAAGTTTGTTCAAATCGGCCCCTTGGGTTTATATTTGGGCTCTGTATAGGAGCCCAAATTTGAACTTACTGCATTTCAGGCAAATTTCTTTGAAAATCTTCTTCTCCAGATCCAGCAGGCAGAATCTTTTGATATTGGGTATGCAACATTGTGGGGTGGATCTGATTCAAGTTTGTTCAAATCGGCCCCTTGGGTTTATATTTGGGCTCTGTATAGGAGCCCAAATTTGAACTTAGTGCATTTCAGGCAAATTTCTTTGAAAATCTTCTTCTCAAGATCCAGCAGGCAGAATCTTTTGATATTGGGTATGCAACATTGTGGGGTGGATCTGATTCAAGTTTGTTCAAATCGGCCCCTTGGGTTTATATTTGGGCTCAGTATAGGAGCCAAAATTTGAACTTAGTGCATTTCAGGCAAATTTCTTAAAAATCTTCTTCTCCAGATCCAGCAGACAGAATCTTTTGATATTTGGTATGCAACATTGTGGGGTGGATCTGATTCTATTTTGTTCAAATCGGCTCCCTAGATTCATATTTGGGCTCACTATAGAAGCTCGAATTTGAACTTAGTGCATTTCAGGCAAATTTCTTCAAAAATCTTCTTCTCCAGATCCTGCAGGCAGAATCTTTTGATATTTGGTATGCAACATTGTGGGGTGGATCTGATTCCAGTTTGTTCAAATCGGCCACCCTGGATTCATATTTGGGCTCACTATAGAAGCCCAAATTCGAACTTAGTGCATTTCAGGCAAATTTCTTTGAAAATCTTCTTCTCAAGATCCAGCAGGCAGAATCTTTTGATATTGGGTATGCAACATTGTGGGGTGGATCTGATTCAAGTTTGTTCAAATCGGCCCCTTGGGTTTATATTTGGGCTCAGTATAGGAGCCAAAATTTGAACTTAGTGCATTTCAGGCAAATTTCTTAAAAAATCTTCTTCTCCAGATCCAGCAGACAGAATCTTTTGATATTTGGTATGCAACATTGTGGGGTGGATCTGATTCTATTTTGTTCAAATCGGCTCCCTAGATTCATATTTGGGCTCACTATAGAAGCTCGAATTTGAACTTAGTGCATTTCAGGCAAATTTCTTCAAAAATCTTCTTCTCCAGATCCTGCAGGCAGAATCTTTTGATATTTGGTATGCAACATTGTGGGGTGGATCTGATTCCAGTTTGTTCAAATCGGCCACCTGGATTCATATTTGGGCTCACTATAGAAGCCCAAATTCGAACTTAGTGCATTTCAGGCAAATTTCTTTGAAAATCTTCTTCTCAAGATCCAGCAGGCAGAATCTTGTGATATTTGGTATGCAGCATCCTTAGGGGGGTGAGATTCAAGTTTGTTCAAGCCATGTCCCTAGGTCCATATTTGGGCTCAATGTGGGAGCTTGAATTGTAACTTTGTTCGAAATGAGGAATTTTCTTAAAAAATCTTCTTCTTCAGATCCAGCAGTTGGAATGGTTTGATATGTGGTGAGTAGCATCCTTGGGGGGGAGGGGGGATTCAAGTGTGTTAAAGCCAAGTCCATGGGTCCATATTTGGGCTCCCTGTGGGAGCCCAAATTATAACTTAGTCAATATGAGGAATTTTTCTTTAAAAATCTTCTTCTTCAGATTCAGCAGTTGGAATGTTTTGATATTTGGCATGGAGCAACCTTAGGGGGCTGAGATTCAACTTTGTTCAAGCCAAGTCCCTTGGTTCATATTTAGGCTCACTATGGGAGCCTGAATGACAACTTAGTTCAAAATGAGGAATTTTATTTAAAAATCTTCAGATCCAGCAGATGAATGCTTTTGATATTTTTTATGCAGCATCCTTAGGGGGGTAAGATTCAAGTTTGTTCAAGCCATGTCCCTAGGTCCATATTTGGGCTGATTGTGGGAGCTCGAATTGTAACTTGGTTCAAAATGAGGAATTTTCTTTAAAAATCTTCTTCTTCAGATCCAGCAGTTGGAATGTTTTGATATTTGGTGTGCAGAATCCTTAGGGGTGTGAGATTCAGGTTTGTTAAAGCCAAGTCCCTGGGTTCATATATGGGCTTCCTGTGGGAGCCCGAATTATGACTTAGTTCAGTATGAGGAATATTCTTTAAAAATCATTTTTTAGATCCACTGGTCAGAATATTTGGATATTTGGTTTCAGCTTTTCTTAGGAGGAGCAGATGCAACTTGTGGAAATCAATTCTCTGGGTTGCTATTTAGGCTACCATGTCAGGTGAGCACCCTCAGGCCCCCTGGGGCCTCTTGTTTAAATTTTATAGGTAGCTTTGGTTTGATGTCTAGATGGGTGCTATCGAATATTTGTGAATTTTGTTGAAAAACATGGCCATCTTGGATTCAGATACAAATTGTCAACAATTACATAAGCACACCCTACTGGTTGCATCTCTCACCTGATCTTTTTTGAATTTCATTATAGCTTTGATGTGATGTCTAGATGGGTGCTATCAAATCTTTCTGAATTTCATTAATATATGGCTGTCGGCAGCCATCTTGGATTGGCATTTGAATTGTCAACTATTCCATTAGCACACCCTGCAGGCCACATCTCTCATCCAATCTTTTTAGCTCACCTGACTGAAAGTCTGGTTGAGCTTTTCTGATCACTTTTCGTCCGTCATCCGTCGTGAAGGTGGTGTTTGGGCCTTTTTCTCCCAAACCACTGGCCGCATAGTAATGAAATTTCATGTGAGTAAGGGTTATGTAAGGGCATTTTGATTTTTTGTCAAATTAGGTTTCGGCTCATATTGAGCAGAGGGATGGGGCAAAAATGCTCCAATTCTTAAAAAATCTTCTTCTCAAGAACCAGCAATATCAGAGACTTGATATTTGGTATGCAGCTTCCTTTTGAGGTGTAGACTCAAGTTTGTTCAAGAGAAGTTTGAGGGGCTATATTTGACGATGTTAAAGGAAGGGCAAAAATTTTGGCCCCGCCCCAAATTTCTATTTTTCAAACTGTGAGGCCGATTTGAACCAAATTTTACGTGAGTGCTTATTGTTGGGTCATAAGTACCTAATTTATGCAGAAATTTTTTTTCCCACCGCCCTGTTGGAACTACAGGAGCTAAAAATAGAAAAAAATTAAAACGCCCATATCTCCAAAACTACACGGCACTGAGAATTCTTATTTGTTGTGAAGCTTCCTTAGGACCAACAGAATGGAATGGTCAAAAAAAATTGACATCGGTTTTATCATGGGGTACTTTTGGGGGACTTTGAAAAAGTGCCGAGTCTGGGAAAAACATATAAGACTACTTTTCTCCCAAAGCACTGCCCCAAAAGCTTTCAAATTTCACATATAACATCTTTGGAAGATTGTTTCACATGTTTATTGAAATCAATTGCCTGGGTCGATATTTGGGCTCTCTGTGGGAGCCCAAATGTTTAAATTAGTGCAGTATGAGGAGTATTTTTTAAAAATCTTCTTCTTCAGATCTTGCAATAAGAATCTTTTGATATTTGGTAATGCAGCATCCTCAGGGGGGTGAGATTCAAGTTTGTTGAAGCCAAGCCCCTGGGTTCATATTTAGGCTGAAAATTTGGGGGCCCCGTTGCGGACTTAATTTTGGACCAAATCCGGAAATTTTTTTTTTTGTTTTTTATGCATTTCTGTCCAATTTCAAGACAAAAAAATTCTTTTGGGGTCCAGGTGGGACTGAGAAAATTTTGGACCAAAATCCTGAAATTTTTTTTTTGTTTTTTTATGCATTTCTGTCAATTTTAAGACAAAAATTTTTTTTTTTTTTTTTTTTACACTGAAAATTTGGGGTCCAGGTGGGACTTCGAAAATTTTAGACCAAAATCGGGAAATTTTTGTTTTGGTTTTTTATGCATTTCGGTCAGTTTTAAGACAAAAAAAAAATTATTTTTTACCCTGAATATTTGGGGTCCGTGTCGAAAATTTTGGACCAAAATCCGGAAATTTTTTTTGTTTTGTTTTTTATGCGTTTCTGTCAATTTTAAGAGAAAAATAAATATTTTTTTTTCAGCGAAAATTTGGGGTCTGGGTGGGACTGAGAAAATTTTGGACCAAAATCCGGGAATTTTTTTTTTGTTTTTTATGCATTTCTGTCAATTTTAAGACAAAATTTTTTTTTTTTTCTCCTGAAAATTTGGGGTGTGGGTTGGACTTAAAAAATTTTGGACCAAAATCCTGAAATTTTTTTTTTGTTGTTTTTTATGCATTTCTGTCAATTTTAAGACAAAATTTTTTTTTTTTCCCCCTGAAAATTTGAGGTCTGGGTGGGACTTAAAAAATTTTGGACCAAAATCCGGAAATTTTTTTTTTTGTTTTTTATGCATTTCTGTCAATTTTAAGACAAAAAATTTTTTTTTTTTTTTTACACTGAAAATTTGGGGTCCGGGTGGGACTTTGAATATTTTGGACCAAAATCGGGAAATTTTTGTTTTGGTTTTTTATGCATTTCAGTCAGTTTTAAGACAAAAAAAAACCATTTTTTTTTACCCTGAATATTTGGGGTCTGGGTGGGACTTAGAAAATTTTGGACCAAAATCTTGAAATTTTTTTGGTTTTGTTTTTTTATGCGTTTCTGTCAATTTTAAGACAAAAAAATTTTTTTTTTTACAGCGAAAATTTGGGGTCCGGGTGGGACTGAGAAAATTTTGGACCAAAATCCGGAAATTTTTTTTTTGTTTTTTATGCATTTCTGTCAATTTTAAGACAAATATTTATTTTTTTTTTCCCCTGAAAATTTGGGGTGCAGGTTGGACTTAGAAAATTTTGGACCAAAATCCAGAAATTTTTTTGGGGTTTTTTTTTATGCATTTCTGAATTTTAAGACAAAAAGAAAAAAAAGAGTTTTTCCCCTGAAAATTTGGGGTTTGGGTGGGACTTCGAAAATTTTAGACCAAAATCAGGAAATTTTTGTTTTGGTTTTTTATGCATTTCGGTCAGTTTTAAGACAAAAAAAATAATTTTTTTTTACCCTGAATATTTGGGGTTCGGGTGGGACTTAGAAAATTTTGGACCAAAATCCGGAAATTTTTTTTGTTTTGTTTTTTATGCATTTCTGTCAATTTTAAGACAAAAAAAAATTTTTTTTTTTACAGCAAAAATTTGGGGTCCGGGTGGGACTGAGAAAATTTTGGATCAAAATCCGGAAAATTTTTGTTAGTTTTTTATGCATTTCTGTCAATTTTAAGACAAAAAATTTTTTTTTTTCCCCTGAAAATTTGGCATGCAGGTTGAACTTAAAAAATTTGGGACCAAAATCCGGAATTTTTTTTTTTGGTTTTTTATGCATTTCTGTCAATTTTAAGACAAAAAAAAAAAATTTCCCCCCTGAAAATTTGAGGTCCAGGTGGGACTTCGAAAATTTTGGAACAAAATCCGGAAATTTTTGTTTTGGTTTTTTATGCATTTCGGTCAGTTTTAAGATTTTGTTTTTTTACCCTGAATATTTTGGACCAAAATCCGGAAATTTTTTTGTTTTGTTTTTTATACATTTCTGTCAATTTTAAGACAAAAAAAATTGTTTTTTTTCCCCTGAAAATTTGAGGTCCAGGTGGGGCTTAGAAAATTTTGGACCCAAATCCGGAAATTTTTGTTTTGTTTTTTATGCATTTCTGTCAATTTTAAGACAAAAAAAATTTTTTTTTTTTTACACCGAAAATTTGGGGTCCGGGTGGGACTTCGAAAATTTTGGACCAAAATCGGGAAATTTTTGTTTTGTTTTTTTATGCATTTCGGTCAGTTTTAAGACAAAAAAAAAATTTTTTTTTACCCTGAATATTTGGGGTCCGGGTGGGACTTAGAAAATTTTGGACCAAAATCTAGAAATTTTTCTTGTTTTGTTTTTTATGTGTTTCTGCCAATTTTAAGACAAAAAAAATTTTTTTTTTACAGCGAAAATTTGGGTTCCGGGTGGGATCCAGAAATTAGTTTTATCGTTTTTTATGCGTTTTTAGAAGAAGAAAAAAAATTTAGGCTGAAAGTATTTTGTTTGGGAAAAAATCTGTTTTTTATGCGTTTATCTCAATTTTGGGACGTAAAAGTGCAGGAACTGAAAATAGAAGGAAAATCCTGTGTTTTGTGTGGGCACAATCGCTTCATCTAGTTGGTATATGCTTTTCTTAGGAGGGGCGTATGCAGCTTATTCAAGTCAAGTCCCTGGTTTGATATTTAGACTACCATGTCAGGTGAGCGCCTTCAGGCCCCCTGGGGCCTCTTGTTTAAATTTCATATGTAGTTTTGGTGTGATGTCTAGTGTGACATCGTGTGATGTCTAGATGGTAGCTTTCACATTTTTCTGAATTTTGTTGGAAAAACAATTTCTTATCAACCGACCTTACAATTGTTTACTACAGGCTTGCACTACAGTGGAAGACCCTAACTCGGATAAAATACTCTCTTTTTTAATCTTTCCCAAGAGATTTGGGAAAGAAAAGTGGTGTAAAAACACCACGAAAAAATAAGCCAAAACTGGGCTGAGCGCCATCGGCGCACACCCAGTATGGGACGCTCTTCCCTTAGTACAAATCCACGACTTTTGTTAACCAATGTGCAGTACGTCATCAATTCATCATTCTTTTTTTGTCCGAGACACACGAAGGATGTGTCTCTGCCATTTGCCACACGAAACAGTGATAATTCAACTCGTTGATAATGGTTTTCCTGTGACTGGAATTATGGATCTGAAGATCGTATAATAACAGGACTGTGTTTTATACATTCTCGTTAATATTTTCAACCACATTCTCATGGCTGCCGACTGTACCCCCTGCTGTGTCCTCTCAGCCGTTGAGCACAGCAGTTTTTACCTGCAGTGGTCTGCAGCGGTGTCTGGTAGTGTAGACGTGGAGGTATCGGCCTCAGCCTAACCTGACTTCAACACTGCGAAGTTGGAAGTGGCTGCCGGCCGGACCCTCTACTGTGGTCTCTGCGTCGTCGAGTACCACAGTTTTGTCATTAGCGTTTTCCGTCCACTCATTCTGGTCCCATGGCCAGTTTTGCAGGACCAATGCCTTCTGTGCAGCCTAGACCTTCTGCCCTGCAGAGGTCCGCGGCAACTCTCCTGAGTTCCCGCTATGTTGATCCTCGGGGTGTGTCTTACCCCTTTTCACGTCTGCCCTCAGATATTTTGGCTGCTGCCCGTCGCCCCGCTTCGGGTGTATTGGAGGATCATGACCCTTCGCTGGTTAAGAGGGTCAGGTGTGAAGCCACTTTGCTGGTTCGTCCCCATGTTGAACCGGCTGGTATGGGCAGTGAGCTTAGGGAGACCCTCTCCTTACTCACTCAGGTTCTGTCCAAGAGCCTTCCCGTTTCTTCCAGCAAGGCAGTGAGTGGTTTCCAGGTGCCCCCTATGGCACTGCCTCCCGGGATTGGAAACAGGCCGCTTTCTGACCCCCCTGGTGCCTACACCATGGGAGGCGTCTGCTGGTTTGCCCATGATGGGCTTTGTGTCTTCCGACTCCGGGGAGGACTCAGACATCCTTGATGTCGAGAGCCTGCAGTCTTCTGACTTGGGGGCAGCTCTTGACTTTGTGTTTGGGTTCCTTCCGGATCTCAAACCATCAAACCAGCTGATAGTGTCAGCCAGGCCACGATCATCGGTCGCATGCCTACAGCCTGTGGAGCAATCTTTGACCGTGCCAGTCAGTACAGGTGGTTGAAGCATTTTCAGCCTTGGTCTCTAGGCTGAGTTCCAAGGCTATGAAGGCTCCGTTCTTCACCAGGGTTGACACCTTTTTTGCCTCTGGTGCATTATCGTTACTACGATTTCGCCAATCCGTCAGTCTGCCAGACTTTGACGGTTTTGGATGAGGACTCCATTCCCTCAGGCTTTCCAAGCCCAAGTCTGTCGTCATTCCTATGACAACTCTGGAGTCCATGTTGGGCTTATTGAGAGGAATGCTGGGTATGCTTTTTCTCTCCGATCACGTCGTCTCTGCCTTAGCTGCCTATCTGCCTCCAGATAGGTTTGATGATCTACAGGCTCCTTTGCGTGTGCTGTCCAAGGCGATCATGCATCTTTCTCACACACATGCCTGTGACACGGCTATTTTGGAACAAGTTCGAAGGGACTCTGTGCTGGCCACAGGTCGATCCCTTCCATGGGGCAGCACACGGCTCTTTGCTCTGCTTCTTTGGCAGGTCCGCTACTGTTCCATGGGTTCCGTGTCGACGGTCCGGGATGACGTCCTATGTCATTCCAAAGATCAGCTGCTGCTTTGTCAGCTTGATTAGCCTTCTAGGGGAGGCAGGTACCGTTCAAAGCCTAACAAGTACCCTTCTGCTTCCTCTGCAAAGCAAAGGGCTGTTCCTTCTGCCACCGCTTCTTCTTCTTACTCACAGGGTAAGGCTAGAGGGAAGTCTCAGGATTCTTCATTCAGTAGAGGAGGTGGTTTCTCCTCTTGTGGGTCTCGTCATGGCTTGAACTGAAGGTCCTCACCTCGATTCATCCCAGGTTGGCGGAAGGATAGCAGTGTTTGCAGTCCGTTGGGCCAACATCACATCCGATCCTTGGGTGTTAGATGTTGTTCGGTCCGGGCTGCGGATTTCCTTCTGAAGCCACCCCACTCTGTCACATGTCGCTAGGATTCAGAGTCAATGAGGAGAAGTCGGATCTGGTCCCTTCTCCATAGTTTTGTCCTCTGGGGATGGCCTTCCGCACTCAGTTCAATATGGTGGCGGTTCCCCAGGCCTGGGCTGTGATTCTCTCAGCTTTTGCTCTGACTTTGTCCCAGTCCACATCCATGACAGCACGGGGTATTCTCCGGCTGCTTGGTCTCTGCGGTTATTGACGGATCTCATTCCTCTAGGTTGGCTGCATGTCAGACCTCTCCAACACTTTCTGCTCAGTCGTTGGAGGCCGAATGTCGATTCTCTGGATCTGATGCTTCAGTTACCAGAAACTCTTCATCCTCACCTTCTCCACTGGACGAACGTTCAGTGGATCACACAGGGTGTCGCGTTGGACTTACCCACGTCCAATCGCGTTCTGGCGGCAGATGCCAGCGATCTTGGATGAGGTGCGACGTTGGATCCTCTAGGTCTTTCCCTTCACGAGATGTGGGATCAGGATCGGGCATCTCTACACATCAACCAGAAGGAGCTTCTTGCCCTTCTTCTGAGTTTCAGTCAGTGGATCCCTCACCTGTCGAATCGTCAGGTCCTTCTGTTGTTCAACAGTTCGACAGTTTTTGCTTCATTCGGAACCAGGGCGGCACGCACTCGGTTCTAATGTACAAATTGGCTCGGGATCTTCTACTGCTCGCTCAGGATGTCAATGCCGGGGTGGTTCTTTGTCACATTTCTGGTCGTCTGAACGTCCTAGCCGACTCCCTGTTCCGACGGGGCAGGTTCTTTTCCACAGAGTGGATGCTCCACATGGTGGTGTTCCATCGATCTCTTTGGGACTCGTTGGAACCATCAGGTGGACACTTTCGTGTCCCCATGTCCAGATGCTCTGGCTTTCGCCGTGGACGCTCTGGCCCTCCTTTGGGACGGTCTTATAGGCTACGCCTTCCTGCCGGCTCCGATTCCATCTCAGGTTCTAGCCCAGATATGAACTTGCAGTCATCGAATCCTTTTGATCACACCCCTGTCGCCTCGGTGGGTGTGGCTCAATCTGCTCTGCTCTCTGTTAGCGGCAGTTCCGGCATGTCTCCCTCTACGTCGCGACTTTCTTTGCGAAAGTCGCCCGAACAGGTTTCAAGTTGACCCAACTTCATTGTGCCTTCACGCATGTCTTTTATCGGGTCCTGTCTCCTCCGTAGTGGTTTTTAGAGACAAGCAGTGGAGTTTTTCAAGTAGGCACTCACTCCACTGGTTTAGCCTCTGGCTAAGTAGAAGGTTCTTCTGTCGATGGTGTGCGATCACTCTGTTACTTCTGTCACTCCTTCGATCACACCACTTGCGGAGTTTCTGGTATATGTTTGTTTCTGGGGGTCTCCAGCAATGGGTACAAGTCCATGTTTCGGAGACCTTTTTCATATGTGGTACCGCATTGTTTCGACACTCATCCTTGCCTCTCCAAGCTTGTTCAGCGCTTTTCCTTGACAAGGCCTGGGACTTTGCAGTTTACTCCAAGATGGTCACTTTCTTGGGCGCTGCTCTGCTTGGGAGGGGGGGGGGGGGCTTTTGCACCTTTATCCTGGATGGATATGCATTTTCTCACATACCAGATCTCTCCTGCATCCATTTCTCGATGGATTTGTCTTGCTATTCGTGCAGCTTCCACTCGTCTAGCTACTGGTGATTGTATTACCAATCATTTTTTCTGCCACAAGGTGCGTGCATTGTCTTCCTCTTTTACTAACTCTGTCATGTTGACGGATGTTATACTGGCAGCCTACTGGAGAAATGCTACCTTCTCCTTTTATCTGCGACAATTGCAGGAGCCGACAGAGGACCTTTGTCCTACGAGCCCTCTTTCTTCGACTCAGGCTGTTGTCTATCCCAGCCATTCAGCTTTTCTGTCTGTGCAGTGCACTTCACCATATGCTTCATCTTTCATTGTCTTTTACTAATGTTTGTGATGCTATGGTTTGATAGGCATAGGGATCTCTTCCTCTGTCCACAATTCCAGTGCAATTGAGTTATGTGTGGGTTGGTTATGTGATTCCCTCCATCCTATTGTCTATTCAGCCTGTAGTAAACAATTGTAAGGTAGGTTGATAAGAAATATAAATTTTATAGTAAATTTCCTTTCTTATACCTACCGCAATTGTTTACATGGAGGCCCTCCCGTCTTCTTATTCAGGTAAGAATCCTTCCTCCCCGCTGATCACATAACTCCTATGTTGGCGGACTCAAAAGAATGATGAATTGATAACGCACTGCGCATTGGTTAACAGCAGTCGTGGATTTGTACTAAGGGAAGAGCGTCCCATACTGGATGTGCGCCGATGGCGCTCGGCCCAGTTTTGGCTTATTTTTTCGTGGTGTTTTTTACACCACTTTTCTTTCCCACATCTCTTGGGAAAGATTAAAATAGAGAGTATTTTATCCGAGTTAGGGTCTTCCACTGTAGTGCAAGCCTGTAGTAAACAATTGCGGTAGGTATAATAAGAAAGGAAATTTACTATAAAATTTATATTTCCGGCAGTTGCCATCTTTGGTTTGGTATATAAATTGTCAACAATTCCATTAGCAGACCCTACAGGCCGCTCCTCTCGTCCGATCTTTTTCAAATTTTATATGTGACTTTGATATGATGTCCAGATGGGAGTTATCAAATTTTTCTGTATTCTGTTGAAAAAGATAGCCGCCACTGGCCATCTTGGATTTGACATATAAATTGTCAACAATTCCATTAGTGTATCCAGCAGGCCCCATCCCTCACCCAATTTTTTTCACATTTCATTTGTAGCTTTGGTGTGATGTCTTTTCTATAGAAATCTGAGTGAGTGACCTGGCATTACTGGATCTTTCTATTTAGTTCAGTCTCTTCTTGGACAAGTTGAGCTGCAGTATCGTTGACAATTTCATTTGTTCATGTGAATGTTACTTTATGTGAAGGGTTAATTAGAGGTTATCACTTTGTTAGTTTTATATCGGCCAAGATATCAGCCTGAGACCAAAGATCGAAGGCTGATATGAAGTTACCGAGAGCTAATATCTTGACCAAAGTGAAACTAACCATGTAATAACCTCTTTATTTATTAACCAAAATGAACAATTACAACATGTTCAGAGATCTGTTACAGTTTTCTGACAGTTTTATTGTTTTTTATTCTTTTCATAAAGTCTGAAGTTTCCTCTTCTCCTAGTTCAGCTATTTGTTTGTCTCGGCTTCTTCACTGGAGAAGCTGCGCTACGACGTTCGGATAGCTGAACCATCTCTTCTTTCACTTTGACAAATATCTTCTTGTTCCCATGCCCCCATGGGAACCCTGGGAAATGAAGCTGCGCTTGTTTATTATGATAAACAAGCACAGTTTACTGGTAAAATAAGACCCTGTCACCAATACTTGGGGTGGAAGTCCTCTAAAATGGGCAACATGGGTACTAATAATAGAATAAACTTGTCTTGATCTTCACGTTGCAGTCATGATTAGCCATTGTGCAAAAATATGTAACTTTAACCCTTTACCCAACGAATCGCCTGCATCCACCCACGTAATATGCAAATTCAGCAGCTGAAAAAATGTTATTTTTCGAAATATTTCACCAAAATCATATCATGTGACCCCTCCTCCTTGGAACGAGCTCGTCCAAAGAGTGGTCACATGATATGGTTTTGTTGAAATTTTTTTGAAAAATTTAAAAAATGATATATAAAATAATAAATTTTGAAATCGTTTGCATTGGGTAAAGGGTTAAACACCAATAAATAAATAGGTTACGTAGCATTTTGTGTACAACTCTCTTCATGTTTTCTCTTCATCCACCTAATCCTTACTTATTGCCATCATTAATTCCTCACTATACAAAAACTATTCCTTTTAGCCTGGTAACGCCATTTTTCCTGATTAAGTTTGACAAATAATGGTGAATGATTTCCATGTAAACAAATTGGTTGTGCCTAGTAGCACATTAAGAGGGACAATTCTAGCTTGGTTAATATCGACCAAGATCAGCATGTTATCAGCCGAGTTTGAAATCATTTCAGTCCAGCTTGATAATGCATAATTCTGGGAAAGAAAGTCTTGTCTAATACATAATGTGGTATATCACATTACAGTTGTGTTGTATTGAGCAAATTAATATTGGGCAATCCTGTATTTTGCAAGTAGAATTCTTCAACCTTCTGTGCACTGATGTCAAGATATCAAAATTTCAAGCAGCAATTTTCCCCCATAATATAAGTTGATATTTAACCAATTCATTGCATTTTGGTAAAATTTTGCAGCTCGAAATTTTAGTATTTTGAGATGAGTGTCCAGAGGGTAAAGAATAACTTGTAAAGTAAAAATATCAGCCATATTGGAGTTATTTCATTTAGTTTCATATCCAACATTGTTCAGTGTGTAAAGCCTATTAGGGTAAAGTTGGGTACATTCAGACAGTCGGGTACCTTCGGACAGTTCGAAAGAACATAGTTATCAGAATCAATAGACAATGATCAACGAAACCGACATCTATTATTAAAATATATAATTGCCATCCATTGGTCAAAATCATCTGTAAACACTGTTAAAAACAACAGTAGATATTATTGGTCAAATCCACAATATGATGTCGATGTGAATTTCGGGGGTAATTGTTTTGAATTTTGAAAACAATAGCTAATTTTCTTCATTCTCGCACAACATTGACTTGTTTCATTTCTGAAACTGTCAATACCAGTAGGTGGCCTTATTTTTGATCATGTGCAAGCTCCTGTCAGTAATTGTCTAAACAATGCCCACAATGAAAGTTGTCTCAGTGGTTGAAATCGAGTTGTATTATTTTAAAAATATTTTTTTTGTACCTTGCCGGTATAAGTTGCACCCCCCCACATTTTCAGCTAAATTGACCCCTTTTACATATAACTGTTGTATATAAGTCATAATGACATTCAATCAGTGATCACTTTAAAAACTCTGAGTTGTGTAAGTTACTAAATATCCCCATACCAGCAATTTGAAAGTTGAAAATTATGGGAGTGTGTCAAATTTAGGGAATTTGACAAATACCTTGACACATATGTTTATGTAATCTCCTGTTTTTGCATCTAGGTAATAAAATTACTCACAAAATCATTATAGGGAGTGTTTGTTTTATTTATTCTATCCATCTGAGAAACGGATAAAACCGAATGCCAAGTTAATCAACATTTCCATCAACACCAACATTGTGAACTTTGAACTTATGAATAGTAGTAGTAATAGTATATCTTTATTTAAGTGACTGACAATAAAATACATTATCTAAATCAAATGTACAAAAGCACCTGGCCATTCAGGCCTATTTGTCACCTCAAATAAAAATGAGTCTTTAACTTGCTTGCTTATCCACCAACCCCACCCTAACCCACCCGTCCACTCACTCGCTTTCTTGCACACCCACCCAAAAACGCCTGCCCACCTTCTTAAAACACAATAATAATCCATTTGGACATTAACAAGGCCTGCTTACATGAGAATTAATAACGAACACAAACATACCCAGGGCATATCTATCAACACATAAAATACACTAGGTCATAAGAAGAACCAAACAATGGAGAGAAAAATGCATGACATGAAGTGCCCACACTCACTAAACAGCTGTATTTATTAATATTCATCATGGGATACTGTTTTTGAAGAAAAAGTCAGGGTACTTAATTGTTTTAACTCATGTCTGAATTGTCTATATATTGTGATTTTAAATCCAAATAATAAAATAACACTGTGCATTTTTAGCTCATCTTGACAAAGTCAAGCTGAGCTAATCTCATCGCTTCCCGTCCGTCGTCCGTCGTCCGTCAACACCATGTTTTGGTCTTCTCCTCCAAAGCCACTGGGCCAATTCAAGTGAAAGTTTGTGTGAGTGATGGTCCCAAAGGGGCATTTCATTTTTGTTCAACTCAGCATGCCCAGCCCCATAGGGAGGGAGTGGGGGAAAATGCACCCAAATATTTTAAAAATCTTCTTCTCAAGAACCAGTGTGTACAATGACTTGATATTTGCTATGGAGCTTCCATATGAGGTGTAGAATCAAGTTTGTTCAAACGAAGTTCGTGAAGTAATATTTGGCTTTATAATAGGAGGGGTAAGATTTTTGGCCCCGCCCAAAATTTCTATTTTCTGAACCGATGGTCCTGTATGAACCAAATTTGGTTTGTGGTATTATTGGGTCATAAGTACATGACCCATGCAAAAAAAAAAATTCCCGCATCCCCATGGGAACCCTGGGAGCTAAAAATAGAAATATTTTCAAACGCCCATATTTCCCAAACCCTACGGAACAGAGAGCTTTTATTTGGTATGAAGTATCCTTATGACCAGTAGAATTGAATGGTAAAAAAAATTGCCATCGGTTATGTTAGGGTGTTCTGTAATGGGCATCGAAAAAATGCTGAGTCAGCATATTTGCAAAAATTTTAAAAAATCTTTTCTCCAGAACCAATCATCAGAATCTTTTGATATTTGGTATACAGCATTCATAGGGGGGGTCAGATAAAAGTTTGTTGAAATAAAGCTCATTGGTTCATATTTGGGCTCTCTACAGGGGCCCGAAGTTTTAACATAGGGTAATATGGGGAATATTCTTTAAAAATCTTCTTCTTCAGAACCACCAGTCAGAATCTTTAGATATTTGGTATACATCATTGTTATGAGGGTCAGATTCTAGATTGTTTAAACCAAGTCCCTAGGTTAATATTTGGGCTTCCTACGGAAGCCCAAATTTTATCTTTGTTCAATATGGAGGGTAATTTAAAAAAATCTTCTTCTTCAGATCCATCAGTCAGAATGCTTTGATATTTGGTATGCAACATCTCTATGGGGGTCAGATTCAAGTTTGTTCAAATCAGATCCCTAGGTATATATTTGGGCTCACTATGGTAGCCCAAATTTTAACTTAGTGCAATATGAGAAAATTTCTTTAAAAATCTTCTTCTTCAGATCCACCAGTCGGAATACTTTTATATTTGGTGTACAACATCTCTAGGGGGGTCAGATTCCAGGTTGTTCAATTCGAGTGCCTAGGTTAATATTTGGGCTCCATATGGGAACATGAAATTTAACTTAGTACAATATGAGGGAATTTCTTCAAAAATCTTCTTCTTCAGATTCACTTGTCAGAATGTTTCACATTTGGTATACAACATCTCTAGGGGGTCAGATTCAAGTTTGTTCAAATCGGATCCATAGGTCAATATTTGGGCTCGCTATGATAGCCCAAATTTGAACTTAGTGCAATTCGGAGAAATTTCTTTACAATTTCTCTTCTTCAGATCCAACAGTCAGAATGATTTCATATTCGGTACACAACATCTCTAGGGAAGTCAGATTTAACTGTGTTCAAATCAAGAGCCTGGGTTAATATTTGGGCTCTCTATGGGAGCCGGAATTGGCCACTTTGCTGAAGAATTAAAAATTTTGTATTCAGTACCTTCTAGAGGTTCTAAGATTAATCCACATAGGTTGTATCAAGGGGCTTCATAGGGGAGCTCTACATTTTACTTATGATCAACTGAAGAAAAGGCATGATGCCCAGATTATTTTTGTCACTCCTGAGGGACTCCAGGATTGACAGTGCAGCCTATGGAGATGGCTTGCTTAATGTAGACTCATTCTTGGACTCTGTTTAGATTGTGTTCTGTACAAGATGAGCGCTTCAGGCCCCATGGGGCCTCTTGTTTTTAAAATGCCTTATAAAAGCTATTGGTTGCAGCTGAACAAAAGGTAGCAGGGCAGTAAATTTTATTCAGTTGTTAATCACCCAAAATATAACTGTTGTCAACTGTTTACAAACTCAGTTGCCCAGAAGATAGCCCAAATTTTAACCCCAAATTGGATAATCTGTCCCACAGATGTATAAAATGGATGCTTAATTTGGGGATCATTTTTAGCTCAACTTGACAAAGTCAAGCTGAGCTATTGCCATCCGTCGGTGTACGTACGTAATGTGCCTACATTTGTCCACAATTTCCTTTGGCACATTGCACAGGTCGCATTTATTATCAGACTGCTTTGAAACATGGTATGCTTGTTTGAGGTGACCTCTAGATGGGAGTTATCGATTTTCTTCCATTTCAATCAAATAATTTTGCTGTTGACAATGACCTTTGAACTTAGTTTAGTTATCATCAATATTTCCCGTTGGCAGGCCCTGCAGGGTACATTTATGATCGGATCGCTTTGAAACTTGGTATGCTTGTTTGAGAGACCTCCAGATGGGAGCTATCGATTTTTTTTTGCATTTCAGTCCAAAAACGTTGCCGTTGCAGCGACCTTTGAACTTAGTTTAGTTGTGCATCAATATTTCCCTTTGGCATGCCCTACAGGGCACATTTATGATCGGATCTCTTTGAAACTTGGTGTGCTTATTTGGGGTGGCCTCTTCCAGATGGGAGCTATCGATTTTCTTCCATATCCGTCCAAAAACGTTGGGGTTGGCAGTGACCTTTGAACTTAGGTTAGTTATGCATCAATATTTCCCTTCCGCATGCCCTACAGGGCACATTTATGATCAGATCACTTTGAAACTTGGTATGCTTGTTTGGGGTGATCTCAAGATGGGAACTATCCATTTTCTTCCATTTCTGTAAAAAAAAGTTGCCGTTGGACCTTTGAAATTAGTTCAGTTATGCAACAATATATTCCTTTGACACACCCTTCAAGGCAGAGCAGATTATGATCAGATCGCTTTGAAACTTGGCATCCTTGTTTGGAGTGACCTCTTGATGGGAGGTCTCGATTTTCTTCCATTTCCATCAAAAAATGTTGCTGTTCACAACATCCTTTAAACTTGGTGCATTTGTGCATCAATATATTCCTTTGGCATACCGCACAGGTTGCATTTATGATCAGATCGCTTTGAAACTTGGTATGTTTGTTTGCGGTGACCTCTAGATGGGAACTATTGATCTTCTTCCATTTCTGCTAAAAAACATTACCATTAGCAATGACCTTTGAACTTAGTGCATGTGTGCATCAATATATTCCTTTGGCATACCCTGCACGGTGCATTCGTGAATGGATTGCTTTGAAACTTTGTATGCTTGTTTGGGGGTGACCTCAAGATGGTAGCTATTGATTTTCTTTCATTTCTGCTGAGAAACGTTGCTGTTAGCAATGATGGTTTACTTATCCATTTTGTATGTCAACAATTTCATTTGGCACACTGGACAGGTCTCATTTATCATCGGATCGCTTTGAAACTTGGTATGCGTGTTTGGGGTGACCTCAAGATAGGAGCTATCAATTTTCTTTTCTTTTCGTTGAAAAATGTTGCTGTTATCTTGACCTTTGAACTTTGTGGATTTGTACATTAATATTTTCCTTTGGCATGCCCTGTAGGGTGCATTCATGAATGGATTGCTTTGAAACTAAGTATTCTTGTTTGGGCTGACTTCTAGTTAGGAGCTTTTGATTTTATTCCATTTCCATCGAGAAACATTGCTGTTAGCAATGACATACTTATCTGTTTGGATGTCGATAATTTGCTTTGGCACACTACACTTGTCGTATTTATCAGCAAATCACTTTGAAATTTGGCATGCTTATTCAGGGTGACATCTAGATGGGAACTATCAATTTTCTTCTATTTTCATCCAAAAAGTTGCTGTTAGCAGCAACCTTCAAACTTAATGCATTTTCTTTTGGCTTGTTCTGCAAGGTACATTCATGAATGGATCGCTTTGAAACTTGGAATGTTTTTTGGGTTGACCTCCAGGTGGGAACTTTTTTCATTCCCATCAAAAAAGTTGCTGTTAGCAAACAACCTTCAACTTTGCCCTTTTGTGCATCAACAAGTTCCTTTTGCACACCACACAGGTCACATTTATGATCCGATTGCTTTGAAACTTGGTGTGCTAGTTTGGTGCGACCTTTAGATGCAAGCCATTGATTATCCAGGCACTCCAGCTTCCTCCACCCGCAAAACTGTCCGACACGAAGTGACCCTGGCTGTCAAAAGTGCCGTTAAAACCCCAATAAATAAATAAACAAATTCTAATCAAACCCATTCTGGTCCTCTTGGGTATACACCAGCACACAAAAAAATCCAGGAAGTCCAATAAGAATTGTCTGTGTTATTGGGAGATTTCACAATCCCCACAGATGTCTGACCTGACCAAGACTATGGCACAATAATTTTATGAGGTACTCAGCAGTTCTCGCCCTTATATATAGACACCGGGTCAGTGAAAATGATGAAAGTTTGATCATATTTGATTTGTTGAAAAACATAACATGAAGTAGCTCAACCCTTGAGGGTCTAGAGATTATTACATATTTTTGCGACAGTCTACACCCGTGACTTTGCTGCTCTTTTATGGCAAGTATTGGCTGCCTATATAGGCAGCCAAGACTTGCCTAAAAACAACTACCAAGGTGCTTAGAATATAACTTAATCCAAAAAGTGTGAGCAAAGTTGGAATTAGGCCCTTGAGGGTTAAAATTTTAATTCTAAAGGAAATAACTCTTGAATGATTCAACAGGCGAAATTGATATTCTAATCAGTTCTGGTTCTCATGGGTGCATACTAACACACAACTAGAGTTAGCTGGTCCCTGGAAAAATGCCCTGATACATTAGCCCAGCAGAACTTCAGAGAGGAAACCATGCTAATTTATATGTTAAAGGTCACACTGTGACATTGGCACAATAATTCTAAAATAAATAGGGTTCTTCTTCTCAACATACCCAACCCACATTTCAAGTTTGGATTTGATTGAACAAGCAGAACTTCAATTAGAGACATGGAAGCCAACTTTAGATCTGTCTAGATGGATAGCCTGACAGATGGACAGACTGCATCACAGCTATTATTATAAACAAGAGGCCCCATGGGCCCTGATGCATTCACCTGACCAAAGTTGTTTAACTGGTTGAGTGCTGGAAGCCACTGTGCGGGCTTTCAAATGAAAGTGTCAATGACACTGAAGCTTAACTTGTCTGTGTGTTGTGTTTGATGAAAAGGATAATGTTCAATGTTTATGAAAGGATTATTACATAAGACAAGAATTGTGATAATTGGGAATATGTTAATTTCTGTTCCCTGTATGCTATGTTTTTAATAAAAATAATTTGAGGTGTAGACTGTACTAAAGTGCTGAGGGGTAGGTTAATGTGGCCCTCACAGTTAATGTATGTGGCCCTCACAGTTAACGTATGTCAAAGAAAGTTACCAAGTTACAGTGAAATTATTCCAAAACGAGTCATCGTATCAAGGTACATTGAAATCCCTTCATAAATATGGCCTGTAAACTGCGCTAAAGGTGTTTGGGCTTCAGGCCTGTGTAGCCATAACGGTAGACCGCTTCCAACTAAAAGTGGACGTCCTCGTCTCGACATTATACTGAGTCGTTCTACTAAATTACAATGAAATCCCTTCACAAATACGACCTGTAGTCTGTACTAAAGTTGTTCGGGTTTTGGGCTGGGGAAGCCATTATGGTTGAATGATCGCAACCAAAAGGGGGCGTTTTCATCTGGACATTATTTGGAGTGATCCTACGAAGTTACAATGAAATCCCTTCATATATATGACCTGTATAGATTATGCTCAAGGTTTTAGGGCTTCGTGCCCCTGTATCCGCCACAGTTGACCAATCACGACCAAAAGGGGATGTCATCATCTAGGCATTATATGGAGTCAACCTAACAAGGTACAATGAAATCCTTCCATAAATACGCCCTATAGACTATGCTAAAGGTTTTGGGCTTGGGCAGCCATCAAGGCTGAATGATCGCGACCAAAAGGGGACGTTCTCATCTAGACATCATTTGGAGTCATCCTACTAAGTTACAATGAAGTCCCTTCATAAATATGACCTGTAGACTGTGCTAAGGTTTTCAGGCTTGGGCAGCCATCATAGTTGAATGATCGCAACCAAAAGGGGACATTCTCATCTCATCATCATCTGGAGTGATCCTACGCAGTAACAATGAAATCCCTTCATAGATATGACCTGGAGACCGTGCTAAAGGTTTTCGAGCTTCGGGCCCATGTAGCTGTCACATTTGCCCAATTGCGTCCAAAAGGGGACGTTCTCATCTAGACATTATATGAAGTCAATCTACCAAGTTACAATGAAATCCCTTCACAAATATGACCTGTAGACTGTGCTAAGGTTTTCGAGCTTTGAACTCGGGCAGCCATTATGGTTGAATGATCGCAACCAAAAGGAGACATTGTCTTCTGGGCATCATCTGGAGTGATCCTACAAAGTAACAATGAAATCACTTCACAAATATAACCTGTAGACTGTGCTTGAGGTTTTCGGGCTCGGGCCCCTGTAGCTGTGACATTTGACCAATCATGACTTAAAGGGGAAGTCATCGTTTAGGCATTATATGGAGTAAACCTAACAAGTTACAATGAAATCCTTCCACAAATACGACCTATAGACTATGCTAAAGGTTTTTGGGCTCAGGCAGCCATCAAGGCTGAATGATCGCGACCAAAAGGGGACGTTCTCATCTGGGCATCATCTGGAGTGATCATACGAAGTTGCAATGAAATTCCTTCATAAACATGACCTGTAGACTGTGCTCAAGGTTTTTGGGCTTCGGGCACCTGTAGCCGTCACAGTTGCCCAATCACATCCAAAATGGGACGTTCTCATCTAGACATTATATGACGTCAACCAACCAGGTTACAATGAAATCCCTTCATAAATATGACCTGTAGACTGTGCTCAAGGTTTTCGGGCTTTGGGCACCTGTAGCCATCACAGTTGACCAATTACGACCAAAAGGGGGTGTCATCATCTAGGCATTATATGGAGTCAACCTAACAAGTTACAATGAAATCCTTCCATAAATACGACCTATAGACTATGCTAAAGGTTTTTGGGCTCGGGCAGCCATCAAGGCTGAATGATCGCTATCAAAAGGGGACGTTCTCATCTATACATTATTTGAGTCATCCTACCAAGTTACAATCAGATTCCTTCATAAATATGACCTGTAGACTGTGCTACAGGTTTTCAGGCTTCGGGCCCCTGTAGCCATCACAGTTGCCCAATCACGTCCAAAAGTGGACGTTCTCATCTAGACATTATATGAAGTCAACCTTCCAAATTACAATGAAATCCCTCCATAAATATGACCTGTACACTGTGCTAAAGGTTTTCGGGTTTTGGGCTCGGGCGGTCATCACGGTTGACAGATCGCGACCAAATGAGGAAGTTCTCATCTTGACATACGGAGTCATCCAACCAAGTTACAATGAAATCCCTCCATATTAAATATGACCTGCAGACTGTGCTACAAGTTTTTGGGTTTCGGGCTTTGGCAGCCATCACGGTTGACAGATCATGACCAAAAGTAGACGTTCTCTTCTATACATTATTTGGAGTCATCCTATCAAGGTAGAATGAAATCCCTTCATAAATATGACCTGTGGTCTGTGATAAAGATTTTCGGGCTTCGGGCCCCTGTAGCCATCACAGTTGCCCAATCGTGTTCAAAAGGGGGCGTTCTCATCTAGACATTATATGAAGTCAACGTACCAAGTTTCAATGAAATCCCTTCATAAATATGACCTGTAGACTGCACTAAAGGTTTTCGGGCTCGAGCAGCCATCATGATTGAATGATCGCAACCAAGAGGGTTTATACCAAAAGCCATTATACAGAGGCATCCTACCAAGTTACAATGAAATCCCTTCATAAATACGACCTGTAGACTGTGCTAATGGTTTTCTGGTTTTGAGCTCAGGCAGCCATACCGGTTGACCGATCACGATGTTCTCATCTAGACATGACCCCAGACCTGCATATGAATTTTCGTGACGATCAGACAAGAACTACAGAGTGTAGCCTGTGCTAAAGGACAATGTGAACAGACTCACAGAACTAACAGACTTCCGCACGCGTGATGGTAATAGCTTATCTTGACTTTCTCAGGTTAAGCTAATGAAAGTGTCAATGACACTGTAGCTTAACTTGTCTGTGTGTTGTGTTTGATGAAAAGGATAATGTTCAATGTTTATGAAAGGATTATGAAATAAGACAAGAATTGTGGTAATTGGGAATATGTTCATTTCTGTTCTCTGTATGCTATGTTTTTAATAAAAATAATATGAGGTGTACACTGTACTAAAGAGCTGAGGGGTGGGTTAATATGACCTCACAGTTAATGTATGCGGCCCTCACAGTTAACGTTTGTCAACGAAAGTTACCAAGTTACAGTGAAATTATTCCAAAACGAGTCATCCTATCAAGTTACATTGAAATCCCTTCATAAATACGGCCTGTAGACTGTGCTAAAGGTTTTCGGGTTTCAGGCCTGTGTAGCCATGACGGTAGGCCGATTGCAACTAAAAGGGGACGTCCTCATCTCGACATTATACTGAGTCATTTTACTAAATTACAATGAAATCCGTTCACAAATACGACCTGTAGTCTGTACTAAAGTTTTTTGGGTTTTGGGCTGGGGAAGCCGTCATGGTTGAACGACTGCGACCAAAAGGGGGCGTTGTCATCTGGTCTGGGCATAATCTGGAGTGATCCTACGAAGTTACAATGAAATCCCTTCATATATATGACCTGTATAGACTGTGCTCAAGGTTTTCAGGCTTCGGGCCCCTGAAGCTGTCACAGTTGACCAATCACGACCAAAAGGGGATGTCATCATCTTGGCATTATATGGAGTCAACCTAACAAGTTATAATGAAATCTTTCCATAAATACGACCTATTGACTATGCTAACCATTTTAGGGTTTTGGCTTGGGCAGCCATCAAGGCTGAATGATCGCGACCAAAAGGGGACGTTCTCATCTATACATTATTTCAAGTCATCTTACCAAGTTACAATGAAATCCATTCATAAATATGACCAGTAGACTGTGCTAAGGTTTTCAGTCTTTGGGCTCGGGCAGGCAGGCATGGTTGAATGATCGCATCCAAAAAGGGACATTCTCATCTGGGCATCATCTGGACTGATCCTACGCAGTAACAATGAAATCCCTTCATAAATATGACCTGTAGACCATGCAAAAGGTTTTCGGGCTTTGGGCCCCTGTAGCCGTCACAGTTGCCCAATTGCGTTCAAAAGGGGACGTTCTCATCTAGACATTTTATGAAGTCAACGTACAATGAAATCCATTCACAAATGCGACCTGTAGTCTGTACTAAAGTTTTTCGGGTTTTGGGCTCGGGAAGCCATCCTGGTTGAATGATCGCGACCAAAAGGGGGCGTTGTCATCTGCACATAATCTGGAGTGATCCCACGAAGTTACAATGAAATCCCTTCATATAGATGACCTGCAGACTGTGCTCAATGTTTTCGGGCTTCGGGCCCCTGAAGCCGTCACAGTTGACCAATGACGACTAAAAGGGGATGTCATCATCTAGGCATATAGACTATGCTAAAGGTTTTGGGCTTGGGCAGCCGTCAAGGCTGAATGGTCGCGACCAAAAGGGGACGTTCTCATCTAGACATTATTTGCAGTCATCCTACCAAGATACAATGAAATCCCTTCATAAATATGACCTGTAGACCGTGCACAAGGTTTGCGGGCCTCGGGCCCCTGCAGCCGTCACAGTTGCCCAATTGCGTCCAAAAGTGGACGTTCTCTTCTAAACGTTATATGAAGTCGTCATCCTACCCAGTTACAATGAAATCCCTTCATAAATATGACCTGTAGACCGTGCTAGACGTTTTCGGGCTTCGGGCCCCTGTAGCCATAACAGTGGCCCAATTACGTCCAAAAGGGGACATTCTCATCTAGAAATTATATGAAGTCAACCTACCAAGTTACAATGAAATCCCTTCATCAACATGACCTGTAGACTGTGCTAAAGGTTATTGGGCTTGGGCAGCCATCATGGTTGAATGATTGCAACCAAAAGGGGACATTCTCATCTGGGCATAATCTGGAGTGATCCTACGAGGTTACAATGAAATCCCTTCAAAAATATGACCTGTAGACTGTGCTCAAGGTTTTCGGGCTTCGGGCCCCTGCAGCTGTCACAGTTGACCTATCACGACCAAAAGGGGACGTTATCATCTAGGCATTATATGGAGTCAAGCTAACAAGTTACAATGAAATTCTTCTATAATTACGACCAATAGACTATGCTAAAGGTTTTTGGGCTCGGGCAGCCATCAAGGCTGAATGATCGCGACCAAAAGGGGATGTTCTCATCTAGACATTATTTGGAGTTATCCTACCAAGGTACAATGATTGCAACCAAAAGGGGACATTCTCATCTGGGCATCATCTGGAGTGATCCGACGAAGTTACAATGAAATCCCTTCATATATATGACCTGTAGACTGTGCTCAGGGTTTTTCGGGCTTCGGGCACCTGTAGCCATCATAGTTGACCAATCACAACCAAAAGAGGATGTCATCATCTAGGCACTATATGTAGTCAACCTAACAAGTTACAGTGAAATCCTTCCATAAATACGACCTATATACTATGCTAAGGGTTTTGGGGCTGGGATAGCCATCATGGTTGAATGATTGCAACCAAAAGTGGACATTCTCATCTGGGCATCATCTGGAGTGATTCTACAAAGTTACAATGAAATACCTTCATAAATATGACCTGTAGACTGTGCTCAAGGTTTTCGGGCTTCGGGCCCCTGAAGCCGTCACAGTTGCCCAATCACGACCAAAAGAGTATGTTATCATCTAAGAATTATACGGAGCCAACCTAACGAGTTATAATGAAATCCTTCCATAAATACGACCTATACACTATGCTAAAGGTTTTTTGGTTTTGGACCTGTAGACTGTGCTCAAGGTTTTCGGGCTTCGGGCCCCTGAAGCCGTCACAGTTGCCCAATCACGACCAAAAGAGGATGTCATCATCTAAGAATTATACGGAGTCAACCTAACAAGTTATAATGAAATCCTTCCATAAATACGACCTATAGACTATGCTAAAGATTTTTTGGTTTTGGGCTTGGACAGCCATCAAGGCTGCATGGTCGCGACCAAAAGGGGACGTTCTCATCTAGACATTATTTGGAGTCATCCTTCCAAGTTACAATGAAATCCCTCCAAAAATATGACCCGTAGACCGTGCTAAAGGTTTTCGGGCTTCGGGCCCCTGCAGCCGTCACAGTTGCCCAATTGCGTCCAGAAGGTGACGTTCTCATCCATAAATTAAATGAAGTCAACCTACCAAGTTACAATGAAATCCCTTCATAAACATGACCTGTAGGCTGTGCTAAAAGTTTTTGGGCTTGGGCAGCCATCATGGTTGAATGATCGCAACCAAAAGGGGACATTCTCATCTGGGCATAATCTGGAGTGATCCTACGCAGTAACAATGAAATCCCTTCATGAATATGACCTGTAGACCATGCAAAAGGTTTTCGGGCTTCGGGCCCCTGTAGCCGTCACAGTTGCCCAATTGCGTTCAAAAGGGGACGTTCTCACCTAGACATTTTATGAAGTCAACGTAAAATGAAATCCCTTCACAAATGCGACCTGTAGTCTGTACTAAAGTTTTTCGGGTTTTGGGCTCGGGAAGCCATCCTGGTTGAATGATCGCGACCAAAAGGGGGCGTTGTCATCTGCACATAATCTGGAGTGATACCACGAAGTTACAATGAAATCCCTTCATATATATGACCTGCAGACTGTGCTCAATGTTTTCGGGCTTCGGGCTCCTGAAGCCGTCACAGTTGACCAATCACGACCAAAAGGGGATGTCATCATCTAGGCATTATATGGAGTCAACCTAACAAGTTACAATGAAATCCTTCCATAAATATGACCTCAGACTATGCTAAAGGTTTTGGGCTTGGGCAACCGTCAAGGCTGAATGGTCGCGACCAAAAGGGGACGTTCTCATCTAGACATTATTTGGAGTCATCCTACCAAGTTACAATGAAATCCCTTCATAAATATGACCTGTAGACCTTGCACAAGGTTTGCGGGCCTCGGGCCCCTGCAGCCGTCACAGTTGCCCAATTGCGTCCAAAAGTGGACTTCTCTTCTAGACGTTATATGAAGTTGTCATCCTACCCAGTTACAATGAAATCCCTTCATAAATATGACCTGTAGACCGTGCTAGACGTTTTCGGGCTTCGGGCCCCTGTAGCCATAACAGTGGCCCAATTACGTCCAAAAGGGGACATTCTCATCTAGAAATTATATGAAGTCAACCTACCAAGTTACAATGAAATCCCTTCATCAACATGACCTGTAGACTGTGCTAAAGGTTATTGGGCTTGGGCAGCCATCATGGTTGAATGATTGCAACCAAAAGGGGACATTCTCATCTGGGCATAATCTGGAGTGATCCTACGAGGTTACAATGAAATCCCTTCAAAAATATGGCCTGTAGACTGTGCTCAAGGTTTTCGGGCTTCGGGCCCCTGCAGCTGTCACAGTTGACCTATCACGACCAAAAGGGGACGTCATCATCTAGGCATTATATGGAGTCAAGCTAACAAGTTACAATGAAATCCTTCTATAATTACGACCAATAGACTATGCTAAAGGTTTTTGGGCTCGGGCAGCCATCAAGGCTGAATGATCGCGACCAAAAGGGGATGTTCTCATCTAGACATTATTTGGAGTTATCCTACCAAGGTACAATGATTGCAACCAAAAGGTGACATTCTCATCTGGGCATCATCTGGAGTGATCCGACGAAGTTACAATGAAATCCCTTCATATATATGACCTGTAGACTGTGCTCAGGGTTTTTCGGGCTTCGGGCACCTGTAGCCGTCATAGTTGACCAATCACGACCAAAAGAGGATGTCATCATCTAGGCACTATATGTAGTCAACCTAACAAGTTACAGTGAAATCCTTCAATAAATACACCCTATACCTATATACTATGCTAAGGGTTTTTGGGCTGGGATAGCCATCATGGTTGAATGATTGCAACCAAAAGTGGACATTCTCATCTGGGCATCATCTGGAGTGATTCTACAAAGTTACAATGAAATACCTTCATAAATATGACCTGTAGACTGTGCTCAAGGTTTTCGGGCTTCGGGCCCCTGAAGCCGTCACAGTTGCCCAATCACGACCAAAAGAGTATGTTATCATCTAAGAATTATACGGAGTCAACCTAACGAGTTATAATGAAATCCTTCCATAAATACGACCTATACACTATGCTAAAGGTTTTTTGGTTTTGGACCTGTAGACTGTGCTCAAGGTTTTCGGGCTTCGGGCCCCTGAAGCCGTCACAGTTGCCCAATCACGACCAAAAGAGGATGTCATCATCTAAGAATTATACGGAGTCAACCTAACAAGTTATAATGAAATCCTTCCATAAATACGACCTATAGACTATGCTAAAGATTTTTTGGTTTTGGGCTTGGACAGCCATCAAGGCTGCATGGTCGCGACCAAAAGGGGACGTTCTCATCTAGACATTATTTGGAGTCATCCTTCCAAGTTACAATGAAATCCCTCCAAAAATATGACCTGTAGACCGTGCTAAAGGTTTTCGGGCTTCGGGCCCCTGCAGCCGTCACAGTTGCCCAATTGCGTCCAGAAGGGGACGTTCTCATCCAGAAATTAAATGAAGTGAACCTACCAAGTTACAATGAAATCCCTTCATAAACATGACCTGTAGGCTGTGCTAAAAGTTTTTGGGCTTGGGCAGCCATCATGGTTGAATGATCGCAACCAAAAGGTGACATTCTCATCTGGGCATAATCTGTAGTGATCCTACGCAGTAACAATGAAATCCCTTCATGAATATGACCTGTAGACCATACAAAAGGTTTTCGGGCTTCGGGCCCCTGTAGCCGTCACAGTTGCCCAATTGCGTTCAAAAGGGGACGTTCTCATCTAGACATTTTATGAAGTCAACGTACAATGAAATCCCTTCACAAATGCGACCTGTAGTCTGTACTAAAGTTTTTCGGGTTTTGGGCTCGGGAAGCCATCCTGGTTGAATGATCGCGACCAAAAGGGGGCGTTGTCATCTGCACATAATCTGGAGTGATACCACGAAGATACAATGAAATCCCTTCATATATATGACCTGCAGACTGTGCTCAATGTTTTCGGGCTTCGGGCTCCTGAAGCCGTCACAGTTGACCAATCACGACCAAAAGGGGATGTCATCATCTAGGCATTATATGGAGTCAACCTAACAAGTTACAATGAAATCCTTCCATAAATATGACCTATAGACTATGCTAAAGGTTTTGGGCTTGGGCAACCGTCAAGGCTGAATGGTCGCGACCAAAAGGGGGCGTTCTCATCTAGACATTATTTGGAGTCATCCTACCAAGTTACAATGAAATCCCTTCATAAATATGACCTGTAGACCGTGCACAAGGTTTGCGGGCCTCGGGCCCCTGCAGCCGTCACAGTTGCCCAATTGCGTCCAAAAGTGGACGTTCTCTTCTAGACGTTATATGAAGTCGTCACCCTACCCAGTTACAATGAAATCCCTTCATAAATATGACCTGTAGACCGTGCTAGACGTTTTCGGGCTTCGGGCCCCTATAGCCATAACAGTGGCCCAATTACGTCCAAAAGGGGACATTCTCATCTAGAAATTATATGAAGTCAACCTACCAAGTTACAATGAAATCCCTTCATCAACATGACCTGTAGACTGTGCTAAAGGTTATTGGGCTTGGGCAGCCATCATGGTTGAATGATTGCAACCAAAAGGGGACATTCTCATCTGGGCATAATCTGGAGTGATCCTACGAGGTTACAATGAAATCCCTTCAAAAATATGGCCTGTAGACTGTGCTCAAGGTTTTCGGGCTTCGGGCCCCTGCAGCTGTCACAGTTGACCTATCACGACCAAAAGGGGACGTCATCATCTAGGCATTATATGGAGTCAAGCTAACAAGTTACAATGAAATCCTTCTATAATTACGACCAATAGACTATGCTAAAGGTTTTTGGGCTCGGGCAGCCATCAAGGCTGAATGATTGCAACCAAAAGTGGACATTCTCATCTGGGCAATATCTAGAGTGATCCTACAAAGTTACAATGAAATCCCTTCATATATATGACCTGTAGACTGTGCTCAGTGTTTTTCGGGCTTCGGGCACCTGTAGCCGTCATAGTTGACCAATCACGACCAAAAGAGGATGTAATCATCTACGCACTATATGGAGTCAACCTAACAGGTTACAATGAAATCCTTCCATAAATACGACCTATATACTATGCTAGGGGTTTTTGGGCTGGGATAGCCATCATGGTTGAATGATTGCAACCAAAAGTGGACATTCTCATCTGGGCAATATCTGGAGTGATCCTACAAAGTTACAATGAAATCCCTTCATAAATATGACCTGTAGACTGTGCTCAAGGTTTTCGGGGGCCCCTGAAGCCCTCACAGTTGCCCAATCACGACCAAAAGAGGATGTCATCATCTAAGAATTATACGGAGTCAACCTGACAAGTTATAATGAAATCCTTCCATAAATACGACCTATAGACTATGCTAAAGGTTTTTTTTTGGTTTTGGGCTTGGACAGCCATCAAGGCTGCATGATCGCAACCAAAAGGGGACGTTCTCATCTAGACATTATTTGGAGTCATCCTTCCAAGTTACAATGAAATCCCTCCATAAATATGACCTGTAGACCGTGCTAAAGGTTTTCGGGCTTCGGGCCCCTGCAGCCGTCACAGTTGCCCAATTGCGTCCAGAAGGGGACGTTCTCATCCAGAAATTATATGAAGTCAACCTACCAAGTTACAATGAAATCCCTTCATAAACATGACCTATAGGCTGTGCTAAAGGTTTTTGGGCTTGGGCAGCCATCATGGTTGAATGATCGCAACTAAAAGGGGACATTCTCATCTGGGCATATTCTGGAGTGATCCTACGCAGTAACAATGAAATCCCTTCATAAATATGATCTGTAGACCATGCTAAAAGTTTTCGGGCTTCGGGCCCCTGTAGCCGTCACATTTGCCCCATTGCGTCCAAAAGAGGATGTCATCATCTAAGAATTATACGGAGTCAACCTAACAAGTTATAATGAAATCCTTCCATAAATACGACCTATAGACTATGCTAAAGATTTTTTGGTTTTGGGCTTGGACAGCCATCAAGGCTGCATGGTCGCGACCAAAAGGGGACGTTCTCATCTAGACATTATTTGGAGTCATCCTTCCAAGTTACAATGAAATCCCTCCAAAAATATGACCTGTAGACCGTGCTAAAGGTTTTCGGGCTTCGGGCCCCTGCAGCCGTCACAGTTGCCCAATTGCGTCCAGAAGGGGACGTTCTCATCCAGAAATTAAATGAAGTGAACCTACCAAGTTACAATGAAATCCCTTCATAAACATGACCTGTAGGCTGTGCTAAAAGTTTTTGGGCTTGGGCAGCCATCATGGTTGAATGATCGCAACCAAAAGGTGACATTCTCATCTGGGCATAATCTGGAGTGATCCTACGCAGTAACAATGAAATCCCTTCATGAATATGACCTGTAGACCATGCAAAAGGTTTTCGGGCTTCGGGCCCCTGTAGCCGTCACAGTTGCCCAATTGCGTTCAAAGGGGGACGTTCTCATCTAGACATTTTATGAAGTCAACGTACAATGAAATCCCTTCACAAATGCGACCTGTAGTCTGTACTAAAGTTTTTCGGGTTTTGGGCTCGGGAAGCCATCCTGGTTGAATGATCGCGACCAAAAGGGGGCGTTGTCATCTGCACATAATCTGGAGTGATACCACGAAGTTACAATGAAATCCCTTCATATATATGACCAGCAGACTGTGCTCAATGTTTTCGGGCTTCGGGCTCCTGAAGCCGTCACAGTTGACCAATCACGACCAAAAGGGGATGTCATCATCTAGGCATTATATGGAGTCAACCTAACAAGTTACAATGAAATCCTTCCATAAATATGACCTATAGACTATACTAAAGGTTTTGGGCTTGGGCAACCGTCAAGGCTGAATGGTCGCGACCAAAAGGGGACGTTCTCATCTAGACATTATTTGGAGTCATCCTACCAAGTTACAATGAAATCCCTTCATAAATATGACCTGTAGACCGTGCACAAGGTTTGCGGGCCTCGGGCCCCTGCAGCCGTCACAGTTGCCCAATTGCGTCCAAAAGTGGACGTTCTCTTCTAGACGTTATATGAAGTCGTCATCCTACCCAGTTACAATGAAATCCCTTTATAAATATGACCTGTAGACCGTGATAGACGTTTTCGGGCTTCGGGCCCCTGTAGCCATAACAGTGGCCCAATTACGTCCAAAAGGGGACATTCTCATCTAGAAATTATATGAAGTCAACCTACCAAATTACAATGAAATCCCTTCATCAACATGACCTGTAGACTGTGCTAAAGGTTATTGGGCTTGGGCAGCCATCATGGTTGAATGATTGCAACCAAAAGGGGACATTCTCATCTGGGCATAATCTGGAGTGATCCTACGAGGTTACAATGAAATCCCTTCAAAAATATGGCCTGTAGACTGTGCTCAAGGTTTTCGGGCTTCGGGCCCCTGCAGCTGTCACAGTTGACCTATCACGACCAAAAGGGGACGTCATCATCTAGGCATTATATGGAGTCAAGCTAACAAGTTACAATGAAATCCTTCTATAATTACGACCAATAGACTATGCTAAAGGTTTTTGGGCTCGGGCAGCCATCAAGGCTGAATGATCGCGACCAAAAGGGGATGTTCTCATCTAGACATTATTTGGAGTTATCCTACCAAGGTACAATGATTGCAACCAAAAGGGGACATTCTCATCTGGGCAATATCTAGAGTGATCCTACAAAGTTACAATGAAATCCCTTCATATATATGACCTGTAGACTGTGCTCAGGGTTTTTCGGGCTTCGGGCACCTGTAGCCGTCATAGTTGACCAATCACGACCAAAAGAGGATGTCATCATCTAGGCACTATATGTAGTCAACCTAACAAGTTACAATGAAATCCTTCCATAAATACGACCTATATACTATGCTAAGGGTTTTTGGGCTGGGATAGCCATCAAGGTTGAATGATTGCAACCAAAAGTGGACATTCTCATCTGGGCAATATCTGGAGTGATTCTACAAAGTTACAATGAAATCCCTTCATAAATATGACCTGTAGACTGTGCTCAAGGTTTTCGGGCCCCTGAAGCCCTCACAGTTGCCCAATCACGACCAAAAGAGGATGTCATCATCTAAGAATTATACGGAGTCAACCTAACAAGTTATAATGAAATCCTTCCATAAATACGACCTATAGACTATGCTAAAGGTTTTTTGGGTTTTGGGCTTGGACAGCCATCAAGGCTGCATGATCGCGACCAAAAGGGGACGTTCTCATCTAGACATTATTTGGAGTCATCCTTCCAAGTTACAATGAAATCCCTCCATAAATTTGACCTGTAGACCGTGCTAAAGGTTTTCGGGCTTCGGGCCCCTGCAGCCGTCACAGTTGCCCAATTGCGCCCAGAAGGGGACGTTCTCATCCAGAAATTATATGAAGTCAACCTACCAAGTTACAATGAAATCCCGTCATAAACATGACCTATAGGCTGTGCTAAAGGTTTTGGGGCTTGGGCAGCCATCATGGTTGAATGATCGCAACTAAAAGGGGACATTCTCATCTGGGCATATTCTGGAGTGATCGTACGCAGTAACAATGAAATCCCTTCATAAATATGATCTGTAGACCATGCTAAAAGTTTTCGGGCTTCGGGCCCCTGTAGCCGCCACATTTGCCCCATTGCGTCCAAAAGGGGACGTTCTCATCTAGACATTTTATGAGGTCAACGTACCAAGTTACAAAGACATCCCTTTACAAACGCGACCTGTAGTCTGTACTAAAGTTTTTAGGGTTTTGGGCTCGGGAAGCCATCCTGGTTGAATGATCGCGACCAAAAGGGGGCTTTGTCATCTGGACATAATCTGGAGTGATCCTACGAAGTTACAATGAAATCCCTTCATATATATGACCTGCAGACTGTGCTCAAGGTTTTCGGGCCCCTGAAGCCGTCACAATTGACCAATCATGACCAAAAGGGGATGGCATCATCTAGGCATTATATGGAGTCAACCTAACAAGTTACAATGAAATCCTTCCATAAATACGACCTATAGACTATGCTAAAGGTTTTGGGGTTTTGGGCTTGGGCAGCCATCAAGGCTGAATGATCGCGACCAAAAGGGGACGTTCTCATCTAGATATTATTTGGAGTCATCTTACCAAGGTACAATGATCGCGACCAAAAGAGGGCGTTGTCATCTGGACATAATCTGGAGTGATCCTACGAAGTTACAATGAAATCCCTTCATAAATATGACCTGTAGACTGTGCTCAGGGTTTTTCGGGCTTCGGGCACCTGTAGCCGTCATAGTTGACCAATCACGACCAAAAGAGGATGTCATCATCTAGGCACTATATGTAGTCAACCTAACAAGTTACAGTGAAATCCTTCCATAAATACGACCTATATACTATGCTAAGGGTTTTTGGGCTGGGATAGCCATCATGGTTGAATGATTGCAACCAAAAGTGGACAGTCTCATCTGGGCATCATCTGGAGTGATTCTACAAAGTTACAATGAAATCCCTTCATAAATATGACCTGTAGACTGTGCTGAAGGTTTTCGGGCCCCTGAAGCCGTCACATTTGCCCAATCACGACCAAAAGAGTATGTTATCATCTAAAAATTATACGGAGTCAACCTAACAAGTTATAATGAAATCCTTCCATAAATACGACCTATAGACTATGCTAAAGGTTTTTTGGTTTTGGGCTTGGGCAGTCATCAAGGCTGCATGATCGCGACCAAAAGGGAACGTTCTCATTTAGACATTATTTGGAGTCATCCTACGAAGTTACAATGAAATCCCTTCATAAATATGACCTGTCGACCGTGCTAAAGGTTTTCGGGCTTCGGGCCCCTGCAGCCGTCACAGTTGCCCAATTGCGTCGAAAAGTGGACGTTCTCATCTAGACCTTATATAAAGTCAACCTACCAAGTTACACTGAAATCCCTTCACAAATGCGACCTGTTGTCTGTACTAAAGTTTTTCTGGTTTGGGGCTCGGAAAGCCATCATGGTTGAATGATCGCGACCAACAAGGTTCGTTGTCATCTGGACGTAATCTGGAGTGATCCTACGAAGTTACAATGAAATCCCTTCATATATATGACCTGTAGACTATGCTCAAGGTTTTCGGGCTTCGGGCTCCTGAAGCCGTCAGAGTTGACCAATCACGACCAAAAGGGGATGTCATCACCTAGGCATTATATGGAGTCAACCTAACAAGTTACAGTGAAATCCTTCCATAAATACGACCTATAGACTATGCTAAAGGTTTTGGGCTTGAGCAGCCATGAAGGCTGAATTATCGCGACCAAAAGGGGACGTTCTCATCTAGACATTATTTGTAGTCATCCTACCAAGTTGCAATGAAATCCCTTCATAAATATGACCTGTAGACCATGCTAGAGATTTTTGGGCTTCGGGCCCCCTGTAGCCATCACAATTGGCCAATTGCGTCGAGAAGGTGAAGTTCTCATCTAGAAATTATATGAAGTCAACCTACCAAGTTACAATGAAATCCCTTCACAAACATGACCTGTAGGATGTGCTAAAGGTTTTTGGGCTTGGGCAGCCATCATGGTTGAATGATCGCAACCAAAAGGGGACATTCTCATCTGGGTATAATCTGGAGTGATCCCTCGAGGTTACAATGAAATCCCTTCATAAATATGACCTATAGACTGTGCTCAAGGTTTTCGGGCTTCGGGCCCCTGTAGCTGTCACAGTTGACCAATCACGGCCAAAAGGGGTTGTCATCATCTAGGCATTATATGGAGTCAAACTAACAAGTTACAATGACACCCCTCCATAAATACGACCTATAGACTATGCTAAAGGTTTTTGGACTCGGGCAGACATCAAGGCTGAATGATCGCGACCAAAAGGGGACCTTCTCATCTAGACATTATATGAAGTCAACCTACCAAGTTAGAATGAAATCCCTTCATAAATGTAACCTGTAGCCTGTGCTAAAGGTTTTTGGGCTTTGGGCTCGGGCAGCCGTCATGGTTGAATGATCGCATCCAAAAGGCGACATTCTCATCTGGGCATCATCTGGAGTGATCCTCCGAAGTTACAATGAAATCCCTTCATAAATATGACCTGTAGACTGTGCTCAAGATTTTCGGGCTTCGGGCACCTTTAGCCGTCACAGTTGACCAATCACGACCAAAAAGGGAGGTCATCATCTAGGCATTATATGGAGTCAACCTATCAAGTTACAATGAAATCCTCCCATAAATACGACCTATATACTATGCTAAGTGTTTTTGGGCTGGGACAGCCATCAAGGCTGAATGATCGCGACCAAATGGGGACGTTCTCATCTAGTCATTATTTGGAGTCATCCAACCAAGTTACAATGAAATCCCTTCATAAATATGACCTGTAGACTGTGCTAAGTGTTTTCGGGCTTCGGGCCCCTGTAGCCGTCACAGTTGCCCAATCAGGCCCAAAAGGGGACGTTCTCATCTAGACATTATATGAAGTCAACCTACTAGGCTACAATGAAATGCCGTCATAAATATGACCTGTAGACTGTGCTAAAGGTTTTGGTGCTTCGGGCTCGGACAGCCATCATGGTTGAATGATTGCAACCAAAACTGGACATTCTCATCTTGGCATCATCTGGAGTGATCCTCCGAAGTTACAATGAAATCCCTTCATAAATATGACCTGTAGACTGTGCTCAAGGTTTTCGGGCTTCGGGCCCCTGAAGCCGTCACAGTTGCCCAGTCACGACCAAAAGAGGATGTCATCGTCTACGAATGCTATGGAGTCAACCTTCCAAGTTATGAAGTAATGAAATCCTTCCGTAAATACGACCTATAGACTATGCTAAAGGTTTTCGGGTTTTGGTCTTGGGCAGCCATCAAGGCTGTATGATAGCGACCAGAAGGGAATGTTCTCATTTAGACATTATTTGGAGTCATCCTACCAAGTTACAATGAAATCCCTTCATAAATATGACCTGTAGAGCGTGCTAAAGGTTTTCGGGCCCCCGCAGCGGTCACAGTTGCCCAATTGCGTCCAAAAGAAGACGTTCTCATCTAGACGTTATATGAAGTGAACCTACCAAGTTACAATAAAATCCCTTCATAAATATGACCAGCAGCCTGTGCTAAAGGTTTTGGGGCTTTGGGCTTGGGCAGCGACCATGGTTGAACGATCGCAACCAAAAGGGGACATTCTCATCTGGGCATCATCTGGAGTGATCCTACGAAGCTACAATGAAATCCCTTCATAAATATGACCTGTAGACTGCGCTCAAGGTTTTCGGGCTTCGTGCCCCTGTAGCTGTCACAGTTGACCGATCACGACCAAAAGGGGATGTCATCCTCTGGGCTCGGGCAGCCATCAAGGCTGAATGATCGCGACCAAAAGGGGATGTTCTGATCTAGACATTATTTGGAGTCATCCTACCAAGGTACAATGATATCCCTTCATAAATATGACCTGTAGACTGTGCTAAAGATTTTCGGGCTCCGGGCCCCTGTAGCCGACACAGTTGCTCAATCTTGTCCCTAGGGGGGCGTTCTCATCTGGACATTATATGAAGTCAACCTACCAAGTTACAATGAAATCCCTTCATAAATTTGACCTGTAGACTGTGCTAAAAGTTTTCGGGCTTCGGGCAGCCATCGTGGTTGAATGATCGCAACGAAAAGTGGACATTCTCGCCTGGGCATCATCTGGAGTGATCCTACGAAGTTACAACGAAATCCCTTCATAAATATGACCTGTAGACTATGCTCAAGGTGTTTTTGGGGCTTCGGGCACCTGTAGCCATCACAGTTGACCAATCACGACCAAAAGGGGATGTCATCATCTGGGCATTATATGGAGTCAACCTAACAAGTTACAATAAAATTCTTCCATAAATACGACCTACAGATTAATTAAAGGATTTTGGGCTCGGGCAGCCATCAAGGCTGAATGATCGCGATCAAAAGGGATCGTTCTCATCTATACATTATTTGGAGTCATCCCATGAAGCCACAATGAAATCCCTTTATAAATATGACCTGTGGTCTGTGATAAAGATTTTCGGGCTTCGGGCCCCTGTAGCCGTCACTGTTGCCCAATCGTGTTCAAAAGGGTACGTCCCCGTCTAGACATTATATGAAGTCAACCTTCCCAGTTTCAATGAAATCCCTTCAGAAATATGACCTGTAGACTGTGTTAAAGGTTTTCAGGCTACGAGCTCGAGCAGCCATCATGGTTGAATGATCGCAACCAAAAGGGCACATTCTCATCTGGGCATCATCTGGAGTAATCCAACGAAGTTACAATGAAATCCCTTCATAAATATGACCTGTAGCCTGTGCTAAAGGTTTTGGGACTTTGGCCTCGGGAAGCCGTCCTGGTTGAATGATCGCAACCAAAAGGGGACATTCTCATCTGGGCATCATCTGGAGTCAACATAACAAGTTATAATGAAATTCATCCATAAATACGACCTACAGACCTACAGATCGCTAATGGCTTTTGGGTTCGGGCAGCCATCAAGGCTGAATGATCGCGACCAAAAGGGGACGTTCTCATCTAGACATTATATGAAGTCAACCTACCAAGTTGCAATGAAATCCCTTCATAAATATGACCTGTAGGCTGTGCTAAATGTTTCCGGGCTTCGGGCTCGGGCAGCCATCATGGTTGGATAATCGCAACCAAAAGGTGACATTCTCATCTGGGCATCATCTGGAGTGATCCTACGAAGATACAATGAAATCCCTTCATAAATATGACGTGTAGACTGTGCTCAAGGTTTTTGGGCACCTGTAGCCGTCACAGTCGACCAATTACGATCAAAAGGGAATGTCATCAGCTAGGCATTATATGGAGTCAAACTAACAAGTTACAATGAAATCCTTCCATCAATACGACCTATGGACTATGCTAAAGGTTTTTGAGCTCGGGCAGCCATCAAGGCTGAATGATCGCGATCAAAAGGGGACGTTCTCATCTAGACATTATTTGGAGTCATCATACCAAGTTACAATGAAATCCCTTCATAAATATGACCTGTAGACTGTGCTAAAGGTCTCCGGGCTTTGGGCTCGGGCAGCCATCATCGTTGAATGATCACACCCAAAAGGGAACATTCTCATCTGGAGTGATCCTACGAAGTTACAATGAAATCCCTTCATAAATATGACCTGTAGACTGTGCTCAAGGTTTTCGGGCTTCCGGCACCTGTAGCCGTCACAGTTGACTAATTACGACCAAAAGGGATGTCATCATCTAGGTATTATATGGAGTCAACCTAACAAGTTACAATGAAATCCTTCCATAAATACGACCTATAGACTATGCTAAAGGTTTTTGGGCTCGGGCAGCCATCAAGACTGAATGATCGCGATCAAAAGGTGACGTTCTCATCTAGACATTATTTGGAGTCATCATACCAAGTTACAATGAAATCCCTTCATAAATGTCACCTGTAGACTGTGCTAAAGGTTTCCGCGCTTTGGGCTTCCATCATGGTTGAATGATCACAACCGAAAGGGGACATTCTCATCTGGAGTGATCCTATGAAGTTACAATGAAATCCCTTCATAAATATGACCTGTAGACTGTGCTCAAGGTTTTCGGGCTTCGGGCACCTGTAGCCGTCGCAGTTGACCAATTACGACCAAAAGGGGATGTCATCATCTAGGTATTATATGGAGTCAACCTAACAAGTTAAAATGAAATCCTTCCATAAATAAAACCTATAGACTATGCTAAGGGTTTTTGGGCTCCGGCAGCCATCAAGACAGAATGATCGCGATCAAAAGGGGTCGTTCTCATATAGACATTATTTGGAGTCATCCTACCAAGTTACAATGATATCCCTTCATAAATATGACCTGTAGACTGTGCTAAAGGTTTTTGGGCTTCGGGTCCCTATAGGCGTCACAGTTGTTCAATCACGTCCGAAAAAGGACGTTCTCATCTAGACATTATATGAAGTCATCCTACCAAGTTACAATGAAATCCCTCCATAAATATGACCTGCAGACTGTGCTAAAGGTTTTCGGGTTTTGGGCTCGCGCAGTCGTCACGGTTGACAGATCGCAACCGAATGGGGAAGTTCTCATCTAGACATCATATGAAGTCATCCTATCAAGTTACAACGAAATCCCGCCATATTAAATATGACCTGCAGACTGTGCTAAAAGTTTTTGGGTTTTGGGCTTGGGCAGCCATCACGGTTGACAGATCATGACCAAAAGGGGACGTTCTCATCTAGGCATTACACAGAAGCATTCTACCAAGTTACAATGAAATCGCTTCATAAATACGACCTGTAGACTGTGCTAATGGTTTTCGTGCTTGGAAAGTCATACCGATTGACCGATCACGACCAAAAGGGACGTTCTCATCTAGACATGACCCCAAACCTGCATATGAAATTTCGTGACGATCAGACAAGAACTTCGGGGTGTAGCCTGTGCTAAAGGAAAATGTGAACAGACTCACAGACTCACGTGATGGCAATAGCTTATCCTGACTTTGTCAAGTTAAGCTAAAAATGACGGTACCACAGCAAAAGTCAACATTTTCCTTTCTCATGTTTCATATTCAGTGAAACACAAATAAAATTTTGTTTATATAAATTTGTTTTATCGCAAATTATTGAAGAGTGCCTATGGGCACTTTTATAACTTGTAATAAAATAAATTTTGATGAACAAATTGAGACCACAACTAGAGGCTCTGAAAAGCCTGTAGTCGCTCACCTGGAAATACATATAATGAAAGTGTCAATGACACTGTAGCTTAACTTGTGTGTTGTGTTTGATGAAAAGGATAATGTTCAATGTTTATGAAAGGATTATGAAATAAGACAAGAATTGTGATAATTGGGAATATGTTCATTTCTGTTCCCTGTGTGCTATGTTAATTATAAAAATAATATGACGTGTACACTGTACTAAAGAGCTGAGGGGTGGTTAATATGACCTCACAGTTAATGTATGTGGCCCTCACAGTTAACGTATATCAACAAAAGTTACCAAGTTACAGAGAAATTATTCCAAAACGAGTCATCGTATCAAGTTACATTAAAATCCCCTCATAAATATGGCCTGTAGACTGTGCTACAGGTTTTCGGGCTTCGGGCCCCTGTAGCTGTCAGTTTCCCAATTGCGTCCAAAGGGGACGTTCTCATCTAGACATTATATGAAGTCAATCTACCAAGTTACAATGAAATCCCCTAATAAATATGACCTGTAGATTGTGCAAAAGGTTTTTGGGCTTTGGGCTCTGGCAGCTATCATGGTTGAATGATCGCAACCAAAAGGGGACATTCTCATCTGGACACTATTTGGAGTCATCCTACCAAGCTACGATGAAATCCCTTCATAATTATGACCTGTAGACTGTTCTAAAGGTTTTCGGGCTTTGGGCCCCTGAAGCCGTCACAGTTGCTCAATCGTGTCCAAAAGGGGACGTTCTCATCTACACATTATATGAAGTCAACCTACCAAGTTACAATGAAATCCCTTCATAAATATGACCTGTAGACTGTACTCAAGGTTTTCGGGCTTCGGGCACCTGTAGCCATCACAGTTGACCAATCACGACCAAAAGGGGATGTCATCATCTAGGCATTATATGGAGTCAACCTAACAGGTTACAATGAAATCCTTCTATAAATATAACCTTTTGCCTATGCTAAAGGTTTTTGGGCTCGGGCACCCATCAAGGCTGTATGATCATGGCAAAAATGGGACGTTCTCATCTAGACATTATTTGGAGTCATCCTACCAAGTTACAATGAAATCCCTTCATAACTATGACCTGTAGACAGTGCAAAAGGTTTTCGCGCTTCGGGCACCTTTAGCAATCAAAGTTGCCCAATCATGTCGAAAAGGGTACGTTCTCAACTAGACATTATATGAAGTTAACCTACCAAGTTACAATGAAATCCCTTCATAAATATGACCTGTAGACTGTGCATAAGGTTTTCGGGCTTCGGGTCCCTGAAGCCGTCACAGTTGACCAATCACGACCAAAAGGGGATGTCATCATCTAGGCATTATATGGAGTCAACCTAACAAGTTACAATGAAATCCTCCCATAAATACGACCTATATACTATGCTAAGTGTTTTTGGGCTGGGGCAGCCATCAAGGCTGAATGGTCGCGACCAAATGGGGACGTTCTCATCTAGTCATTAAATGGAGTCATCCAACCAAGCTACAATGAAATCCCTTCATAAATATGACCTGTAGACTGTGCTAAGGGTTTTCGGGCTTCGGGCCCCTGTAGCCGTCACAGTTTCCCAATCACGCCCAAAAGGGGACGTTCTCATCTAGACATTATATGAAGTCAACCTACCAGGTTGCAACGAAATCCCTTCATAAATATGACCTGTAGACTGTGCTAAATGTTTTTGAGCTTCGGGCTCGGACAGCCATCATGGATAAATGATTGCAACCAAAACTGGACATTCTCATCTGGGCATCATCTAGAGAGATCCTACGAGGTTACAATGAAATCCCTTCATAAATATTACCCATAGAGTGTGCTCAAGGTTTTCGGGCTTCGGGCCCCTGAAGCCGTAACAGTTGCCCAATCACGACCAAAAGAGGATGTCATCGTCTAGGAATTCTATGGAGTCAACCTTACAAGTTATAACGAAATCCTTCCATAAATACGGCATACAGACTATGCTAAAGGTTTTTGGGTTTTGGGCTTGGGCAGCCATCAAAGGCTGCATGATCGCGACCAAAAGGGGACGTTCTCATCTGTACATTCTTTCAAGTCATCCTACCAAGTTACAATGAAATCCCTTCATAAATATGACCTGTAGACTGTGCAAAGGTTTTCAGTCTTTGGGCTCGGGCAGCCATCATGGTTGAATGAAGGCAACCAAAAAGGGACATTCTCATCTGGGCATCATCTGGAGTGATCCTACGCAGTAACAATGAAGTCCCTTCATAAATATGACCTGTAGACCATGCTAAAGGTCTTCGAGCTTTCGGCCCCTGTAGCCGTCGCAGTTGCCCAATTGCGTTCAAAAGGGGACGTTCTCATCTAGACATTTTATGAAGACAACGTACCACGTTACAATGAAATCCCGTCACAAATGCGACCTGTAGTCTTTACTAAAGTTTTTCGGGTTTTGGGCTCGGGAAGCCATCCTTGTTGAATGATCGCAACCAAAAGGGGGCGTTGTCATCTGGACATAATCTGGAGTGATCCTACGAAGTTACAATGAAATCCCTTCATATATATGACCTGCAGACTGTGCTCAAGGTTTTCGGGCTTCGGGTCCCTGAAGCCGTCACAGTTGACCAATCACGACCAAAAGGGGATGTCATCATCTAGGCATTACATGGAGTCAACCTAACAAGTTACAATGAAATCCTTCCATAAATACGACCTATAGACTATGCTAAAGGTTTTGGGGTTTTGGGCTTGGGCAGCCATCATGGTTGAATGATCGCAACCAAAGGGGACAATCTCACCTGGGCATCATCTGGAGTGATCCTGCGAAGTTACAATGAAATCCCTTCATAAATATGACCTGTAGACTGTGCTCAAGGTTTTTCGGGCTTCGGGCACCTGTAGCCGTCATAGTTCACCAATCACTAACAACAGAGGATGTCATCGTCTAGGCAATATATGGAGTCAACCTAACAAGTTACAATGAAATCCTTCCATAAATACGACCTATATACTATGCTAAGGGTTTTGGGGCTGGGATAGCCATCATGGTTGAATGATCGCAACCAAAAGGGGACATTCTCATCTGGGCATAATCTGGAGTGATCCTACGAGGTTACAATGAAATCCGTTCATAAATATGACATGACCTGTAGACTGTGTTCAAGGTTTTCGGGCTTCGGGCCCCTGTAGCTGTCACAGTTCACCAATCACGACAAAAAGGGATGTCATCCGCTAGGCATTATAGGGAGTCAACCTAACAAGTTAAAATGAAATCCTTCCATAAATACGACCTATAGACTATGCTAAAGGTTTTTGGGCTCGGGCAGACATCAAGGCTGAATGATCGCGACCAAATGGGGACATTCTCATCTAGACAGTATATGAAGTCAACCTACCAAGTTAGAATGAATTCCCTTCATAAATGTAACCTGTAGCCTGACCATAAGAGGATGTCATCCTCTATGCATTATATGGAGTCAATCTAGCAAGTTACAACGAAATCCTTCCACAAATACGACCTATAGACTATGCTAAAGATTTTTGGGCTCGGGCAGCCATCAAGGCTGAATGATCGCGACCAAAAGGGGATGTTCTCATCTAGACATTATTTGGAGTCATCCTACCAAGGTACAATGAAATCCCTTCATAAATATGACCTGTAGACTGTGCTAAAGATTTTCGGGCTTCGGGCCCCTGTAGCAGACAGAGTTGCTCAATCTTGTCCAAAGGGGGACGTTCTCATCTAGACATTATATGAAGTCAACCTACCAAGTTACAATGAAATCCCTTCATAAATTTGACCTGTAGACTGTGCTAAAGGTTTTCGGGCTACGGGCAGCCATCGTGGTTGAATGATCGCAACCAAAAGGGGACATTCTCGTCTGGGCATCCTCTGGACTGATCCAACGAAGTTACAACGAAATCTCTTCATAAATATGACTATGCTCAAGGTGTTTTTGGGGATTCGGGCCCCTGTAGCTGTCACAGTTGATCAATCACGACGAAAAGGGGATGTCATCATCTCGGCATTATATGGAGTCAACCTAACAAGTTACAATAAAATTCTTCCATAAATACGACCTACAGATTATATTAAAGGATTTTGAGCTCGGGCAGCCATCAAGGCTGAATGATCGCGACCAAAAGGGATCGTTCTCATCTATACATTATTTGGAGTCATCCCATGAAGCCACAATGAAATCCCTTCATAAATATGACCTGTGGTCTGTGATAAAGATTTTCGAGCTTCGGGCCCCTGTAGCCGTCACTGTTGCCCAATCGTGTTCAAAAGGGGACGTCCTCGTCTAGACATTATATGAAGTCAACCTACCAAGTTTCAATGAAATCCCTTCAGAAATATGATCTGTGGACTGTGCTAAAGGTTTTCAGGCTACGGGCTCGAGCAGCCATCATGGTTGAATGATCGCAACCAAAAGGGCACATTCTCATCTGGGCATCATCTGGAGTAATCCTACGAAGTTACAATGAAATCCCTTCATAAATATGACCTGTAGCCTGTGCTAAAGGTTTTTGAACTTTGAGCTCGGGCAGCCATCATGGTTGAATGATCGCAACCAAAGGGGACAATCTCATCAGGGCATCATCTGGAGTGATCCTACGAAGTTACAATGAAATCCCTTCATAAATATGACCTGTAGACTGTGCTCAAGGTTTTTGGGTTTCGGTCACTTGTAGCCATCACAGCTGACCAATCACGACCAAAAGGGGATGTCATCATCTAGGCAATATATGGAGTCAACCTAATAGGTTACAATGAAATCCTTCCATAAATATGACCTTTTACCTATACTAAAGGTTTTTGGGCTCGGGCACACATCAAGGCTGAATGATCGCGATCAAAATGGGACGTTCTCATCTAGACATTATTTGGAGTCATCCTAGCAAGTTACAATGAAATCCCCTAATAAATATGACCTGTGGACTGTGCTTAAGATTTTTGGGCTTTGGGCTCTGGCAGCCATCATGGTTGAATGATCGCAACCAAAAGGGGACATTCTCATCTGGACACTATTTGGAGTCATCCTACCAAGCTACAATGAAATCCCTTTGTAATTATGACCTGTAGACTGTTCTGAAGGTTTTCGGGCTTTGGGCCCCTGAAGCCGTCAGAGTTGCCCAAACGTGTCCAAAAGGGGACGTTCTAGACATTATATGAAATCAACCTACCAAGTTACAATGAAATCCCTTCATAAATATGACTTGTAGACTGTGCTAAAGGTTTTCGGGCTTCGGGCTCGGGCAGCCATCATGGTTGAATGATCGCAACCAAAGGGGCCAATCTCACCTGGGCATCATCTGGAGTGATCCTGCGAAGTTACAATGAAATCCCTTCATAAATATGATCTGTAGACTGTGCTCAAGGTATTCAGGCTTCGGGCATCTGTAGCCATCACAGTTGACCAATCACGACCAAAAGGGGATGTCATCATCTAGGCATTATATGGAGTCAACCTAACAGGTTACAATGAAATCCTTCTATAAATATAACCTTTTGCCTATGCTAAAGGTTTTTGGGCTCGGGCACCCATCAAGGCTGAATGATCACGGCCAAAATGGGACATTCTTATCTAGACATTATTTGGAGTCATCCTACGAAATTACAATGAAATCCCTTCGTAAATATGACCTATAGACAGTGCAAAATGTTTTCGGGCTTCGGGCACTTTTAGCCGTCAAAGTTGCCGAATCACGTCCAAAAGGGGACGTTCTGATCTAGACATTACATGAAGTCAACCTACCAAGTTACAATGAAATCCCTTCATAAATATGACCTGTAGGCTGTGCTTAAGGTTTTGGGGCTTCGGGCTCGGGCACCCATCATGGTTGAATGATCGCAACCAAAGGGGCAATCTCATCAGGGCATCATCTGGAGTGATCCTGCGAAGTTACAATGAAATCCCTTCATAAATATGACCTGTAGACTGCGCCCATGGTTTTCGGGCTTCAGGCCCCTGTATATGTCACAGTTGACCGATCACGACCATAAGAGGATGTCATCCTCTATGCATTATATGGAGTCAACCTATCAAGTTACAATGAAATCCTTCCACAAATACGACCTATAGACTATGCTAAACACTTTTGGGCTCGGGCAGCCATCAAGGCTGAATGATCGCGACCAAAAGGGGATGTTCTCATCTAGACATTATTTGGAGTCATCCTACCAAGGTACAATGAAATCCCTTCATAAATATCACCTGTAGACTGTGCTAAAGATTTTCGGGCTTCGGGCCCCTGAAGCCGTCAGAGTTGCCCAAACGTGTCCAAAAGGGACGTTCTCATTTAGACATTATATAAAGTCAACCTACCAAGTTACAATGAAATCCCTTCATAAATATGACCTGTAGACCATACAAAAGGTTTTCGGGCTTCGGGCCCCTGTAGCCGTCACAGTTGCCCAATTGCGTTCAAAAGGGGACGTTCTCATCTAGACATTTTATGAAGTCAACGTACAATGAAATCCCTTCACAAATGCGACCTGTAGTCTGTACTAAAGTTTTTCGGGTTTTGGGCTCGGGAAGCCATCCTGGTTGAATGATCGCGACCAAAAGGGGGCGTTGTCATCTGCACATAATCTGGAGTGATACCACGAAGATACAATGAAATCCCTTCATATATATGACCTGCAGACTGTGCTCAATGTTTTCGGGCTTCGGGCTCCTGAAGCCGTCACAGTTGACCAATCACGACCAAAAGGGGATGTCATCATCTAGGCATTATATGGAGTCAACCTAACAAGTTACAATGAAATCCTTCCATAAATATGACCTATAGACTATGCTAAAGGTTTTGGGCTTGGGCAACCGTCAAGGCTGAATGGTCGCGACCAAAAGGGGGCGTTCTCATCTAGACATTATTTGGAGTCATCCTACCAAGTTACAATGAAATCCCTTCATAAATATGACCTGTAGACCGTGCACAAGGTTTGCGGGCCTCGGGCCCCTGCAGCCGTCACAGTTGCCCAATTGCGTCCAAAAGTGGACGTTCTCTTCTAGACGTTATATGAAGTCGTCACCCTACCCAGTTACAATGAAATCCCTTCATAAATATGACCTGTAGACCGTGCTAGACGTTTTCGGGCTTCGGGCCCCTATAGCCATAACAGTGGCCCAATTACGTCCAAAAGGGGACATTCTCATCTAGAAATTATATGAAGTCAACCTACCAAGTTACAATGAAATCCCTTCATCAACATGACCTGTAGACTGTGCTAAAGGTTATTGGGCTTGGGCAGCCATCATGGTTGAATGATTGCAACCAAAAGGGGACATTCTCATCTGGGCATAATCTGGAGTGATCCTACGAGGTTACAATGAAATCCCTTCAAAAATATGGCCTGTAGACTGTGCTCAAGGTTTTCGGGCTTCGGGCCCCTGCAGCTGTCACAGTTGACCTATCACGACCAAAAGGGGACGTCATCATCTAGGCATTATATGGAGTCAAGCTAACAAGTTACAATGAAATCCTTCTATAATTACGACCAATAGACTATGCTAAAGGTTTTTGGGCTCGGGCAGCCATCAAGGCTGAATGATTGCAACCAAAAGTGGACATTCTCATCTGGGCAATATCTAGAGTGATCCTACAAAGTTACAATGAAATCCCTTCATATATATGACCTGTAGACTGTGCTCAGTGTTTTTCGGGCTTCGGGCACCTGTAGCCGTCATAGTTGACCAATCACGACCAAAAGAGGATGTAATCATCTACGCACTATATGGAGTCAACCTAACAGGTTACAATGAAATCCTTCCATAAATACGACCTATATACTATGCTAGGGGTTTTTGGGCTGGGATAGCCATCATGGTTGAATGATTGCAACCAAAAGTGGACATTCTCATCTGGGCAATATCTGGAGTGATCCTACAAAGTTACAATGAAATCCCTTCATAAATATGACCTGTAGACTGTGCTCAAGGTTTTCGGGGGCCCCTGAAGCCCTCACAGTTGCCCAATCACGACCAAAAGAGGATGTCATCATCTAAGAATTATACGGAGTCAACCTGACAAGTTATAATGAAATCCTTCCATAAATACGACCTATAGACTATGCTAAAGGTTTTTTTTTGGTTTTGGGCTTGGACAGCCATCAAGGCTGCATGATCGCAACCAAAAGGGGACGTTCTCATCTAGACATTATTTGGAGTCATCCTTCCAAGTTACAATGAAATCCCTCCATAAATATGACCTGTAGACCGTGCTAAAGGTTTTCGGGCTTCGGGCCCCTGCAGCCGTCACAGTTGCCCAATTGCGTCCAGAAGGGGACGTTCTCATCCAGAAATTATATGAAGTCAACCTACCAAGTTACAATGAAATCCCTTCATAAACATGACCTATAGGCTGTGCTAAAGGTTTTTGGGCTTGGGCAGCCATCATGGTTGAATGATCGCAACTAAAAGGGGACATTCTCATCTGGGCATATTCTGGAGTGATCCTACGCAGTAACAATGAAATCCCTTCATAAATATGATCTGTAGACCATGCTAAAAGTTTTCGGGCTTCGGGCCCCTGTAGCCGTCACATTTGCCCCATTGCGTCCAAAAGAGGATGTCATCATCTAAGAATTATACGGAGTCAACCTAACAAGTTATAATGAAATCCTTCCATAAATACGACCTATAGACTATGCTAAAGATTTTTTGGTTTTGGGCTTGGACAGCCATCAAGGCTGCATGGTCGCGACCAAAAGGGGACGTTCTCATCTAGACATTATTTGGAGTCATCCTTCCAAGTTACAATGAAATCCCTCCAAAAATATGACCTGTAGACCGTGCTAAAGGTTTTCGGGCTTCGGGCCCCTGCAGCCGTCACAGTTGCCCAATTGCGTCCAGAAGGGGACGTTCTCATCCAGAAATTAAATGAAGTGAACCTACCAAGTTACAATGAAATCCCTTCATAAACATGACCTGTAGGCTGTGCTAAAAGTTTTTGGGCTTGGGCAGCCATCATGGTTGAATGATCGCAACCAAAAGGTGACATTCTCATCTGGGCATAATCTGGAGTGATCCTACGCAGTAACAATGAAATCCCTTCATGAATATGACCTGTAGACCATGCAAAAGGTTTTCGGGCTTCGGGCCCCTGTAGCCGTCACAGTTGCCCAATTGCGTTCAAAGGGGGACGTTCTCATCTAGACATTTTATGAAGTCAACGTACAATGAAATCCCTTCACAAATGCGACCTGTAGTCTGTACTAAAGTTTTTCGGGTTTTGGGCTCGGGAAGCCATCCTGGTTGAATGATCGCGACCAAAAGGGGGCGTTGTCATCTGCACATAATCTGGAGTGATACCACGAAGTTACAATGAAATCCCTTCATATATATGACCAGCAGACTGTGCTCAATGTTTTCGGGCTTCGGGCTCCTGAAGCCGTCACAGTTGACCAATCACGACCAAAAGGGGATGTCATCATCTAGGCATTATATGGAGTCAACCTAACAAGTTACAATGAAATCCTTCCATAAATATGACCTATAGACTATACTAAAGGTTTTGGGCTTGGGCAACCGTCAAGGCTGAATGGTCGCGACCAAAAGGGGACGTTCTCATCTAGACATTATTTGGAGTCATCCTACCAAGTTACAATGAAATCCCTTCATAAATATGACCTGTAGACCGTGCACAAGGTTTGCGGGCCTCGGGCCCCTGCAGCCGTCACAGTTGCCCAATTGCGTCCAAAAGTGGACGTTCTCTTCTAGACGTTATATGAAGTCGTCATCCTACCCAGTTACAATGAAATCCCTTTATAAATATGACCTGTAGACCGTGATAGACGTTTTCGGGCTTCGGGCCCCTGTAGCCATAACAGTGGCCCAATTACGTCCAAAAGGGGACATTCTCATCTAGAAATTATATGAAGTCAACCTACCAAATTACAATGAAATCCCTTCATCAACATGACCTGTAGACTGTGCTAAAGGTTATTGGGCTTGGGCAGCCATCATGGTTGAATGATTGCAACCAAAAGGGGACATTCTCATCTGGGCATAATCTGGAGTGATCCTACGAGGTTACAATGAAATCCCTTCAAAAATATGGCCTGTAGACTGTGCTCAAGGTTTTCGGGCTTCGGGCCCCTGCAGCTGTCACAGTTGACCTATCACGACCAAAAGGGGACGTCATCATCTAGGCATTATATGGAGTCAAGCTAACAAGTTACAATGAAATCCTTCTATAATTACGACCAATAGACTATGCTAAAGGTTTTTGGGCTCGGGCAGCCATCAAGGCTGAATGATCGCGACCAAAAGGGGATGTTCTCATCTAGACATTATTTGGAGTTATCCTACCAAGGTACAATGATTGCAACCAAAAGGGGACATTCTCATCTGGGCAATATCTAGAGTGATCCTACAAAGTTACAATGAAATCCCTTCATATATATGACCTGTAGACTGTGCTCAGGGTTTTTCGGGCTTCGGGCACCTGTAGCCGTCATAGTTGACCAATCACGACCAAAAGAGGATGTCATCATCTAGGCACTATATGTAGTCAACCTAACAAGTTACAATGAAATCCTTCCATAAATACGACCTATATACTATGCTAAGGGTTTTTGGGCTGGGATAGCCATCAAGGTTGAATGATTGCAACCAAAAGTGGACATTCTCATCTGGGCAATATCTGGAGTGATTCTACAAAGTTACAATGAAATCCCTTCATAAATATGACCTGTAGACTGTGCTCAAGGTTTTCGGGCCCCTGAAGCCCTCACAGTTGCCCAATCACGACCAAAAGAGGATGTCATCATCTAAGAATTATACGGAGTCAACCTAACAAGTTATAATGAAATCCTTCCATAAATACGACCTATAGACTATGCTAAAGGTTTTTTGGGTTTTGGGCTTGGACAGCCATCAAGGCTGCATGATCGCGACCAAAAGGGGACGTTCTCATCTAGACATTATTTGGAGTCATCCTTCCAAGTTACAATGAAATCCCTCCATAAATTTGACCTGTAGACCGTGCTAAAGGTTTTCGGGCTTCGGGCCCCTGCAGCCGTCACAGTTGCCCAATTGCGCCCAGAAGGGGACGTTCTCATCCAGAAATTATATGAAGTCAACCTACCAAGTTACAATGAAATCCCGTCATAAACATGACCTATAGGCTGTGCTAAAGGTTTTGGGGCTTGGGCAGCCATCATGGTTGAATGATCGCAACTAAAAGGGGACATTCTCATCTGGGCATATTCTGGAGTGATCGTACGCAGTAACAATGAAATCCCTTCATAAATATGATCTGTAGACCATGCTAAAAGTTTTCGGGCTTCGGGCCCCTGTAGCCGCCACATTTGCCCCATTGCGTCCAAAAGGGGACGTTCTCATCTAGACATTTTATGAGGTCAACGTACCAAGTTACAAAGACATCCCTTTACAAACGCGACCTGTAGTCTGTACTAAAGTTTTTAGGGTTTTGGGCTCGGGAAGCCATCCTGGTTGAATGATCGCGACCAAAAGGGGGCTTTGTCATCTGGACATAATCTGGAGTGATCCTACGAAGTTACAATGAAATCCCTTCATATATATGACCTGCAGACTGTGCTCAAGGTTTTCGGGCCCCTGAAGCCGTCACAATTGACCAATCATGACCAAAAGGGGATGGCATCATCTAGGCATTATATGGAGTCAACCTAACAAGTTACAATGAAATCCTTCCATAAATACGACCTATAGACTATGCTAAAGGTTTTGGGGTTTTGGGCTTGGGCAGCCATCAAGGCTGAATGATCGCGACCAAAAGGGGACGTTCTCATCTAGATATTATTTGGAGTCATCTTACCAAGGTACAATGATCGCGACCAAAAGAGGGCGTTGTCATCTGGACATAATCTGGAGTGATCCTACGAAGTTACAATGAAATCCCTTCATAAATATGACCTGTAGACTGTGCTCAGGGTTTTTCGGGCTTCGGGCACCTGTAGCCGTCATAGTTGACCAATCACGACCAAAAGAGGATGTCATCATCTAGGCACTATATGTAGTCAACCTAACAAGTTACAGTGAAATCCTTCCATAAATACGACCTATATACTATGCTAAGGGTTTTTGGGCTGGGATAGCCATCATGGTTGAATGATTGCAACCAAAAGTGGACAGTCTCATCTGGGCATCATCTGGAGTGATTCTACAAAGTTACAATGAAATCCCTTCATAAATATGACCTGTAGACTGTGCTGAAGGTTTTCGGGCCCCTGAAGCCGTCACATTTGCCCAATCACGACCAAAAGAGTATGTTATCATCTAAAAATTATACGGAGTCAACCTAACAAGTTATAATGAAATCCTTCCATAAATACGACCTATAGACTATGCTAAAGGTTTTTTGGTTTTGGGCTTGGGCAGTCATCAAGGCTGCATGATCGCGACCAAAAGGGAACGTTCTCATTTAGACATTATTTGGAGTCATCCTACGAAGTTACAATGAAATCCCTTCATAAATATGACCTGTCGACCGTGCTAAAGGTTTTCGGGCTTCGGGCCCCTGCAGCCGTCACAGTTGCCCAATTGCGTCGAAAAGTGGACGTTCTCATCTAGACCTTATATAAAGTCAACCTACCAAGTTACACTGAAATCCCTTCACAAATGCGACCTGTTGTCTGTACTAAAGTTTTTCTGGTTTGGGGCTCGGAAAGCCATCATGGTTGAATGATCGCGACCAACAAGGTTCGTTGTCATCTGGACGTAATCTGGAGTGATCCTACGAAGTTACAATGAAATCCCTTCATATATATGACCTGTAGACTATGCTCAAGGTTTTCGGGCTTCGGGCTCCTGAAGCCGTCAGAGTTGACCAATCACGACCAAAAGGGGATGTCATCACCTAGGCATTATATGGAGTCAACCTAACAAGTTACAGTGAAATCCTTCCATAAATACGACCTATAGACTATGCTAAAGGTTTTGGGCTTGAGCAGCCATGAAGGCTGAATTATCGCGACCAAAAGGGGACGTTCTCATCTAGACATTATTTGTAGTCATCCTACCAAGTTGCAATGAAATCCCTTCATAAATATGACCTGTAGACCATGCTAGAGATTTTTGGGCTTCGGGCCCCCTGTAGCCATCACAATTGGCCAATTGCGTCGAGAAGGTGAAGTTCTCATCTAGAAATTATATGAAGTCAACCTACCAAGTTACAATGAAATCCCTTCACAAACATGACCTGTAGGATGTGCTAAAGGTTTTTGGGCTTGGGCAGCCATCATGGTTGAATGATCGCAACCAAAAGGGGACATTCTCATCTGGGTATAATCTGGAGTGATCCCTCGAGGTTACAATGAAATCCCTTCATAAATATGACCTATAGACTGTGCTCAAGGTTTTCGGGCTTCGGGCCCCTGTAGCTGTCACAGTTGACCAATCACGGCCAAAAGGGGTTGTCATCATCTAGGCATTATATGGAGTCAAACTAACAAGTTACAATGACACCCCTCCATAAATACGACCTATAGACTATGCTAAAGGTTTTTGGACTCGGGCAGACATCAAGGCTGAATGATCGCGACCAAAAGGGGACCTTCTCATCTAGACATTATATGAAGTCAACCTACCAAGTTAGAATGAAATCCCTTCATAAATGTAACCTGTAGCCTGTGCTAAAGGTTTTTGGGCTTTGGGCTCGGGCAGCCGTCATGGTTGAATGATCGCATCCAAAAGGCGACATTCTCATCTGGGCATCATCTGGAGTGATCCTCCGAAGTTACAATGAAATCCCTTCATAAATATGACCTGTAGACTGTGCTCAAGATTTTCGGGCTTCGGGCACCTTTAGCCGTCACAGTTGACCAATCACGACCAAAAAGGGAGGTCATCATCTAGGCATTATATGGAGTCAACCTATCAAGTTACAATGAAATCCTCCCATAAATACGACCTATATACTATGCTAAGTGTTTTTGGGCTGGGACAGCCATCAAGGCTGAATGATCGCGACCAAATGGGGACGTTCTCATCTAGTCATTATTTGGAGTCATCCAACCAAGTTACAATGAAATCCCTTCATAAATATGACCTGTAGACTGTGCTAAGTGTTTTCGGGCTTCGGGCCCCTGTAGCCGTCACAGTTGCCCAATCAGGCCCAAAAGGGGACGTTCTCATCTAGACATTATATGAAGTCAACCTACTAGGCTACAATGAAATGCCGTCATAAATATGACCTGTAGACTGTGCTAAAGGTTTTGGTGCTTCGGGCTCGGACAGCCATCATGGTTGAATGATTGCAACCAAAACTGGACATTCTCATCTTGGCATCATCTGGAGTGATCCTCCGAAGTTACAATGAAATCCCTTCATAAATATGACCTGTAGACTGTGCTCAAGGTTTTCGGGCTTCGGGCCCCTGAAGCCGTCACAGTTGCCCAGTCACGACCAAAAGAGGATGTCATCGTCTACGAATGCTATGGAGTCAACCTTCCAAGTTATGAAGTAATGAAATCCTTCCGTAAATACGACCTATAGACTATGCTAAAGGTTTTCGGGTTTTGGTCTTGGGCAGCCATCAAGGCTGTATGATAGCGACCAGAAGGGAATGTTCTCATTTAGACATTATTTGGAGTCATCCTACCAAGTTACAATGAAATCCCTTCATAAATATGACCTGTAGACCGTGCTAAAGGTTTTCGGGCCCCCGCAGCGGTCACAGTTGCCCAATTGCGTCCAAAAGAAGACGTTCTCATCTAGACGTTATATGAAGTGAACCTACCAAGTTACAATAAAATCCCTTCATAAATATGACCAGCAGCCTGTGCTAAAGGTTTTGGGGCTTTGGGCTTGGGCAGCGACCATGGTTGAACGATCGCAACCAAAAGGGGACATTCTCATCTGGGCATCATCTGGAGTGATCCTACGAAGCTACAATGAAATCCCTTCATAAATATGACCTGTAGACTGCGCTCAAGGTTTTCGGGCTTCGTGCCCCTGTAGCTGTCACAGTTGACCGATCACGACCAAAAGGGGATGTCATCCTCTGGGCTCGGGCAGCCATCAAGGCTGAATGATCGCGACCAAAAGGGGATGTTCTGATCTAGACATTATTTGGAGTCATCCTACCAAGGTACAATGATATCCCTTCATAAATATGACCTGTAGACTGTGCTAAAGATTTTCGGGCTCCGGGCCCCTGTAGCCGACACAGTTGCTCAATCTTGTCCCTAGGGGGGCGTTCTCATCTGGACATTATATGAAGTCAACCTACCAAGTTACAATGAAATCCCTTCATAAATTTGACCTGTAGACTGTGCTAAAAGTTTTCGGGCTTCGGGCAGCCATCGTGGTTGAATGATCGCAACGAAAAGTGGACATTCTCGCCTGGGCATCATCTGGAGTGATCCTACGAAGTTACAACGAAATCCCTTCATAAATATGACCTGTAGACTATGCTCAAGGTGTTTTTGGGGCTTCGGGCACCTGTAGCCATCACAGTTGACCAATCACGACCAAAAGGGGATGTCATCATCTGGGCATTATATGGAGTCAACCTAACAAGTTACAATAAAATTCTTCCATAAATACGACCTACAGATTAATTAAAGGATTTTGGGCTCGGGCAGCCATCAAGGCTGAATGATCGCGATCAAAAGGGATCGTTCTCATCTATACATTATTTGGAGTCATCCCATGAAGCCACAATGAAATCCCTTTATAAATATGACCTGTGGTCTGTGATAAAGATTTTCGGGCTTCGGGCCCCTGTAGCCGTCACTGTTGCCCAATCGTGTTCAAAAGGGTACGTCCTCGTCTAGACATTATATGAAGTCAACCTTCCCAGTTTCAATGAAATCCCTTCAGAAATATGACCTGTAGACTGTGTTAAAGGTTTTCAGGCTACGAGCTCGAGCAGCCATCATGGTTGAATGATCGCAACCAAAAGGGCACATTCTCATCTGGGCATCATCTGGAGTAATCCAACGAAGTTACAATGAAATCCCTTCATAAATATGACCTGTAGCCTGTGCTAAAGGTTTTGGGACTTTGGCCTCGGGAAGCCGTCCTGGTTGAATGATCGCAACCAAAAGGGGACATTCTCATCTGGGCATCATCTGGAGTCAACATAACAAGTTATAATGAAATTCATCCATAAATACGACCTACAGACCTACAGATCGCTAATGGCTTTTGGGTTCGGGCAGCCATCAAGGCTGAATGATCGCGACCAAAAGGGGACGTTCTCATCTAGACATTATATGAAGTCAACCTACCAAGTTGCAATGAAATCCCTTCATAAATATGACCTGTAGGCTGTGCTAAATGTTTCCGGGCTTCGGGCTCGGGCAGCCATCATGGTTGGATAATCGCAACCAAAAGGTGACATTCTCATCTGGGCATCATCTGGAGTGATCCTACGAAGATACAATGAAATCCCTTCATAAATATGACGTGTAGACTGTGCTCAAGGTTTTTGGGCACCTGTAGCCGTCACAGTCGACCAATTACGATCAAAAGGGAATGTCATCAGCTAGGCATTATATGGAGTCAAACTAACAAGTTACAATGAAATCCTTCCATCAATACGACCTATGGACTATGCTAAAGGTTTTTGAGCTCGGGCAGCCATCAAGGCTGAATGATCGCGATCAAAAGGGGACGTTCTCATCTAGACATTATTTGGAGTCATCATACCAAGTTACAATGAAATCCCTTCATAAATATGACCTGTAGACTGTGCTAAAGGTCTCCGGGCTTTGGGCTCGGGCAGCCATCATCGTTGAATGATCACACCCAAAAGGGAACATTCTCATCTGGAGTGATCCTACGAAGTTACAATGAAATCCCTTCATAAATATGACCTGTAGACTGTGCTCAAGGTTTTCGGGCTTCCGGCACCTGTAGCCGTCACAGTTGACTAATTACGACCAAAAGGGATGTCATCATCTAGGTATTATATGGAGTCAACCTAACAAGTTACAATGAAATCCTTCCATAAATACGACCTATAGACTATGCTAAAGGTTTTTGGGCTCGGGCAGCCATCAAGACTGAATGATCGCGATCAAAAGGTGACGTTCTCATCTAGACATTATTTGGAGTCATCATACCAAGTTACAATGAAATCCCTTCATAAATGTCACCTGTAGACTGTGCTAAAGGTTTCCGCGCTTTGGGCTTCCATCATGGTTGAATGATCACAACCGAAAGGGGACATTCTCATCTGGAGTGATCCTATGAAGTTACAATGAAATCCCTTCATAAATATGACCTGTAGACTGTGCTCAAGGTTTTCGGGCTTCGGGCACCTGTAGCCGTCGCAGTTGACCAATTACGACCAAAAGGGGATGTCATCATCTAGGTATTATATGGAGTCAACCTAACAAGTTAAAATGAAATCCTTCCATAAATAAAACCTATAGACTATGCTAAGGGTTTTTGGGCTCCGGCAGCCATCAAGACAGAATGATCGCGATCAAAAGGGGTCGTTCTCATATAGACATTATTTGGAGTCATCCTACCAAGTTACAATGATATCCCTTCATAAATATGACCTGTAGACTGTGCTAAAGGTTTTTGGGCTTCGGGTCCCTATAGGCGTCACAGTTGTTCAATCACGTCCGAAAAAGGACGTTCTCATCTAGACATTATATGAAGTCATCCTACCAAGTTACAATGAAATCCCTCCATAAATATGACCTGCAGACTGTGCTAAAGGTTTTCGGGTTTTGGGCTCGCGCAGTCGTCACGGTTGACAGATCGCAACCGAATGGGGAAGTTCTCATCTAGACATCATATGAAGTCATCCTATCAAGTTACAACGAAATCCCGCCATATTAAATATGACCTGCAGACTGTGCTAAAAGTTTTTGGGTTTTGGGCTTGGGCAGCCATCACGGTTGACAGATCATGACCAAAAGGGGACGTTCTCATCTAGGCATTACACAGAAGCATTCTACCAAGTTACAATGAAATCGCTTCATAAATACGACCTGTAGACTGTGCTAATGGTTTTCGTGCTTGGAAAGTCATACCGATTGACCGATCACGACCAAAAGGGACGTTCTCATCTAGACATGACCCCAAACCTGCATATGAAATTTCGTGACGATCAGACAAGAACTTCGGGGTGTAGCCTGTGCTAAAGGAAAATGTGAACAGACTCACAGACTCACGTGATGGCAATAGCTTATCCTGACTTTGTCAAGTTAAGCTAAAAATGACGGTACCACAGCAAAAGTCAACATTTTCCTTTCTCATGTTTCATATTCAGTGAAACACAAATAAAATTTTGTTTATATAAATTTGTTTTATCGCAAATTATTGAAGAGTGCCTATGGGCACTTTTATAACTTGTAATAAAATAAATTTTGATGAACAAATTGAGACCACAACTAGAGGCTCTGAAAAGCCTGTAGTCGCTCACCTGGAAATACATATAATGAAAGTGTCAATGACACTGTAGCTTAACTTGTGTGTTGTGTTTGATGAAAAGGATAATGTTCAATGTTTATGAAAGGATTATGAAATAAGACAAGAATTGTGATAATTGGGAATATGTTCATTTCTGTTCCCTGTGTGCTATGTTAATTATAAAAATAATATGACGTGTACACTGTACTAAAGAGCTGAGGGGTGGTTAATATGACCTCACAGTTAATGTATGTGGCCCTCACAGTTAACGTATATCAACAAAAGTTACCAAGTTACAGAGAAATTATTCCAAAACGAGTCATCGTATCAAGTTACATTAAAATCCCCTCATAAATATGGCCTGTAGACTGTGCTACAGGTTTTCGGGCTTCGGGCCCCTGTAGCTGTCAGTTTCCCAATTGCGTCCAAAGGGGACGTTCTCATCTAGACATTATATGAAGTCAATCTACCAAGTTACAATGAAATCCCCTAATAAATATGACCTGTAGATTGTGCAAAAGGTTTTTGGGCTTTGGGCTCTGGCAGCTATCATGGTTGAATGATCGCAACCAAAAGGGGACATTCTCATCTGGACACTATTTGGAGTCATCCTACCAAGCTACGATGAAATCCCTTCATAATTATGACCTGTAGACTGTTCTAAAGGTTTTCGGGCTTTGGGCCCCTGAAGCCGTCACAGTTGCTCAATCGTGTCCAAAAGGGGACGTTCTCATCTACACATTATATGAAGTCAACCTACCAAGTTACAATGAAATCCCTTCATAAATATGACCTGTAGACTGTACTCAAGGTTTTCGGGCTTCGGGCACCTGTAGCCATCACAGTTGACCAATCACGACCAAAAGGGGATGTCATCATCTAGGCATTATATGGAGTCAACCTAACAGGTTACAATGAAATCCTTCTATAAATATAACCTTTTGCCTATGCTAAAGGTTTTTGGGCTCGGGCACCCATCAAGGCTGTATGATCATGGCAAAAATGGGACGTTCTCATCTAGACATTATTTGGAGTCATCCTACCAAGTTACAATGAAATCCCTTCATAACTATGACCTGTAGACAGTGCAAAAGGTTTTCGCGCTTCGGGCACCTTTAGCAATCAAAGTTGCCCAATCATGTCGAAAAGGGTACGTTCTCAACTAGACATTATATGAAGTTAACCTACCAAGTTACAATGAAATCCCTTCATAAATATGACCTGTAGACTGTGCATAAGGTTTTCGGGCTTCGGGTCCCTGAAGCCGTCACAGTTGACCAATCACGACCAAAAGGGGATGTCATCATCTAGGCATTATATGGAGTCAACCTAACAAGTTACAATGAAATCCTCCCATAAATACGACCTATATACTATGCTAAGTGTTTTTGGGCTGGGGCAGCCATCAAGGCTGAATGGTCGCGACCAAATGGGGACGTTCTCATCTAGTCATTAAATGGAGTCATCCAACCAAGCTACAATGAAATCCCTTCATAAATATGACCTGTAGACTGTGCTAAGGGTTTTCGGGCTTCGGGCCCCTGTAGCCGTCACAGTTTCCCAATCACGCCCAAAAGGGGACGTTCTCATCTAGACATTATATGAAGTCAACCTACCAGGTTGCAACGAAATCCCTTCATAAATATGACCTGTAGACTGTGCTAAATGTTTTTGAGCTTCGGGCTCGGACAGCCATCATGGATAAATGATTGCAACCAAAACTGGACATTCTCATCTGGGCATCATCTAGAGAGATCCTACGAGGTTACAATGAAATCCCTTCATAAATATTACCCATAGAGTGTGCTCAAGGTTTTCGGGCTTCGGGCCCCTGAAGCCGTAACAGTTGCCCAATCACGACCAAAAGAGGATGTCATCGTCTAGGAATTCTATGGAGTCAACCTTACAAGTTATAACGAAATCCTTCCATAAATACGGCATACAGACTATGCTAAAGGTTTTTGGGTTTTGGGCTTGGGCAGCCATCAAAGGCTGCATGATCGCGACCAAAAGGGGACGTTCTCATCTGTACATTCTTTCAAGTCATCCTACCAAGTTACAATGAAATCCCTTCATAAATATGACCTGTAGACTGTGCAAAGGTTTTCAGTCTTTGGGCTCGGGCAGCCATCATGGTTGAATGAAGGCAACCAAAAAGGGACATTCTCATCTGGGCATCATCTGGAGTGATCCTACGCAGTAACAATGAAGTCCCTTCATAAATATGACCTGTAGACCATGCTAAAGGTCTTCGAGCTTTCGGCCCCTGTAGCCGTCGCAGTTGCCCAATTGCGTTCAAAAGGGGACGTTCTCATCTAGACATTTTATGAAGACAACGTACCACGTTACAATGAAATCCCGTCACAAATGCGACCTGTAGTCTTTACTAAAGTTTTTCGGGTTTTGGGCTCGGGAAGCCATCCTTGTTGAATGATCGCAACCAAAAGGGGGCGTTGTCATCTGGACATAATCTGGAGTGATCCTACGAAGTTACAATGAAATCCCTTCATATATATGACCTGCAGACTGTGCTCAAGGTTTTCGGGCTTCGGGTCCCTGAAGCCGTCACAGTTGACCAATCACGACCAAAAGGGGATGTCATCATCTAGGCATTACATGGAGTCAACCTAACAAGTTACAATGAAATCCTTCCATAAATACGACCTATAGACTATGCTAAAGGTTTTGGGGTTTTGGGCTTGGGCAGCCATCATGGTTGAATGATCGCAACCAAAGGGGACAATCTCACCTGGGCATCATCTGGAGTGATCCTGCGAAGTTACAATGAAATCCCTTCATAAATATGACCTGTAGACTGTGCTCAAGGTTTTTCGGGCTTCGGGCACCTGTAGCCGTCATAGTTCACCAATCACTAACAACAGAGGATGTCATCGTCTAGGCAATATATGGAGTCAACCTAACAAGTTACAATGAAATCCTTCCATAAATACGACCTATATACTATGCTAAGGGTTTTGGGGCTGGGATAGCCATCATGGTTGAATGATCGCAACCAAAAGGGGACATTCTCATCTGGGCATAATCTGGAGTGATCCTACGAGGTTACAATGAAATCCGTTCATAAATATGACATGACCTGTAGACTGTGTTCAAGGTTTTCGGGCTTCGGGCCCCTGTAGCTGTCACAGTTCACCAATCACGACAAAAAGGGATGTCATCCGCTAGGCATTATAGGGAGTCAACCTAACAAGTTAAAATGAAATCCTTCCATAAATACGACCTATAGACTATGCTAAAGGTTTTTGGGCTCGGGCAGACATCAAGGCTGAATGATCGCGACCAAATGGGGACATTCTCATCTAGACAGTATATGAAGTCAACCTACCAAGTTAGAATGAATTCCCTTCATAAATGTAACCTGTAGCCTGACCATAAGAGGATGTCATCCTCTATGCATTATATGGAGTCAATCTAGCAAGTTACAACGAAATCCTTCCACAAATACGACCTATAGACTATGCTAAAGATTTTTGGGCTCGGGCAGCCATCAAGGCTGAATGATCGCGACCAAAAGGGGATGTTCTCATCTAGACATTATTTGGAGTCATCCTACCAAGGTACAATGAAATCCCTTCATAAATATGACCTGTAGACTGTGCTAAAGATTTTCGGGCTTCGGGCCCCTGTAGCAGACAGAGTTGCTCAATCTTGTCCAAAGGGGGACGTTCTCATCTAGACATTATATGAAGTCAACCTACCAAGTTACAATGAAATCCCTTCATAAATTTGACCTGTAGACTGTGCTAAAGGTTTTCGGGCTACGGGCAGCCATCGTGGTTGAATGATCGCAACCAAAAGGGGACATTCTCGTCTGGGCATCCTCTGGACTGATCCAACGAAGTTACAACGAAATCTCTTCATAAATATGACTATGCTCAAGGTGTTTTTGGGGATTCGGGCCCCTGTAGCTGTCACAGTTGATCAATCACGACGAAAAGGGGATGTCATCATCTCGGCATTATATGGAGTCAACCTAACAAGTTACAATAAAATTCTTCCATAAATACGACCTACAGATTATATTAAAGGATTTTGAGCTCGGGCAGCCATCAAGGCTGAATGATCGCGACCAAAAGGGATCGTTCTCATCTATACATTATTTGGAGTCATCCCATGAAGCCACAATGAAATCCCTTCATAAATATGACCTGTGGTCTGTGATAAAGATTTTCGAGCTTCGGGCCCCTGTAGCCGTCACTGTTGCCCAATCGTGTTCAAAAGGGGACGTCCTCGTCTAGACATTATATGAAGTCAACCTACCAAGTTTCAATGAAATCCCTTCAGAAATATGATCTGTGGACTGTGCTAAAGGTTTTCAGGCTACGGGCTCGAGCAGCCATCATGGTTGAATGATCGCAACCAAAAGGGCACATTCTCATCTGGGCATCATCTGGAGTAATCCTACGAAGTTACAATGAAATCCCTTCATAAATATGACCTGTAGCCTGTGCTAAAGGTTTTTGAACTTTGAGCTCGGGCAGCCATCATGGTTGAATGATCGCAACCAAAGGGGACAATCTCATCAGGGCATCATCTGGAGTGATCCTACGAAGTTACAATGAAATCCCTTCATAAATATGACCTGTAGACTGTGCTCAAGGTTTTTGGGTTTCGGTCACTTGTAGCCATCACAGCTGACCAATCACGACCAAAAGGGGATGTCATCATCTAGGCAATATATGGAGTCAACCTAATAGGTTACAATGAAATCCTTCCATAAATATGACCTTTTACCTATACTAAAGGTTTTTGGGCTCGGGCACACATCAAGGCTGAATGATCGCGATCAAAATGGGACGTTCTCATCTAGACATTATTTGGAGTCATCCTAGCAAGTTACAATGAAATCCCCTAATAAATATGACCTGTGGACTGTGCTTAAGATTTTTGGGCTTTGGGCTCTGGCAGCCATCATGGTTGAATGATCGCAACCAAAAGGGGACATTCTCATCTGGACACTATTTGGAGTCATCCTACCAAGCTACAATGAAATCCCTTTGTAATTATGACCTGTAGACTGTTCTGAAGGTTTTCGGGCTTTGGGCCCCTGAAGCCGTCAGAGTTGCCCAAACGTGTCCAAAAGGGGACGTTCTAGACATTATATGAAATCAACCTACCAAGTTACAATGAAATCCCTTCATAAATATGACTTGTAGACTGTGCTAAAGGTTTTCGGGCTTCGGGCTCGGGCAGCCATCATGGTTGAATGATCGCAACCAAAGGGGCCAATCTCACCTGGGCATCATCTGGAGTGATCCTGCGAAGTTACAATGAAATCCCTTCATAAATATGATCTGTAGACTGTGCTCAAGGTATTCAGGCTTCGGGCATCTGTAGCCATCACAGTTGACCAATCACGACCAAAAGGGGATGTCATCATCTAGGCATTATATGGAGTCAACCTAACAGGTTACAATGAAATCCTTCTATAAATATAACCTTTTGCCTATGCTAAAGGTTTTTGGGCTCGGGCACCCATCAAGGCTGAATGATCACGGCCAAAATGGGACATTCTTATCTAGACATTATTTGGAGTCATCCTACGAAATTACAATGAAATCCCTTCGTAAATATGACCTATAGACAGTGCAAAATGTTTTCGGGCTTCGGGCACTTTTAGCCGTCAAAGTTGCCGAATCACGTCCAAAAGGGGACGTTCTGATCTAGACATTACATGAAGTCAACCTACCAAGTTACAATGAAATCCCTTCATAAATATGACCTGTAGGCTGTGCTTAAGGTTTTGGGGCTTCGGGCTCGGGCACCCATCATGGTTGAATGATCGCAACCAAAGGGGCAATCTCATCAGGGCATCATCTGGAGTGATCCTGCGAAGTTACAATGAAATCCCTTCATAAATATGACCTGTAGACTGCGCCCATGGTTTTCGGGCTTCAGGCCCCTGTATATGTCACAGTTGACCGATCACGACCATAAGAGGATGTCATCCTCTATGCATTATATGGAGTCAACCTATCAAGTTACAATGAAATCCTTCCACAAATACGACCTATAGACTATGCTAAACACTTTTGGGCTCGGGCAGCCATCAAGGCTGAATGATCGCGACCAAAAGGGGATGTTCTCATCTAGACATTATTTGGAGTCATCCTACCAAGGTACAATGAAATCCCTTCATAAATATCACCTGTAGACTGTGCTAAAGATTTTCGGGCTTCGGGCCCCTGAAGCCGTCAGAGTTGCCCAAACGTGTCCAAAAGGGACGTTCTCATTTAGACATTATATAAAGTCAACCTACCAAGTTACAATGAAATCCCTTCATAAATATGACCTGTAGACTGTGCTAAAGGTTTTCGGGCTTCGGGCTCGGGCAGCCATCATGGTTGAATGCTTGCAACCAAAGGGGACAATCTCACCTGGGCATCATCTGGAGTGATCCTGCGAAGTTACAATGAAATCCCTTCATAAATATGACCTGTAGACTGTACTCAAGGTTTTCGGGCTTCGGACACCTGTAGCCATCACAGTTGACCAATCACGACCAAAAGGGGATGTCATCATCTAGGCATTATATGGAGTCAAGCTAACAGGTTACAATGAAATCCTTCTATAAATATAACCTTTTGCCTATGCTAAAGGTTTTTGGGCTCGGGCACCCATCAAGGCTGAATGATCACGGCAAAAATGGGACGTTCTCATCTAGACATTATTTGGAGTCATCCTACCAAGTTACAATGAAATTACCTTCATAAATATGACCTGTAGACAGTGCAAAAGGTTTTCGGGCTTCGGTCACCTTTAGCAATCAAAGTTGCCCAATCATGTCCAAAAGGGGACGTTCTCATCTAGACATTATATGAAGTTAACCTACCAAGTTACAATGAAATCCCTTCATAAATATGACCTGTAGACTGTGCTTAAGGCTTTCGGGCTTCTGGCTCGGGCAGCCATCATGGTTGAATGATCGCAACCAAAGGGGATAATCTCATCTGGGCATCATCTGGGGTGGTCCTACGAAGTTACAATGAAATCCCTTCATAAATATGACCTGTAGACTGTGCTCAAGGTTTTTGGGCTTCGGGTACTTGTAGCCATCACAGCTGACCAATCACGACCAAAAGGGGATGTCATCATCTAGGCATTATATGGAGTCAACCTAATAGGTTACCATGAAAGCCTTCCATAAATATGACCGTTTACCTATACTAAAGGTTTTTGGGCTCGGGCACCGATCAAGGCTGAATGATCGCGATCAAAATGGGACGTTCTCATCTAGACATTATTTGGCGTCATCCTAGCAAGTTACAATGAAATCTCCTCATAAATATGACCTGTGGACTGTGCTTAAGATTTTAGGGCTTTGGGCTCTGGCAGCCATCATGGTTGAATGATCGCAACCAAAAGGGGACATTCTCATCTGGACACTATTTGGAGTCATCCTACCAAGCTACAATGAAATCCCTTTGTAATTATGACCTGTAGACTGTTCTGAAGGTTTTCGGGCTTTGGGCCCCTGAAGCCGTCACAGTTGACCAAACGTGTCCAAAAGGGGACGTTCTCATCTAGACATTATATGAAATCAACCTACCAAGTTACAATGAAATCCCCTCATAAATATGACCTGTAGACTGTGCTAAAGGTTTTCGGGCTTCGGGCTCGGGCAGCCATCATGGTTGAATGATCGCTTCCAAAGGGGACAATCTCACCTGGGCATCATCTGGAGTGATCCTGCGAAGTTACACTGAAATCCCTTCATAAATATGACCTGTAGACTGTACTCAAGGTTTTCGGGCTTCGGGCACCTGTAGCCATCACATTTGACCAATCACGACCAAAAGGGGATGTCATCATCAAGGCATTATATGGAGTCAACCTAACAGGTTACAATGAAATCTTTCTATAAATATAACCTTTTGCCTATGCTAAAGGTTTTTGGGCTCGGGCACCCATCAAAGCTGAATGATCGCGATCAAAATGGGACGTTCTCATCTAGACTTTATTTGGAGTCATCCTACCAAGTTACAATGAAATCCCTCATAAATAAGACCTGTAGACTGTGCTAAAGGTTTTCGGGCTTCGGGCACCTTTAGCCGTCACAGTAGCCTAATCATGTCCAAAAGAGGACGTTCTCATCTAGACATTATATGAAGTTAACCAACCAAGTTACAATGAAATCCCTTCATAAATATGACCTGTAGACTGAGCTAAAGGTTTTCGGACTTCGGGCTCGGGCAGCCATCATGGTTGAATGGTCGCAACCAAAGGGGACAATCTCATCTGGGCATCATCTGGAGTGATCCTGCGAAGTTAGAATGAAATCCCTTCATAAATATGATCTGTAGACTGTTCTCAAGGTTTTCGGGCTTCGGGCATCTGTAGCCATCACAGTTGACCAATCACGACCAAAAGGGCATGTCATCATCTAGGCATTATATGGAGTCAACCTAACAGGTTACAATGAAATCCTTCTATAAATATAACCTTTTGCCTATGCTAAAGGTTTTTGGGCTCGGGCACCCATCAAGGCTGAATGGTCACGGCCAAGATGGGACATTCTTATCTAGACATTATTTGGAGTCATCCTACCAAATTACAATGAAATCCCTTCGTAAATATGACCTGTAGACAATGCAAAATGTTTTCGGGCTTCGGGCACTTTTAGCCGTCAAATTTGCCGAATCATGTTCAAAATGGGACGTTCTCATCTAGACATTACATGAAGTCAACCTACCAAGTTACAATGAAATTCCTTCATAAATATGACCTGTAGACTGCGCCAATGGTTTTCTGGCTTCGGGCCCCTGTAGCTGTCACAGTTGACCGATCACGACCAAAAGAGGATGTCATCCTCTAGGCATTATATGGAGTCAACCAGGCAAGTTACAATGAAATCCTTCCACAAATACGACCTATAGAGTATGCTAAAGATTTTTGGGCTCGTGCAGCCATCAAGGCTAAATGATCGCGACCAAAAGGGGATGTTCTCATCTAAACATTATTTGGAGTCATCCTACCAAGGTACAATGAAATCCCTTCATAAATATGACCTGTAGACTGTGCTGAAGATTTTCGGGCTTCGGGACCCTGTAGCCGACAGAGTTGCTCAATCTTGTCCAAAGGGGGACGTTCTCATCTAGACATTATATGAAGTCAACCTACCAAGTTACAATGAAATCCCTTCATAAATTTGACCTGTAGACTGTGCTAAAGGTTTTCGGGCTTCGGGCAGCCATCGTGGTTGAATGATCGCAACCAAAAGGGGACATTCTCGTCTGGGCATCATCTGGACTGATCCTACGAAGTTACAACGAAATCCCTTCATAAATATGACCTGTAGATTATGCTCAAGGTGTTTTGGGGGATTCGGGCCCCTGTAGCTGTCACAGTTGACCAATCACGACCAAAAGGGGATGTCATCATCTGGGCATTATATGGAGTCAACCTAACAAGTTACAATAAAATTCTTCCATAAATACGACCTACAGATTATATTAAAGGATTTTGGGCTCGGGCAGCCATCAAGGCTGAATGATCGCGACCAAAAGGGATCGTTCTCATCTATACATTATTTGGAGTCATCCCATGAAGCCTCAATGAAATCCCTTCATAAATATGACATGTGGTCTGTGATAAAGATTTTCGAGCTTCGGGCCCCTGTAGCCGTCACTTTTGCCCAATCGTGTTCAAAAGGGGACGTCCTCGTCTAGACATTATATGAAGTCAACCTACCAAGTTTCAATGAAATCCCTTCAGAAATATGACCTGTAGACTTTGCTAAAGGTTTTCAGGCTACGGGCTCGAGCAGCCATCATGGTCGAATCATCGCAACCAAAAGGGCACATTCTCATCTGGGCATCATCTGGAGTAATCCTACGAAGTTACAATGAAATCCCTTCATAAATATGACCTGTAGCCTGTGCTAAAGGTTTTTGGACTTTGAGCTCGGGCAGTCATCATGGTTGAATGATCGCAACCAAAGGGGACAATCTCATCAGGGCATCATCTGGAGTGATCCTACGAAGTTACAATGAAATCCCTTCATAAATATGACCTGTAGACTGTGCTCAAGGTTTTTGGGCTTCGGTCACTTGTAGCCATCACAGCTGACCAATCACGACCAAAAGGGGATGTCATCATCTAGGCATTATATGGAGTCAGCCTAATAGGTTACAATGAAATCCTTCCATAAATATGACCTTTTACCTATACTAAAGGTTTTTGGGCTCGGGCACCCATCAAGGCTGAATGATCGCGATCAAAATGGGACGTTCTCATCTAGACATTATTTGGAGTCATCCTAGCAAGTTACAATGAAATCCCCTAATAAATATGACCTGTGGACTGTGCTTAAGATTTTTGGGCTTTGGGCTCTGGCAGCCATCATGGTTGAATGATCGCAACCAAAAGGGGACATTATCATCTGGACACTATTTGAAGTCATCCTACCAAGCTACAATGAAATCCCTTTGTAATTATGACCTGTGGACTGTTCTAAACGTTTTCGGGCTTTGGGCCCCTGAAGCCATCACAGTTGCCCAAACGTGTCCAAAAGGGACGTTCTCATTTAGACATTATATAAAGTCAACCTACCAAGTTACAATGAAATCCCTTCATAAATATGACCTGTAGACTGTGCTAAAGGTTTTCGGGCTTCGGGCTCGGGCAGCCATCATGGTTGAATGCTTGCAACCAAAGGGGACAATCTCACCTGGGCATCATCTGGAGTGATCCTGCGAAGGTACAATGAAATCCCTTCATAAATATGACCTGTAGACTGTACTCAAAGTTTTCGGGCTTCGGGCACCTGTAGCCATCACAGTTGACCAATCACGACCAAAAGGGGATGTCATCATCTAGGCATTATATGGAGTCAAGCTAACAGGTTACAATGAAATCCTTCTATAAATATAACCTTTTGCCTATGCTAAAGGTTTTGGGGCTCGAGCACCCATCAAGGCTGAATGATCACGGCATAAATGGGACGTTCTCATCTAGACATTATTTGGAGTCATCCTACCAAGTTACAATGAAATTACCTTCATAAATATGACCTGTAGACAGTGCAAAAGGTTTTCGGGCTTCGGTCACCTTTAGCAATCAAAGTTGCCCAATCATGTCCAAAAGGGGACGTTCTCATCTAGACATTATATGAAGTTAACCTACCAAGTTACAATGAAATCCCTTCATAAATATGACCTGTAGACTGTGCTTAAGGCTTTCGGGCTTCTGGCTCGGGCAGCCATCATGGTTGAATGATCGCAACCAAAGGGGATAATCTCATCTGGGCATCATCTGGGGTGGTCCTACGAAGTTACAATGAAATCCCTTCATAAATATGACCTGTAGACTGTGCTCAAGGTTTTTGGGCTTCGGGTACTTGTAGCCATCACAGCTGACCAATCACGACCAAAAGGGGATGTCATCATCTAGGCATTATGTGGAGTCAACCTAATAGGTTACCATGAAAGCCTTCCATAAATATGACCGTTTACCTATACTAAAGGTTTTTGGGCTCGGGCACCGATCAAGGCTGAATGATCGCGATCAAAATGGGACGTTCTCATCTAGACATTATTTGGCGTCATCCTAGCAAGTTACAATGAAATCTCCTCATAAATATGACCTGTGGACTGTGCTTAAGATTTTAGGGCTTTGGGCTCTGGCAGCCATCATGGTTGAATGATCGCAACCAAAAGGGGACATTCTCATCTGGACACTATTTGGAGTCATCCTACCAAGCTACAATGAAATCCCTTTGTAATTATGACCTGTAGACTGTTCTGAAGGTTTTCGGGCTTTGGGCCCCTGAAGCCGTCACAGTTGACCAAACGTGTCCAAAAGGGGACGTTCTCATCTAGACATTATATGAAATCAACCTACCAAGTTACAATGAAATCCCTTCATAAATATGACCTGTAGACTGTGCTAAAGGTTTTCGGGCTTCGGGCTCGGGCAGCCATCATGGTTGAATGATCGCTTCCAAAGGGGACAATCTCACCTGGGCATCATCTGGAGTGATCCTGCGAAGTTACACTGAAATCCCTTCATAAATATGACCTGTAGACTGTACTCAAGGTTTTCGGGCTTCGGGCACCTGTAGCCATCACATTTGACCAATCACGACCAAAAGGGGATGTCATCATCAAGGCATTATATGGAGTCAACCTAACAGGTTACAATGAAATCTTTCTATAAATATAACCTTTTGCCTATGCTAAAGGTTTTTGGGCTCGGGCACCCATCAAAGCTGAATGATCGCGATCAAAATGGGACGTTCTCATCTAGACTTTATTTGGAGTCATCCTACCAAGTTACAATGAAATCCCTCATAAATAAGACCTGTAGACTGTGCTAAAGGTTTTCGGGCTTCGGGCACCTTTAGCCGTCACAGTAGCCTAATCATGTCCAAAAGAGGACGTTCTCATCTAGACATTATATGAAGTTAACCAACCAAGTTACAATGAAATCCCTTCATAAATATGACCTGTAGACTGAGCTAAAGGTTTTCGGACTTCGGGCTCGGGCAGCCATCATGGTTGAATGGTCGCAACCAAAGGGGACAATCTCATCTGGGCATCATCTGGAGTGATCCTGCGAAGTTAGAATGAAATCCCTTCATAAATATGATCTGTAGACTGTTCTCAAGGTTTTCGGGCTTCGGGCATCTGTAGCCATCACAGCTGACCAATCACGACCAAAAGGGCATGTCATCATCTAGGCATTATATGGAGTCAACCTAACAGGTTACAATGAAATCCTTCTATAAATATAACCTTTTGCCTATGCTAAAGGTTTTTGGGCTCGGGCACCCATCAAGGCTGAATGGTCACGGCCAAGATGGGACATTCTTATCTAGACATTATTTGGAGTCATCCTACCAAATTACAATGAAATCCCTTCGTAAATATGACCTGTAGACAATGCAAAATGTTTTCGGGCTTCGGGCACTTTTAGCCGTCAAATTTGCCGAATCATGTTCAAAATGGGACGTTCTCATCTAGACATTACATGAAGTCAACCTACCAAGTTACAATGAAATTCCTTCATAAATATGACCTGTAGACTGCGCCAATGGTTTTCGGGCTTCGGGCCCCTGTAGCTGTCACAGTTGACCGATCACGACCAAAAGAGGATGTCATCCTCTAGGCATTATATGGAGTCAACCAGGCAAGTTACAATGAAATCCTTCCACAAATACGACCTATAGAGTATGCTAAAGATTTTTGGGCTCGTGCAGCCATCAAGGCTAAATGATCGCGACCAAAAGGGGATGTTCTCATCTAAACATTACTTGGAGTCATCCTACCAAGGTACAATGAAATCCCTTCATAAATATGACCTGTAGACTGTGCTGAAGATTTTCGGGCTTCGGGACCCTGTAGCCGACAGAGTTGCTCAATCTTGTCCAAAGGGGGACGTTCTCATCTAGACATTATATGAAGTCAACCTACCAAGTTACAATGAAATCCCTTCATAAATTTGACCTGTAGACTGTGCTAAAGGTTTTCGGGCTTCGGGCAGCCATCGTGGTTGAATGATCGCAACCAAAAGGGGACATTCTCGTCTGGGCATCATCTGGACTGATCCTACGAAGTTACAACGAAATCCCTTCATAAATATGACCTGTAGATTATGCTCAAGGTGTTTTGGGGGATTCGGGCCCCTGTAGCTGTCACAGTTGACCAATCACGACCAAAAGGGGATGTCATCATCTGGGCATTATATGGAGTCAACCTAACAAGTTACAATAAAATTCTTCCATAAATACGACCTACAGATTATATTAAAGGATTTTGGGCTCGGGCAGCCATCAAGGCTGAATGATCGCGACCAAAAGGGATCGTTCTCATCTATACATTATTTGGAGTCATCCCATGAAGCCTCAATGAAATCCCTTCATAAATATGACATGTGGTCTGTGATAAAGATTTTCGAGCTTCGGGCCCCTGTAGCCGTCACTTTTGCCCAATCGTGTTCAAAAGGGGACGTCCTCGTCTAGACATTATATGAAGTCAACCTACCAAGTTTCAATGAAATCCCTTCAGAAATATGACCTGTAGACTTTGCTAAAGGTTTTCAGGCTACGGGCTCGAGCAGCCATCATGGTCGAATCATCGCAACCAAAAGGGCACATTCTCATCTGGGCATCATCTGGAGTAATCCTACGAAGTTACAATGAAATCCCTTCATAAATATGACCTGTAGCCTGTGCTAAAGGTTTTTGGACTTTGAGCTCGGGCAGTCATCATGGTTGAATGATCGCAACCAAAGGGGACAATCTCATCAGGGCATCATCTGGAGTGATCCTACGAAGTTACAATGAAATCCCTTCATAAATATGACCTGTAGACTGTGCTCAAGGTTTTTGGGCTTCGGTCACTTGTAGCCATCACAGCTGACCAATCACGACCAAAAGGGGATGTCATCATCTAGGCATTATATGGAGTCAGCCTAATAGGTTACAATGAAATCCTTCCATAAATATGACCTTTTACCTATACTAAAGGTTTTTGGGCTCGGGCACCCATCAAGGCTGAATGATCGCGATCAAAATGGGACGTTCTCATCTAGACATTATTTGGAGTCATCCTAGCAAGTTACAATGAAATCCCCTAATAAATATGACCTGTGGACTGTGCTTAAGATTTTTGGGCTTTGGGCTCTGGCAGCCATCATGGTTGAATGATCGCAACCAAAAGGGGACATTATCATCTGGACACTATTTGAAGTCATCCTACCAAGCTACAATGAAATCCCTTTGTAATTATGACCTGTGGACTGTTCTAAACGTTTTCGGGCTTTGTGCCCCTGAAGCCATCACAGTTGCCCAAACGTGTCCAAAAGGGACGTTCTCATTTAGACATTATATAAAGTCAACCTACCAAGTTACAATGAAATCCCTTCATAAATATGACCTGTAGACTGTGCTAAAGGTTTTCGGGCTTCGGGCTCGGGCAGCCATCATGGTTGAATGCTTGCAACCAAAGGGGACAATCTCACCTGGGCATCATCTGGAGTGATCCTGCGAAGGTACAATGAAATCCCTTCATAAATATGACCTGTAGACTGTACTCAAAGTTTTCGGGCTTCGGGCACCTGTAGCCATCACAGTTGACCAATCACGACCAAAAGGGGATGTCATCATCTAGGCATTATATGGAGTCAAGCTAACAGGTTACAATGAAATCCTTCTATAAATATAACCTTTTGCCTATGCTAAAGGTTTTGGGGCTCGAGCACCCATCAAGGCTGAATGATCACGGCAAAAATGGGACGTTCTCATCTAGACATTATTTGGAGTCATCCTACCAAGTTACAATGAAATTACCTTCATAAATATGACCTGTAGACAGTGCAAAAGGTTTTCGGGCTTCGGTCACCTTTAGCAATCAAAGTTGCCCAATCATGTCCAAAAGGGGACGTTCTCATCTAGACATTATATGAAGTTAACCTACCAAGTTACAATGAAATCCCTTCATAAATATGACCTGTAGACTGTGCTTAAGGCTTTCGGGCGTCGGGCTCGGGCAGCCATCATGGTTGAATGATCGCAACCAAAGTGGATAATCTCATCTGGGCATCATCTGGGGTGGTCCTACGAAGTTACAATGAAATCCCTTCATAAATATGACCTGTAGACTGTGCTCAAGGTTTTTGGGCTTCGGGTACTTGTAGCCATCACAGCTGACCAATCACGACCAAAAGGGGATGTCATCATCTAGGCATTATATGGAGTCAACCTAATAGGTTACCATGAAAGCCTTCCATAAATATGACCTTTTACCTATACTAAAGGTTTTTGGGCTCGGGCACCGATCAAGGCTGAATGATCGCGATCAAAATGGGACGTTCTCATCTAGACATTATTTGGCGTCTTCCTAGCAAGTTACAATGAAATCTCCTCATAAATATGACCTGTGGACTGTGCTTAAGATTTTTGGGCTTTGGGCTCTGGCAGCCATCATGGTTGAATGATCGCAACCAAAAGGGGACATTCTCATCTGGACACTATTTGGAGTCATCCTACCAAGCTACAATGAAATCCCTTTTTAATTATGACCTGTAGACTGTTCTGAAGGTTTTCGGGCTTTGGGCCCCTGAAGCCGTCACATTTGACCAAACGTGTCCAAAAGGGGACGTTCTCATCTAGACATTATATGAAATCAACCTACCAAGTTACAATGAAATCCCTTCATAAATATGACCTGTAGACTGTGCTAAAGGTTTTCGGGCTTCGGACTCGGGCAGCCATCATGGTTGAATGATCGCTTCCAAAGGGGACAATCTCACCTGGGCATCATCTGGAGTGATCCTGCGAAGTTACACTGAAATCCCTTCATAAATATGACCTGTAGACTGTACTCAAAGTTTTCGGGCTTCAGGCACCTGTAGCCATCACATTTGACCAATCACGACCAAAAGGGGATGTCATCATCTAGGCATTATATGGAGTCAACCTAACAGGTTACAATGAAATCTTTCTATAAATATAACCTTTTGCCTATGCTAAAGGTTTTTGGGCTCGGGCACCCATCAAAGCTGAATGATCGCGATCAAAATGGGACGTTCTCATCTAGACATTATTTGGAGTCATCCTACCAAGTTACAATGAAATCCCTCATAAATAAGACCTGTAGACTGTGCTAAAGGTTTTCGGACTTCGGGCACCTTTAGCCGTCACAGTAGCCTAATCATGTCCAAAAGAGGACGTTCTCATCTAGACATTATTTGGAGTCATCCTACCAAGTTACAATGAAATTACCTTCATAAATATGACCTGTAGACAGTGCAAAAGGTTTTCGGGCTTCGGTCACCTTTAGCAATCAAAGTTGCCCAATCATGTCCAAAAGGGGACGTTCTCATCTAGACATTATATGAAGTTAACCAACCAAGTTACAATGAAATCCCTTCATAAATATGACCTGTAGACTGTGCTAAAGGTTTTCGGACTTCGGGCTCGGGCAGCCATCATGGTTGAATGGTCGCAACCAAAGGTGACAATCTCATCTGAGCATCATCTGGAGTGATCCTGCGAAGTTAGAATGAAATCCCTTCATAAATATGATCTGTAGACTGTTCTCAAGGTTTTCGGGCTTCGGGCATCTGTAGCCATCACAGTTGACCAATCACGACCAAAAGGGCATGTCATCATCTAGGCATTATATGGAGTCAACCTAACAGGTTACAATGAAATCCTTCTATAAATATAACCTTTTGCCTATGCTGAAGGTTTTTGGGCTCGGGCACCCATCAAGGCTGAATGGTCACGGCCAAGATGGGACATTCTTATCTAGACATTATTTGGAGTCATCCTACCAAATTACAATGAAATCCCTTCGTAAATATGACCTGTAGACAGTGCAAAATGTTTTCGGGCTTCGGTCAATTTTAGCCGTCAAAGTTGCCGAATCATGTTCAAAAGGGGACGTTGTCATCTAGACATTACATGAAGTCAACCTACCAAGTTACAATGAAATTCCTTCATAAATATGACCTGTAGACTGCGCCCATGCTTTTCGGGCTTCGGGCCCCTGCAGCTGTCACAGTTGACCGATCACGACCAAAAGAGGATGTCATCCTCTAGGCATTATAAGGAGTCAACCAGGCAAGTTACAATGAAATCCTTCCACAAATACGACCTATAGACTATGCTAAAGATTTTTGGCTCGTGCAGCCATCAAGGCTGAAGGATCGCGACCAAAAGGGGATGTTCTCATCCAAACATTATTTGGAGTCATCCTACCAAGGTACAATGAAATCCCTTCATAAATATGTCCTGTAGACTGTGCTAAAGATTTTCGGGCTTCGGGCCCCTGTAGCCGACAGAGTTGCTCAATCTTGTCCAAAGGGGGATGTTCTCATCTAGACATTATATGAAGTCAACCTACCAAGTTACAATGAAATCCCTTCGTAAATTTGACCTGTAGACTGTGCTAAAGGTTTTCGGGCTTCGGGCAGCCATCGCGGTTGAATGATCGCAACCAAAAGGGGACATTCTCGTCTGAGCATCATCTGGACTGATCCTACGAAGTTACAACGAAATCCCTTCATAAATATGACCTGTAGACTATGCTCAAGGTGTTTTGGGGGATTCGGGCCCCTGTAGCTGTCACAGTTGACCAATCACGACCAAAAGGGGATGTCATCATCTGGGCATTATATGGAGTCAACCTAACAAGTTACAATAAAATTCTTCCATAAATACGACCTACAGATTATATTAAAGGATTTTGGGCTCGGGCAGCCATCAAGGCTGAATGATCGCGACCAAAAGGGATCCTTCTCATCTATACATTATTTGGAGTCATCCCATGAAGCCACAATGAAATCCCTTCATAAATATGACCTGTGGTCTGTGATAAAGATTTTCGAGCTTCGGGCCCCTGTAGCCGTCACTGTTGCCCAATCGTGTTCAAAAGGGGACGTCCTCGTCTAGACATTATGTGAAGTCAACCTACCAAGTTTCAATGAAATCCCTTCAGAAATATGACCTGTAGACTGTGCTAAAGGTTTTCAGGCTACGGGCTCGAGCAGCCATCATGGTTGAATCATCGCAACGAAAAGGGCACATTCTCATCTGAGCATCATCTGGAGTAATCCTACGAAGTTACAATGAAATCCCTTCATAAATATGACCTGTAGCCTGTGCTAAAGTTTTTTGGACTTTGAGCTCGGGCAGCCATCATGGTTGAATGATCGCAACCAAAGGGGACAATCTCATCTGGGCATCATCTGGAGTGATCCTACGAAGTTACAATGAAATCCCTTCATAAATATGACCTGTAGACTGTGCTCAAGGTTTTTGGGCTTCGGTCACTTGTAGCCATCACAGCTGACCAATCACGACCAAAAGGGGATGTCATCATCTAGGCATTATATGGAGTCAGCCTAATAGGTTACAATGAAATCCTTCCATAAATATGACCTTTTACCTATACTAAAGGTTTTTGGGCTCGGGCACCCATCAAGGCTGAATGATCGCGATCAAAATGGGACGTTCTCATCTAGACATTATTTGGAGTCATCCTAGCAAGTTACAATGAAATCCCCTAATAAATATGACCTGTGGACTGTGCTTAAGATTTCTGGGCTTTAGGCTCTGGCAGCCATCATGGTTGATTGATCGCAACCAAAAGGGGACATTATCATCTGGACACTATTTGGAGTCATCCTACCAAGCTACAATGAAATCCCTTTGTAATTATGACCTGTAGACTGTTCTAAAGGTTTTCGGGCTTTGGGCCCCTGAAGCCGTCACAGGTGCCCAAACGTGTCCAAAAGGGGACGTTCTCATTTAGACATTATATAAAGTCAACCTACCAAGTTACAATGAAATCCCTTCATAAATTTGACCTGTAGACTATGCTAAAGGTTTTCGGGCTTCGGGCTCGGGCAGCCATCATGGTTGAATGATCGCAACCAAAGGAGACAATCTCACCTGGGCATCATCTGGAGTGATCCTGCGAGGTTACACTGAAATCCCTTCATAAATATGACCTGTAGACTGTACTCAAGGTTTTCGGGCTTCGGGCACCTGTAGCCATCACAGTTGACCAATCACGACCAAAAGGGGATGTCATCATCTAGGCATTATATGGAGTCAACCTAACAGGTTACAATGAAATCCTTCTATAAATATAACCTTTTGCCTATGCTAAAGGTTTTTGGGCTCGGGCACCCATCAAAGCTGAATGATCGTGATCAAAATGGGACGTTCTCATCTAGACATTATTTGGAGTCATCCTACCAAGTTACAATGAAATCCCCTCATAAATATGACCTGTAGACTGTGCTAAAGGTTTTCGGGCTTCGGGCACCTTTAGCCGTCACAGTAGCCTAATCATGTCCAAAAGAGGACGTTCTCATCTAGACATTATATGAAGTTAACCAACCAAGTTACAATGAAATCCCTTCATAAATATGACCTGTAGACTGTGCTAAAGGTTTTCGGACTTCGGGCTCGGGCAGCCATCATGGTTGAATGGTCGCATCCAAAGGGGACACTCTCATCTGGGCATCATCTGGAGTGATCCTGCGAAGTTACAATGAAATCCCTTCATAAATATGATCTGTAGACTGTGCTCAAGGTTTTCGGGCTTCGGGCATCTGTAGCCATCACAGTTGACCAATCACGACGAAAAGGGCATGTCATCATCTAGGCATTATATGGAGTCAACCTAACAGGTTACAATGAAATCCTTCTATAAATATAACCTTTTGCCTATGCTAAAGGTTTTTGGGCTTGGGCACCCATCAAGGCTGAATGATCACGGCCAAAATAGGACGTTCTTATCTAGACATTATTTGGAGTCATCCTACCAAATTACAATGAAATCCCTTTGTAAATATGACCTGTAGACAGTGCAAAATGTTTTCGGGCTTCGGGCACTTTTAGCCGTCAAAGTTGCCGAATCATGTCCAAAAGGGGACGTTCTCATCTAGACATTACATGAAGTCAACCTACGAAGTTACAATGAAATCCCTTCATAAATATGACCTGTAGACTGTGCTTAAGATTTTGGGGCTTCGGGCTCGGGCACCCATCATGGTTGAATGATCGCAACCAAAGGGGCAATCTCATCAGGGCATCATCTGGAGTGATCGTGCGAAGTTACAATGAAATACCTTCATAAATATGACCTGTAGACTGCGCCCATGGTTTTCGGGCTTCGGGTCCCTGTAGCTGTCACAGTTGACCGATCACGACCAAAAGAGGATGTCATCCTGTATGCATTATATGGAGTCAACCTAGCAAGTTACAATGAAATCCTTCCACAAATACGACCTACAGACTATGCTAAAGAATTTTGGGCTCGGGCAGCCATCAAGGCTGAATGATCGCGACCAAAAGGGGATGTTCTCATCTAGACATTATTTGGAGTCATCCTACCAAGGTACAATGAAATCCCTTCATAAATATGACCTGCAGACTGTGCTAAAGATTTTCGGGCTTCGGGCCCCTGTAGCCGACAGAGTTGCTCAATCTTGTCCAAAGGGGGATGTTCTCATCTAGATATTATATGAAGTCAACCTACCAAGTTACAATGAAATCCCTTCGTAAATTTGACCTGTAGACTGTGCTAAAGGTTTTCGGGCTTCGGGCAGCCATCGTGGTTGAATGATCGCAACCAAAAGGGGACATTCTCGTCTGGGCATCATCTGGACTTATCCTACGAAGTTACAACGAAATCCCTTCATAAATATGACCTGTAGACTATGCTCAAGGTGTTTTGGGGGATTCGGGCCCCTGTAGCTGTCACAGTTGACCAGTCACGACCAAAAGGGGATGTCATCATCTGGGCATTATATGGAGTCAACCTAACAAGTTACAATAAAATTCTTCCATAAATACGACCTACAGATTATATTAAAGGATTTTGGGCTCGGGCAGCCATCAAGGCTGAATGATCGCGACCAAAAGGGATCGTTCTCATGTATACATTATTTGGAGTCATCCCATGAAGCCACAATGAAATCCCTTCATAAATATGACCTGTGGTCTGTGATAAAGATTTTCGAGCTTCGGGCCCCTGTAGCCGTCACTGTTGCCCAATCGTGTTCAAAAGGGGACGTCCTCGTCTAGACATTATATGAAGTCAACCTACCAAGTTTCAATGAAATCCCTTCAGAAATGTGACCTGTAGACTGTGCTAAAGGTTTTCAGGCTACGGGCTCTAGCAGCCATCATGGTCGAATCATCGCAACCAAAAGGGCACATTCTCATCTGGGCATCATCTGGAGTAATCCTCCGAAGTTACAATGAAATCCCTTCATAAATATGACCTGCAGCCTGTGCTAAAGGTTTTTGGACTTTGAGCTCGGGCAGCCATCATGGTTGAATGATCGCAACCAAAGGGGACAATCTCATCTGGGCATCATCTGGAGTGATCCTACGAAGTTACAATGAAATCCCTTCATAAATATGACCTGTAGACTGTGCTCAAGGTTTTTGGGCTTCGGTCACTTGTAGCCATCACAGCTGACCAATCACGACCAAAAGGGGATGTCATCATCTAGGCATTATATGGAGTCAGCCTAATAGGCTACAATGAAATCCTTCCATAAATATGACCTTTTACCTATACTAAAGGTTTTTGGGCTCGGGCACCCATCAAGGCTGAATGATCGCGATCAAAATGGGACGTTCTCATCTAGACATTATTTGGAGTCATCCTAGCTAGTTACAATGAAATCCCCTAATAAATGTGACCTGTGGACTGTGCTTAAGATTTTTGGGCTTTAGGCTCTGGCAGCCATCATGGTTGATTGATCGCAACCAAAAGGGGACATTATCATCTGGACACTATTTGGAGTCATCCTACCAAGCTACAATGAAATCCCTTTGTAATTATGAACTGTAGACTGTTCTAAAGGTTTTCGGGCTTTGGGCCCCTGAAGCTGTCACACGAGCCCAAACGTGTCCAAAAGGGGGCGTTCTCATTTAGACATTATATAAAATCAACCTACCAAGTTACAATGAAATCCCTTCATAAATTTGACCTGTAGACTGTGCTAAAGGTTTTCGGGCTTCGGGCTCGGGCAACCATCATGGTTGAATGCTTGCAACCAAAGGGGACAATATCACCTGGGCATCATCTGGAGTGATCCTGCGAAGTTACAATGAAATCCCTTCATAAATATGACCTGTAGACTGTACTCAAGGTTTTCGGGCTTCGGGCACCTGTAGCCATCACAGTTGACCAATCACGACCAAAAGGGGATGTCATCATCTAGGCATTATATGGAGTCAACCTAACAGGTTACAATGAAATCCTTCTATAAATATAACCTTTTGCCTATGCTAAAGGTTTTTGGGCTCGGGCACCCATCAAGGCTGAATGATCACGGCCAAAATGGGACGTTCTTATCTAGACATTATTTGGAGTCATCCTACCAAATTACAATGAAATCCCTTCGTAAATATGACCTGTAGGCAGTGCAAAATGGTTTCGGTCTTCGGGCACCTTTAGCCGTCAAAGTTGCTCAATCATGTCCAAAAGGGGACGTTCTCATCTAGACATTACATGAAGTCAACCTACCAAGTTACAGTGAAATCCCTTCATAAATATTACCTGTAGACTGTGCTTAAGGTTTTGGGGCTTCGGGCTCGGGCAGCCATCATGGTTGAATGATCGCAACCAAAGGGGCAATCTCATCAGGGCATCATCTGGAGTGATCCCGCGAAGTTACAGTGAAATCCCTTCATAAATATGACCTGTAGACTGCGCTCATGGTTTTCGGGCTTCGGGCCCCTGTAGCTGTCACAGTTGGCCGATCACGACCAAAAGAGGATGTCATCCTCTAGGCATAATATGGAGTCAACCTAGCAGGTTACAATGAAATCCTTCCACAAATACGACCTATAGACTACGCCAAAAAATTTTGGGCTCGGGCAGCCATCAAGGCTGAATGATCGCGACCAAAAGGGGATGTTCTCATCTAGACATTATTTGGAGTCATCCTACCAAGGTACAATGAAATCCCTTCATAAATATGACCTGTAGACTGTGCTCAAGATTTTCGGGCTTCGGGCCCCTGTAGCCGACAGAGTTGCTCAATCTTGTCCAAAGGGGGACTTTCTCATCTAGACATTACATGAAGTCAACCTACCAAGTTACAATGAAATCCCTTCATAAATTTGACCTGTAGACTGTGCTAAAGGTTTTCGGGCTTCCGGCAGCCGTCGTGGTTGAATGATCGGAACCAAAAGGGGACATTCTCGTCTGGGCATCATCTGGACTGATCCTACGAAGTTACAACGAAATCCCTTCATAAATATGACCTGTAGACTATGCTCAAGGTGTTTTTGGGGCTTCGGGCCCCTGTAGCTGTCACAGTTGACCAATCACGACCAAAAGGGGATGTCATCATCTCGGCATTATATGGAGTCAACCTAACAAGTTACAAAAAAATTCTTCCATAAATACGACCTACAGATTATATTAAAGGATTTTGGGCTCGGGCAGCCATCAAGGCTGAATGATCGCGACCAAAAGGGATCGTTCTCATCTATACATTATTTGGAGTCATCCCATGAAGCCACAATGAAATCCCCTCATAAATATGACCTGTGGTCTGTGATAAAGATTTTCGAGCTTCGGGCCCCTGTAGCCGTCACTATTGCACAATTGTGTTCAAAAGGGGACGTCCTCGTTTAGACATTATATGAAGTCAACCTGCCAGGTTTCAATGAAATCCCTTCAGAAATATGACCTGTAGACTGTGCTAAAGGTTTTCAGGCTACGGGCTCGAGCAGCCATCATGGTTGAATCATCGCAACCAAAATGGCACATTCTCATCTGGGCATCATCTGAAGTAATCCTACGAAGTTACAATGAAATCCCTTCATAAATATGACCTGTAGCCTGTGCTAAAGGTTTTTGGACTTTGAGCTCGGGCAGCCATCATGGTTGAATGATCGCAACCAAAGGGGACAATCTCATCTGGGCATCATCTGGAGTGATCCTAGGAAGTTACAATGAAATCCCTTCATAAATATGACCTGCAGACTGTGCTCAAGGTTTTTGGGCTTCGGGCACTTGTAGCCATCACAGCTGACCAATCAGGACCAAAAGGGGATGTCATCATGTAGGCATTATATGGAGTCAACCTAATAGGTTACAATGAAACCCTTCCATAAATATGACCTTTTACCTATACTAAAGGTTTTTGGGCTCGGGCACCAATCATGGCTGAATGATCGCGATCAAAATGGAACGTTCTCATCTAGACATTATTTGGAGTCATCCTAGCAAGTTACAATGAAATCCCCTCTTAAATATGAGCTGTGGACTGTGCTTAAGATTTTTGGGCTTTGGGCTCTGGCAGCCATCGTAGGTAAATGATCGCAACCAAAAGGGGACATTCTCATCTGGACACTATTTGGAGTCATCCTACCAAGCTACAATGAAATCCCTTTGTGATTATGACCTGTAGACTGTTCTAAAGGTTTTCGGGCTTTGGTCCCCTGAAGCCGTCACAGTTGCCCAAACGTGTCCAAAAGGGGACGTTCTCATCTAGACATCATATAACGTCAACCTACCAAGTTACAATGAAATCCCTTCATAAAAATGACCTGTAGACTGTGCTAAAGGTTTTCGGGCTTCGGGCTCGGGCAGCCATCATGGTTGTATGATCGCAACCAAAGGGGACAATCTCACCTGGGCATCATCTGGAGTGATCCTACGAAGTTACAATGAAATCCCTTCATAAATATGACCTGTAGACTGTACTCAAGGTTTTCGGGCTTCGGGCACCTGTAGCCATCACAGTTGACCAATCACGACCAAAAGGGGATGTCATCATCTAGGCATTATATGGGGTCAACCTAACAGGTTACAATGAAATCCTTCTATAAATATAACCTTTTGCCTATGCTATAGGTTTTTGGGCTCGGGCACCCATCAAGGCTGACTGATCGCGATCAAAATGGGACCTTCTCATCTAGACATTATTTGGAGTCATCCTACCAAGTTACAATGAAATCCCCTCATAAATATGACCTGTAGACTGTGCTAAAGGTTTTCGAGCTTCGGGCCCCTGTAGCCGTCACTGCCGCCCAATCGTGTTCAAAAGGGGACGTCCTCGTCTAGACATTATATGAAGTCAACCTACCAAGTTTCAATGAAATCCCTTGAGAAATATGACCTGTAGACTGTGCTAAAGGTTTTCAGGCTACGGGCTCGAGCAGCCATCATGGTTGAATGATTGCAACCAAAAGGGCACATTCTCATCTGGGCATCATCTGGAGTAACCCTTCGAAGTTACAATGAAATCCCTTCATAAATATGACCTGTAGCCTGTGCTAAATGTTTTTGGACTTTGAGCTCGGGCAGGCGTCATGGTTGAATGATTGCAACCAAAAGGGGACATTCCCATCTGGGCATCATCTGGAGTCAACATAACAATTTACAATGAAATTCATCCATAAATACGACCTACAGACCTACAGATCGCTAATGGGTTTTGGGTTCGGGCAGCCATCAAGGCTGAATGATCGCGACCAAAAGGGGACGTTGTCATCTAGACATTATTTGGAGTCATCCTACCAAGCTACAATGAAATCCCTTCATAAATATGACCTATAGACTGTGCTAAAGGTTTTCGGGCTTCGGGCCTCTGTAGCCGTCGCAGTTGCTCAATCGTGTCCAAAAGGAGACGTTCTCATCTAGACATTATATGAAGTCAACCTACCAAGTTACAATGAAATCCCTTCATAAATATGACTTGTAGACTGTGCTAAAGGTTTCCGGGCTTCGGGCTCGGGCAGGCATCATGGTTGGATGATCGCAACCAAAAGGTGACATTCTCATCTGGGCATCATCTGGAGTGATCCTACGAAGTTACAATGAAATCTCTTCTTAAATATGACCTGTAGACTGTGCTCAAGGTTTTCGGGCACCTGGAACCGTCACAGTCGAGCAATTACGATCAAAAGGGAATGTCATCAGCTAGGCATTATATGGAGTCAACCTAACAAGTTACAATGAAATCCTTCCATCAATACGACGTATAGACTATGCTAACGGTTTTTGGGCTCGGGCAGCCATCAAGGCTGAATGATCGCGATCAAAAGGGGACGTTCTAATCTAGACATTATTTGGAGTCATCATACCAAGTTACAATGAACTCCCTTCATAAATATGACCTGTAGACTGTGCTAAAGGTTTCCGGGCTTTGGGCTCGGGCAGCCATCATGGTTGAATGATCACAACCAAAAGGGGACATTCTCATCTGGAGTGATCCTACGAAGTTGCAATGAAATCCCTTCATAAATATGACCTGTAGACTGTGCTCAAGGTTTTCCGGCTTCGGGCATCTGTAGCCGTCACAGTTGACCAATTACGACCAAAAGGGGATGTCATCATCCAGGTATTATATGGAGTCAACCTAACAAGTTACAATGAAATCCTTCCATAAATACGACCTATAGACTATGCTAAAAGTTTTTGGGCCCGGGCAGCCATCAAGACTGAATGATCGCGATCAAAAGGGGACGTTCTCATCTAGACATTATTTGGAGTCATCATACCAAGTTACAATGAAATCCCTTCATAAATATGACCTGTAGACTGTGCTCAAGGTTTTCGGGCTTCCGGCACCTGTAGCCGCCACAGTTGACCAATTACGTCCAAAAGGGGATGTCAGCACCTAGGTATTATATGGAGTCTACCTAACAAGTTACAATGAAATCCTTCCATAAATACGACCTATAGATAATGCTAAAGGTTTTTGGGCTCGAGCAGCCATCAAGACTGAATGATCGCGATCAAAAGGTGACGTTCTCCTCTAGACATTATTTGGAGTCATCATACCAAGTTACAATGAAATCCCTTCATAAATGTGACCTGCAGACTGTGCTAAAGGTTTCGGGGCTTTGGGCTGCCATCATGGTTGAATGATCACAACCGAAAGGGGACATTCTCATCTGGAGTGATCCTATGAAGTTACAATGAAATCCCTTCATAAATATGACCTGTAGACTGTGCTCAAGGTTTTCGGGCTTCGGGCACCTGTAGCCGTCACAGTTGACCAATTACGACCAAAAGGGGGTGTCATCATCTAGGTATTATATGGAGTCAACCTAACAAGTTACAATGAAATCCTTCCAAAAATACAACCTATAGACTATGCCAAGGGTTTTTGGGCTCCGGCAGCCATCAAGACTGAATGATCGCGATCAAAAGGGGACGTTCTCATCTAGACATTATTTGGAGTCATCCTACCAAGTTACAATGAAGTCCCTCCATAAATATGACCTGTAGACTGTACTAAAGGTTTTCGGGTTTTGGGCTCGGGCAGTCGTCACGGTTGACAGATCGCAACCAAATGGGGAAGTTCTCATCTAGACATCATATGAAGTCATCCTATCAAGTTACAATGAAATCCCGCCATATAAAATATGACCAGCAGGCTGTGCTAAAAGTTTTTGGGTTTTGGGCTTGGGCAACCATCACGGTTTACAGATCATGACCAAAAGGGGACGTTCTCATCTAGGCATTACACAGAAGCATTCTACCAAGTTATAATGAAATCGCTTCATAAATACGACCTGTAGACTGTGCTAATGGTTTTCGGGCTTGGAAAGCTATACCGATTGACCGATCACGACCAAAAGGGACGTTCTCATCTAGACATGACCCCAAACCTGCATATGAAATTTCGTGACGATCTGACAAGAACTTCGGGGTGTAGCCTGTGCCAAAGGAAAATGTGAACAGACTCACAGACTCACAGACTAACAGACTGCCGCACACGTGATGGCTATAGCTTATCTTGACTTTGTCAAGTTAAGCTAAAAATGAGGGTACCACAGCAAAACGCAACATTTTCCTTTCTCGTGTTTCATATTCAGTGAAACACAAATAAAATTTTGTTTATATAAATTTGTTTTATCACAAATTATTGAAGAGTGCCTATGGGCACTTTTATAACTTGTAATAAAATAAATTTTGATGAACAAATTGAGACCACAACTAGAGGCTCTAAAAAGCCTGTAGTCGCTCACCTGGAAATACATATAATGAAAGTGTCAATGACACTGTAGCTTAACTTGTGTGTTGTGTTTGATGAAAAGGATAATGTTCAATGTTTATGAAAGGATTATGAAATAAGACAAGAATTGTGATAATTGGGAATATGTTCATTTCTGTTCCCTGTGTGCTATGTTCATGTTAAAAATAATATGAGGTGTACACTGTACTAAAGAGCTGAGGGGTGGGTTAATATGACCTCACAGTTAATGTATGTGGCCCTCACAGTTAACGTATATCAACAAAAGTTACCAAGTTATAGTGAAATTATTCCAAAACGGGTTATCCTATCAAGTTACATTAAAATCCCCTCATAAATATGGCCTGTAGACTGTACTAAAGGTTTTCGGGCTTCGGGCCTCTGTAGCTGTCAGTTTCCCAATTGCGTCCAAAGGGGACGTTCTCATCTAGACATTATATGAAGTCAATCTACCAAGTTACAGTGAAATCCCCTAATAAATATGACCTGTAGACTGTGCTAAAGGTTTTTGGGCTTTGGGCTCTGGCAGCTTTCATGGTTGAAGGATCGCAACCAAAAGGGGACATTCTCATCTGGACACTCTTTGGAGTCATCCTACCAAGCTACAATGAAATCCCTTCATAATTATGACCTCTAGACTGTTCTAAAGGTTTTCGGGCTTTGGGCCACTGAAGCCGTCACAGTTGCTCAATCGTGTCCAAAAGGGGACGTTCTCATCTACACATTATATGAAGTCAACCTACCAAGTTACAATGAAATCCATTCATAAAAATGACCTGTAGACTGTGCTAAAGGTTTTCGGGCTCGGGCAGCCATCATGGTTGAATGCTTGCAACCAAAGGGGACAATCTCACCTGGGCATCATCTGGAGTGATCCTGCGAAGTTACAATGAAATCCCTTCATAAATTTGACCTGTAGACTGTACTCAAGGTTTTCGGGCTTCGGGCACCTGTAGCCATCACAGTTGACCAATCACGACCAAAAGGGGATGTCATCATCTAGGCATTATATGGAGTCAACCTAACAGGTTACAATGAAATCCTTCTATAAATATAACCTTTTGCCTATGCTAAAGGTTTTTGGGCTCGGGCACCCATCAAGGCTGAATGATCACGGCAAAAATGGGACGTTCTCATCTAGACATTATTTGGAGTCATCCTACCAAGTTACAATGAAATTACCTTCATAAATATGACCTGTAGACAGTGCAAAAGGTTTTCGGGCTTCGGTCACCTTTAGCAATCAAAGTTGCCCAATCATGTCAAAAAGGGGACGTTCTCATCTAGACATTATATGAAGTTAATCTACCAAGTTACAATGAAATCGCTTCATAAATATGACCTGTAGACTGTGCTCAAGGTTTTTGGGCTTCGGGTACTTGTAGCCATCACAGCTGACCAATCACGACCAAAAGGGGATGTCATCATCTAGGCATTATATGGAGTCAACCTAATAGGTTACCATGAAAGCCTTCCATAAAAATGACCTTTTACCTATACTAAAGGTTTTTGGGCTCGGGCACCCATCAAGGCTGAATGATCGCGATCAAAATGTGACGTTCTCATCTAGACGTTATTTGGCGTCATCCTAGCAAGTTACAATGAAATCTCATAAATATGACCTGTGGACTGTGCTTAAGATTTTTGGGCTTTGGGCTCTGGCAGCCATCATGGTTGAATGATCGCAACCAAAAGGGGACATTCTCATCTGGACACTATTTGGAGTCATCCTACCAAGCTACAATGAAGTCCCTTTATAATTATGACCTGTCGACTGTTCTGAAGGTTTTCGGGCTTTGGGCCCCTGAAGCCGTCACAGTTGCCCAAACGGGTCCAAAAGGGGACGTTCTCATCTAGACATTATATGAAATCAACCTACCAAGTTACAATGAAATCCCTTTATAAATATGACCTGTAGACTGTGCTTAAGGTTTTGGGGCTTCGGGCTCGGGCACCCATCATGGTTGAATGATCGCAACCAAAGGGGCAATCTCATAAGGGCATCATCTGGAGTGATCCTGCGAAGTTACAATGAAATCCCTTCATAAATATGACCTGTAGACTGCGCTCATGGTTTTCGGGCTTCGGGCCCCTGTAGCTGTCACAGTTCACCGATCACGACCAAAAGGGGATGTCATCCTCTAGGCATTATATGGAGTCAACCTAGCAAGTTACAATGAAATCCTTCCACAAATACGACCTATAGACTATGCCAAAACATTTTGGGCTCGGGCACCCATCAAGGCTGAATGATCGCGACCAAAAGGGTATGTTCTCATCTAGACATTATTTGGAGTCATCCTACCAAGGTACAATGAAATCCCTTCATAAATATGACCTGTAGACTGTGCTAAAGATTTTCGGGCTTCGGGCCCCTGTAGCCGACAGAGTTGCTCAATCTTGTCCAAAGGGGGACGTTCTCATCTAGACATTACATGAAGTCAACCTACCAAGTTACAATGAAATCCCTTCATAAATTTGACCTGTAGACTGTGGTAAATGTTTTCGGACTTCGGGCAGCCATCGTGGTTGAATGATCGCAACCAAAATGGGACATTCTCGTCTGGGAATCATCTGGACTGATCCTACGAAGTTACAATGAAATCCCTTCATAAATATGACCTGTAGATTATGCTCAAGGTGTTTTGGGGGATTCGGGCCCCTGTAGCTGTCACAGTTGACCAATCACGACCAAAAGGGGATGTCATCATCTGGGCATTATATGGAGTCATCCTAACAAGTTACAATAAAATTCTTCCATAAATACGACCTACAGATGATATTAAAGGATTTTGGGCTCGGGCAGCCATCAAGGCTGAATGATCGCGACCAAGAGGGATCCTTCTCATCTATACATTATTTGGAGTCATCCCATGAAGCCACAATGAAATCCCTTCATAAATATGACCTGTGGTCCGTGATAAAGATTTTCGAGCTTCGGGCCCCTGTAGCCGTCACTGTTGCCCAATCGTGTTCAAAAGGGGACGCCCTCGTCTGGACATTATATGAAGTCAACCTACCAAGTTTCAGTGAAATCCCTTCAGAAATATGACCTGTAGACTGTGCTAAAGGTTTTCAGGCAACGGGCTCGAGCAGCCATCATGGTTGAATCATCGCAAGCAAAAGGGCACATTCTCATCTGGGCATCATCTGGAGTAATCCTACGAAGTTACAATGAAATCCCTTCATAAATATGACCTGTAGCCTGTGCTAAAGGTTTTTGGACTTTGAGCTCGGGCAGCCATCATGGTTGAATGATCGCAACCAAAGGGGACAATCTCATCTGGGCATCATCTGGAGTGATCCTACGAAGTTACAATGAAATCCCTTCATAAATATGCCCTGTAGACTGTGCTCAAGGTTTTTGGGCTTCGGTCACTTGTAGCCATCACAGCTGACCAATCACGACCAAAAGGGGATGCCATCATCTAGGCATTATATGGAGTCAACCTAATAGGTTACAATGAAATCCTTCCATAAATATGACCTTTTACCTATACTTAAGGTTTTTGGGCTCGGGCACCCATCAAGGCTGAATGATCGCGATCAAAATGGGACGTTCTCATCTAGACATTATTTGGAGTCATCCTACCAAGTTACAATGAAATCCCCTCATAAATATGACCTGTAGACTGTGCTAAAGGTTTTCGGGCTTCGGGCACCTTTAGCCGTCACAGTAGCCTAATCATGTCCAAAAGAGGACGTTCTCATCTAGACATTATATGAAGTTAACCAACCAAGTTACAATGAAATCCCTTCATAAATATGACCTGTAGACTGTGCTAAAGGTTTTCGGACTTCGGGCTCCGGCAGCCATCATGGTTGAATGGTCGCAACCAAAGGGGACAATCTCATCTGGGCATCATCTGGAGTGATCCTGCGAAGTTACAATGAAATCCCTTCATAAATATGATCTGTAGACTGTGCTCAAGGTTTTCGGGCTTCGGGCATCTGTAGCCATCACAGTTGACCAATCACGACCAAAAGGGCATGTCATCATCTAGGCATTATATGGAGTCAACCTAACAGGTTACAATGAAATCCTTCTATAAATATAACCTTTTGCCTATGCTAAAGGTTTTTGGGCTCGGACACCCATCAAGGCTGAATGATCACGGCCAAAATGGGACGTTCTGATCTAGACATTATTTGGAGTCATCCTACCAAATTACAATGAAATCCCTTCGTAAATATGACCTGTAGACAGTGCAAAATGTTTTCGGGCTTCGGGCACTTTTAGCCGTCAGAGTTGCCGAATCATGTCCAAAAGGGGATGTTCTCATCTAGACATTACATGAAGTCAACCTACCAAGTTACAATGAAATCCCTTCATAAATATGACCTGTAGACTGTGCTTAATGTTTTGGGGCTTCGGGCTCGGGCACCCATCATGGTTGAATGATCGCAACCAAAAGGACAATCTCATCAGGGCATCATCTGGAGTGATCCTGCGAAGTTACAATGAAATCCCTTCATAAATACGACCTGTAGACTGCGCCCATGGTTTTCGGGCTTCGAGCCCCTGTAGCTGTCACAGTTGACCGATCACGACCAAAAGAGGATGTCATCCTCTATGCATTATATGGAATCAACCTAGCAAGTTACAATGAAATCCTTCCACAAATACGACCTATAGACTATGCTAAAGATGTTTGGACTCGGGCAGCCATCAAGGCTGAATGATCGCGACCAAAAGGGGATGTTCTCATCTAGACATTATTTGGAGTCATCCTACCAAGGTACAATGAAATCCCTTCATAAATATGACCTGTAGACTGTGCTAAAGATTTTCGGGCTTCGGGCCCCTGTAGCCGACAGAGTTGCTCAATCTTGTCCAAAGGGGGACGTTCTCATCTAGACATTATATGAAGTCAACCTACCAAGTTACAATGAAATCCCTTCATGAATTTGACCTGTAGACTGTGCTAAAGGTTTTCGGGCTTCGGGCAGCCATCGTGGTTGAATGATCGCAACCAAAAGGGGACATTCTCGTCTGGGCATCATCTGGACTGATCCTACGAAGTTACAACGAAATCCCTTCATAAATATGACCTGTAGACTATGCTCAAGGTGTTTCTGGGGCTTCGGGCCCCTGTACCTGTCACAGTTGACCAATCACGACCAAAAGGGGATGTCATCATCTCGGCATTATATGGAGTCAACCTAACAAGTTACAATAAAATTCTTCCATAAATACGACCTACAGATTATATTAAAGGATTTTGGGCTCGGGCAGCCATCAAGGCTGAATGATCGCGACCAAAAGGGATTGTTCTCATCTGTACATTATTTGGAGTCATCCCATGAAGCCACAATGAAATCCCTTCATAAATATGACCTGTGGTCTGTGATAAATATTTTCGAGCTTCGGGCCCTTGTAGCCGTCACTATTGCCCAATCGTGTTCAAAAGGGGACGTCCTCGTCTAGACATTACATGAAGTCAACCTACCAAGTTTCAATGAAATCCCTTCAGAAATATGACCTGTAGACTGTGCTAAAGGTTTTCAGGCTACGGGCTCGAGCAGCCATCATGGTTGAATCATCGCAACCAAAAGGGCACATTCTCATCTAGGCATCATCTGGAGTAATCCTACGAAGTTACAATGAAATCCCTTCATAAATATGACCTGTAGCCTGTGCTGAAGGTTTTTGGACTTTGAGCTCGGGCAGCCATCATGGTTGAATGATCGCAACCAAAGGGGACAATCTCATCTGGGCATCATCTGGGGTGATCCTACGAAGTTACAATGAAATCCCTTCATAAATATGACCTGCAGACTGTGCTCAAGGTTTTTGGGCTTCGGGCACTTGTAGCCATCACAGCTGACCAATCACGACCAAAAGGGGATGTCATCATCTAGGCATTATATGGAGTCAACCTAATAGGTTACAATGAAATCCTTCCATAAATGTGACCTTTTACCTATACTAAAGGTTTTTGGGCTCGGGCACCAATCATGGCTGAATGATCGCGATCAAAATGGAACGTTCTCATCTAGACATTATTTGGAGTCATCCTAGCAAGTTACAATGAAATCCCCTCTTAAATATGAGCTGTGGACTGTGCTTAAGATTTTTGGGCTTTGGGCTCTGGCAGCCATCGTAGGTAAATGATCGCAACCAAAAGGGGACATTCTCATCTGGACACTATTTGGAGTCATCCTACCAAGCTACAATGAAATCCCTTTGTGATTATGACCTGTAGACTGTTCTAAAGGTTTTCGGGCTTTGGTCCCCTGAAGCCGTCACAGTTGCCCAAACGTGTCCAAAAGGGGACGTTCTCATCTAGACATCATATAACGTCAACCTACCAAGTTACAATGAAATCCCTTCATAAAAATGACCTGTAGACTGTGCTAAAGGTTTTCGGGCTTCGGGCTCGGGCAGCCATCATGGTTGTATGATCGCAACCAAAGGGGACAATCTCACCTGGGCATCATCTGGAGTGATCCTACGAAGTTACAATGAAATCCCTTCATAAATATGACCTGTAGACTGTACTCAAGGTTTTCGGGCTTCGGGCACCTGTAGCCATCACAGTTGACCAATCACGACCAAAAGGGGATGTCATCATCTAGGCATTATATGGGGTCAACCTAACAGGTTACAATGAAATCCTTCTATAAATATAACCTTTTGCCTATGCTATAGGTTTTTGGGCTCGGGCACCCATCAAGGCTGACTGATCGCGATCAAAATGGGACCTTCTCATCTAGACATTATTTGGAGTCATCCTACCAAGTTACAATGAAATCCCCTCATAAATATGACCTGTAGACTGTGCTAAAGGTTTTCGAGCTTCGGGCCCCTGTAGCCGTCACTGCCGCCCAATCGTGTTCAAAAGGGACGTCCTCGTCTAGACATTATATGAAGTCAACCTACCAAGTTTCAATGAAATCCCTTGAGAAATATGACCTGTAGACTGTGCTAAAGGTTTTCAGGCTACGGGCTCGAGCAGCCATCATGGTTGAATGATTGCAACCAAAAGGGCACATTCTCATCTGGGCATCATCTGGAGTAACCCTTCGAAGTTACAATGAAATCCCTTCATAAATATGACCTGTAGCCTGTGCTAAATGTTTTTGGACTTTGAGCTCGGGCAGCCGTCATGGTTGAATGATTGCAACCAAAAGGGGACATTCCCATCTGGGCATCATCTGGAGTCAACATAACAATTTACAATGAAATTCATCCATAAATACGACCTACAGACCTACAGATCGCTAATGGGTTTTGGGTTCGGGCAGCCATCAAGGCTGAATGATCGCGACCAAAAGGGGACGTTGTCATCTAGACATTATTTGGAGTCATCCTACCAAGCTACAATGAAATCCCTTCATAAATATGACCTATAGACTGTGCTAAAGGTTTTCGGGCTTCGGGCCTCTGTAGCCGTCGCAGTTGCTCAATCGTGTCCAAAAGGAGACGTTCTCATCTAGACATTATATGAAGTCAACCTACCAAGTTACAATGAAATCCCTTCATAAATATGACTTGTAGACTGTGCTAAAGGTTTCCGGGCTTCGGGCTCGGGCAGGCATCATGGTTGGATGATCGCAACCAAAAGGTGACATTCTCATCTGGGCATCATCTGGAGTGATCCTACGAAGTTACAATGAAATCTCTTCTTAAATATGACCTGTAGACTGTGCTCAAGGTTTTCGGGCACCTGGAACCGTCACAGTCGAGCAATTACGATCAAAAGGGAATGTCATCAGCTAGGCATTATATGGAGTCAACCTAACAAGTTACAATGAAATCCTTCCATCAATACGACGTATAGACTATGCTAACGGTTTTTGGGCTCGGGCAGCCATCAAGGCTGAATGATCGCGATCAAAAGGGGACGTTCTAATCTAGACATTATTTGGAGTCATCATACCAAGTTACAATGAACTCCCTTCATAAATATGACCTGTAGACTGTGCTAAAGGTTTCCGGGCTTTGGGCTCGGGCAGCCATCATGGTTGAATGATCACAACCAAAAGGGGACATTCTCATCTGGAGTGATCCTACGAAGTTGCAATGAAATCCCTTCATAAATATGACCTGTAGACTGTGCTCAAGGTTTTCCGGCTTCGGGCATCTGTAGCCGTCACAGTTGACCAATTACGACCAAAAGGGGATGTCATCATCCAGGTATTATATGGAGTCAACCTAACAAGTTACAATGAAATCCTTCCATAAATACGACCTATAGACTATGCTAAAAGTTTTTGGGCCCGGGCAGCCATCAAGACTGAATGATCGCGATCAAAAGGGGACGTTCTCATCTAGACATTATTTGGAGTCATCATACCAAGTTACAATGAAATCCCTTCATAAATATGACCTGTAGACTGTGCTCAAGGTTTTCGGGCTTCCGGCACCTGTAGCCGCCACAGTTGACCAATTACGTCCAAAAGGGGATGTCAGCACCTAGGTATTATATGGAGTCTACCTAACAAGTTACAATGAAATCCTTCCATAAATACGACCTATAGATAATGCTAAAGGTTTTTGGGCTCGAGCAGCCATCAAGACTGAATGATCGCGATCAAAAGGTGACGTTCTCCTCTAGACATTATTTGGAGTCATCATACCAAGTTACAATGAAATCCCTTCATAAATGTGACCTGCAGACTGTGCTAAAGGTTTCGGGGCTTTGGGCTGCCATCATGGTTGAATGATCACAACCGAAAGGGGACATTCTCATCTGGAGTGATCCTATGAAGTTACAATGAAATCCCTTCATAAATATGACCTGTAGACTGTGCTCAAGGTTTTCGGGCTTCCGGCACCTGTAGCCGCCACAGTTGACCAATTACGTCCAAAAGGGGATGTCAGCACCTAGGTATTATATGGAGTCTACCTAACAAGTTACAATGAAATCCTTCCATAAATACGACCTATAGATAATGCTAAAGGTTTTTGGGCTCGAGCAGCCATCAAGACTGAATGATCGCGATCAAAAGGTGACGTTCTCCTCTAGACATTATTTGGAGTCATCATACCAAGTTACAATGAAATCCCTTCATAAATGTGACCTGCAGACTGTGCTAAAGGTTTCGGGGCTTTGGGCTGCCATCATGGTTGAATGATCACAACCGAAAGGGGACATTCTCATCTGGAGTGATCCTATGAAGTTACAATGAAATCCCTTCATAAATATGACCTGTAGACTGTGCTCAAGGTTTTCGGGCTTCGGGCACCTGTAGCCGTCACAGTTGACCAATTACGACCAAAAGGGGGTGTCATCATCTAGGTATTATATGGAGTCAACCTAACAAGTTACAATGAAATCCTTCCAAAAATACAACCTATAGACTATGCCAAGGGTTTTTGGGCTCCGGCAGCCATCAAGACTGAATGATCGCGATCAAAAGGGGACGTTCTCATCTAGACATTATTTGGAGTCATCCTACCAAGTTACAATGAAGTCCCTCCATAAATATGACCTGTAGACTGTACTAAAGGTTTTCGGGTTTTGGGCTCGGGCAGTCGTCACGGTTGACAGATCGCAACCAAATGGGGAAGTTCTCATCTAGACATCATATGAAGTCATCCTATCAAGTTACAATGAAATCCCGCCATATAAAATATGACCAGCAGGCTGTGCTAAAAGTTTTTGGGTTTTGGGCTTGGGCAACCATCACGGTTTACAGATCATGACCAAAAGGGGACGTTCTCATCTAGGCATTACACAGAAGCATTCTACCAAGTTATAATGAAATCGCTTCATAAATACGACCTGTAGACTGTGCTAATGGTTTTCGGGCTTGGAAAGCTATACCGATTGACCGATCACGACCAAAAGGGACGTTCTCATCTAGACATGACCCCAAACCTGCATATGAAATTTCGTGACGATCTGACAAGAACTTCGGGGTGTAGCCTGTGCCAAAGGAAAATGTGAACAGACTCACAGACTCACAGACTAACAGACTGCCGCACACGTGATGGCTATAGCTTATCTTGACTTTGTCAAGTTAAGCTAAAAATAAGGGTACCACAGCAAAACGCAACATTTTCCTTTCTCGTGTTTCATATTCAGTGAAACACAAATAAAATTTTGTTTATATAAATTTGTTTTATCACAAATTATTGAAGAGTGCCTATGGGCACTTTTATAACTTGTAATAAAATAAATTTTGATGAACAAATTGAGACCACAACTAGAGGCTCTAAAAAGCCTGTAGTCGCTCACCTGGAAATACATATAATGAAAGTGTCAATGACACTGTAGCTTAACTTGTGTGTTGTGTTTGATGAAAAGGATAATGTTCAATGTTTATGAAAGGATTATGAAATAAGACAAGAATTGTGATAATTGGGAATATGTTCATTTCTGTTCCCTGTGTGCTATGTTCATGTTAAAAATAATATGAGGTGTACACTGTACTAAAGAGCTGAGGGGTGGGTTAATATGACCTCACAGTTAATGTATGTGGCCCTCACAGTTAACGTATATCAACAAAAGTTACCAAGTTATAGTGAAATTATTCCAAAACGGGTTATCCTATCAAGTTACATTAAAATCCCCTCATAAATATGGCCTGTAGACTGTACTAAAGGTTTTCGGGCTTCGGGCCTCTGTAGCTGTCAGTTTCCCAATTGCGTCCAAAGGGGACGTTCTCATCTAGACATTATATGAAGTCAATCTACCAAGTTACAGTGAAATCCCCTAATAAATATGACCTGTAGACTGTGCTAAAGGTTTTTGGGCTTTGGGCTCTGGCAGCTTTCATGGTTGAAGGATCGCAACCAAAAGGGGACATTCTCATCTGGACACTCTTTGGAGTCATCCTACCAAGCTACAATGAAATCCCTTCATAATTATGACCTCTAGACTGTTCTAAAGGTTTTCGGGCTTTGGGCCACTGAAGCCGTCACAGTTGCTCAATCGTGTCCAAAAGGGGACGTTCTCATCTACACATTATATGAAGTCAACCTACCAAGTTACAATGAAATCCATTCATAAAAATGACCTGTAGACTGTGCTAAAGGTTTTCGGGCTCGGGCAGCCATCATGGTTGAATGCTTGCAACCAAAGGGGACAATCTCACCTGGGCATCATCTGGAGTGATCCTGCGAAGTTACAATGAAATCCCTTCATAAATTTGACCTGTAGACTGTACTCAAGGTTTTCGGGCTTCGGGCACCTGTAGCCATCACAGTTGACCAATCACGACCAAAAGGGGATGTCATCATCTAGGCATTATATGGAGTCAACCTAACAGGTTACAATGAAATCCTTCTATAAATATAACCTTTTGCCTATGCTAAAGGTTTTTGGGCTCGGGCACCCATCAAGGCTGAATGATCACGGCAAAAATGGGACGTTCTCATCTAGACATTATTTGGAGTCATCCTACCAAGTTACAATGAAATTACCTTCATAAATATGACCTGTAGACAGTGCAAAAGGTTTTCGGGCTTCGGTCACCTTTAGCAATCAAAGTTGCCCAATCATGTCAAAAAGGGGACGTTCTCATCTAGACATTATATGAAGTTAATCTACCAAGTTACAATGAAATCGCTTCATAAATATGACCTGTAGACTGTGCTCAAGGTTTTTGGGCTTCGGGTACTTGTAGCCATCACAGCTGACCAATCACGACCAAAAGGGGATGTCATCATCTAGGCATTATATGGAGTCAACCTAATAGGTTACCATGAAAGCCTTCCATAAAAATGACCTTTTACCTATACTAAAGGTTTTTGGGCTCGGGCACCCATCAAGGCTGAATGATCGCGATCAAAATGTGACGTTCTCATCTAGACGTTATTTGGCGTCATCCTAGCAAGTTACAATGAAATCTCATAAATATGACCTGTGGACTGTGCTTAAGATTTTTGGGCTTTGGGCTCTGGCAGCCATCATGGTTGAATGATCGCAACCAAAAGGGGACATTCTCATCTGGACACTATTTGGAGTCATCCTACCAAGCTACAATGAAGTCCCTTTATAATTATGACCTGTCGACTGTTCTGAAGGTTTTCGGGCTTTGGGCCCCTGAAGCCGTCACAGTTGCCCAAACGGGTCCAAAAGGGGACGTTCTCATCTAGACATTATATGAAATCAACCTACCAAGTTACAATGAAATCCCTTTATAAATATGACCTGTAGACTGTGCTTAAGGTTTTGGGGCTTCGGGCTCGGGCACCCATCATGGTTGAATGATCGCAACCAAAGGGGCAATCTCATAAGGGCATCATCTGGAGTGATCCTGCGAAGTTACAATGAAATCCCTTCATAAATATGACCTGTAGACTGCGCTCATGGTTTTCGGGCTTCGGGCCCCTGTAGCTGTCACAGTTCACCGATCACGACCAAAAGGGGATGTCATCCTCTAGGCATTATATGGAGTCAACCTAGCAAGTTACAATGAAATCCTTCCACAAATACGACCTATAGACTATGCCAAAACATTTTGGGCTCGGGCACCCATCAAGGCTGAATGATCGCGACCAAAAGGGTATGTTCTCATCTAGACATTATTTGGAGTCATCCTACCAAGGTACAATGAAATCCCTTCATAAATATGACCTGTAGACTGTGCTAAAGATTTTCGGGCTTCGGGCCCCTGTAGCCGACAGAGTTGCTCAATCTTGTCCAAAGGGGGACGTTCTCATCTAGACATTACATGAAGTCAACCTACCAAGTTACAATGAAATCCCTTCATAAATTTGACCTGTAGACTGTGGTAAATGTTTTCGGACTTCGGGCAGCCATCGTGGTTGAATGATCGCAACCAAAATGGGACATTCTCGTCTGGGAATCATCTGGACTGATCCTACGAAGTTACAATGAAATCCCTTCATAAATATGACCTGTAGATTATGCTCAAGGTGTTTTGGGGGATTCGGGCCCCTGTAGCTGTCACAGTTGACCAATCACGACCAAAAGGGGATGTCATCATCTGGGCATTATATGGAGTCATCCTAACAAGTTACAATAAAATTCTTCCATAAATACGACCTACAGATGATATTAAAGGATTTTGGGCTCGGGCAGCCATCAAGGCTGAATGATCGCGACCAAGAGGGATCCTTCTCATCTATACATTATTTGGAGTCATCCCATGAAGCCACAATGAAATCCCTTCATAAATATGACCTGTGGTCCGTGATAAAGATTTTCGAGCTTCGGGCCCCTGTAGCCGTCACTGTTGCCCAATCGTGTTCAAAAGGGGACGCCCTCGTCTGGACATTATATGAAGTCAACCTACCAAGTTTCAGTGAAATCCCTTCAGAAATATGACCTGTAGACTGTGCTAAAGGTTTTCAGGCAACGGGCTCGAGCAGCCATCATGGTTGAATCATCGCAAGCAAAAGGGCACATTCTCATCTGGGCATCATCTGGAGTAATCCTACGAAGTTACAATGAAATCCCTTCATAAATATGACCTGTAGCCTGTGCTAAAGGTTTTTGGACTTTGAGCTCGGGCAGCCATCATGGTTGAATGATCGCAACCAAAGGGGACAATCTCATCTGGGCATCATCTGGAGTGATCCTACGAAGTTACAATGAAATCCCTTCATAAATATGCCCTGTAGACTGTGCTCAAGGTTTTTGGGCTTCGGTCACTTGTAGCCATCACAGCTGACCAATCACGACCAAAAGGGGATGCCATCATCTAGGCATTATATGGAGTCAACCTAATAGGTTACAATGAAATCCTTCCATAAATATGACCTTTTACCTATACTTAAGGTTTTTGGGCTCGGGCACCCATCAAGGCTGAATGATCGCGATCAAAATGGGACGTTCTCATCTAGACATTATTTGGAGTCATCCTACCAAGTTACAATGAAATCCCCTCATAAATATGACCTGTAGACTGTGCTAAAGGTTTTCGGGCTTCGGGCACCTTTAGCCGTCACAGTAGCCTAATCATGTCCAAAAGAGGACGTTCTCATCTAGACATTATATGAAGTTAACCAACCAAGTTACAATGAAATCCCTTCATAAATATGACCTGTAGACTGTGCTAAAGGTTTTCGGACTTCGGGCTCCGGCAGCCATCATGGTTGAATGGTCGCAACCAAAGGGGACAATCTCATCTGGGCATCATCTGGAGTGATCCTGCGAAGTTACAATGAAATCCCTTCATAAATATGATCTGTAGACTGTGCTCAAGGTTTTCGGGCTTCGGGCATCTGTAGCCATCACAGTTGACCAATCACGACCAAAAGGGCATGTCATCATCTAGGCATTATATGGAGTCAACCTAACAGGTTACAATGAAATCCTTCTATAAATATAACCTTTTGCCTATGCTAAAGGTTTTTGGGCTCGGACACCCATCAAGGCTGAATGATCACGGCCAAAATGGGACGTTCTGATCTAGACATTATTTGGAGTCATCCTACCAAATTACAATGAAATCCCTTCGTAAATATGACCTGTAGACAGTGCAAAATGTTTTCGGGCTTCGGGCACTTTTAGCCGTCAGAGTTGCCGAATCATGTCCAAAAGGGGATGTTCTCATCTAGACATTACATGAAGTCAACCTACCAAGTTACAATGAAATCCCTTCATAAATATGACCTGTAGACTGTGCTTAATGTTTTGGGGCTTCGGGCTCGGGCACCCATCATGGTTGAATGATCGCAACCAAAAGGACAATCTCATCAGGGCATCATCTGGAGTGATCCTGCGAAGTTACAATGAAATCCCTTCATAAATACGACCTGTAGACTGCGCCCATGGTTTTCGGGCTTCGGGCCCCTGTAGCTGTCACAGTTGACCGATCACGACCAAAAGAGGATGTCATCCTCTATGCATTATATGGAATCAACCTAGCAAGTTACAATGAAATCCTTCCACAAATACGACCTATAGACTATGCTAAAGATGTTTGGACTCGGGCAGCCATCAAGGCTGAATGATCGCGACCAAAAGGGGATGTTCTCATCTAGACATTATTTGGAGTCATCCTACCAAGGTACAATGAAATCCCTTCATAAATATGACCTGTAGACTGTGCTAAAGATTTTCGGGCTTCGGGCCCCTGTAGCCGACAGAGTTGCTCAATCTTGTCCAAAGGGGGACGTTCTCATCTAGACATTATATGAAGTCAACCTACCAAGTTACAATGAAATCCCTTCATGAATTTGACCTGTAGACTGTGCTAAAGGTTTTCGGGCTTCGGGCAGCCATCGTGGTTGAATGATCGCAACCAAAAGGGGACATTCTCGTCTGGGCATCATCTGGACTGATCCTACGAAGTTACAACGAAATCCCTTCATAAATATGACCTGTAGACTATGCTCAAGGTGTTTCTGGGGCTTCGGGCCCCTGTACCTGTCACAGTTGACCAATCACGACCAAAAGGGGATGTCATCATCTCGGCATTATATGGAGTCAACCTAACAAGTTACAATAAAATTCTTCCATAAATACGACCTACAGATTATATTAAAGGATTTTGGGCTCGGGCAGCCATCAAGGCTGAATGATCGCGACCAAAAGGGATTGTTCTCATCTGTACATTATTTGGAGTCATCCCATGAAGCCACAATGAAATCCCTTCATAAATATGACCTGTGGTCTGTGATAAATATTTTCGAGCTTCGGGCCCTTGTAGCCGTCACTATTGCCCAATCGTGTTCAAAAGGGGACGTCCTCGTCTAGACATTACATGAAGTCAACCTACCAAGTTTCAATGAAATCCCTTCAGAAATATGACCTGTAGACTGTGCTAAAGGTTTTCAGGCTACGGGCTCGAGCAGCCATCATGGTTGAATCATCGCAACCAAAAGGGCACATTCTCATCTAGGCATCATCTGGAGTAATCCTACGAAGTTACAATGAAATCCCTTCATAAATATGACCTGTAGCCTGTGCTGAAGGTTTTTGGACTTTGAGCTCGGGCAGCCATCATGGTTGAATGATCGCAACCAAAGGGGACAATCTCATCTGGGCATCATCTGGGGTGATCCTACGAAGTTACAATGAAATCCCTTCATAAATATGACCTGCAGACTGTGCTCAAGGTTTTTGGGCTTCGGGCACTTGTAGCCATCACAGCTGACCAATCACGACCAAAAGGGGATGTCATCATCTAGGCATTATATGGAGTCAACCTAATAGGTTACAATGAAATCCTTCCATAAATGTGACCTTTTACCTATACTAAAGGTTTTGGGGCTCGGGCACCGATCATGGCTGAATGATCGCGATCAAAATGGAACGTTCTCATCTAGACATTATTTGGAGTCATCCTAGCAAGTTACAATGAAATCCCCTCATAAATATGACCTGTGGACTGTGCTTAAGATTTTTGGGCTTTGGGCTCTGGCAGCCATCATGGTTGAATGATCGCTACCAAAAGGGGGCATTCTCATCTGGACACTATTTGGAGTCATCCTACCAAGCTACAATGAAATCCCTTTGTAATTATGACCTGTAGACTGTTCTAAAGGTTTTCGGGCTTTGGGCCCCTGAAGCCGTCACAGTTGCCCAAACGTGTCCAAAAGGGGACGTTCTCATCTAGACATCATATAAAGTCAACCTACCAAGTTACAATGGAATCCCATCATAAAAATGACCTGTAGACTGTGCTAAAGGTTTTCGGGCTTCGGGCTCGGGCAGCCATCATGGTTGTATGATCGCAACCAAAGGGGACAATCTCACCTGGGCATCATCTGGAGTGATCCTGCGAAGTTACAATGAAATCCCTTCATAAATAAGACCTGTAGACTGTACTCAAGGTTTACGGGCTTCGGGCACCTGTAGCCATCACAGTTGACCAATCACGACCAAAAGGGGATGTCATCATCTAGGCATTATATGGGGTCAACCTAACAGGTTACAATGAAATCCTTCTATAAATATAACCTTTTGCCTATGCTAAAGGTTTTTGGGCTGGGGCACCCATCAAGGCTGAATGATCGCGATCAAAATGGGACGTTCTCATCTAGACATTATTTGGAGTCATCCTACCAAGTTACAATGAAATCCCCTCATAAATATGACCTGTAGACTGTGCTAAAAGTTTTCGAGCTTCGGGCCCCTGTAGCCGTCACTGTTGCCCAATCGTGTTCAAAGGGGGACGTCCTCGTCTAGACATTATATGAAGTCAACCTACCAAGTTTCAATGAAATCCCTTGAGAAATATGACCTGTAGACTGTGCTAAAGGTTTTCAGGCTACGGGCTCGAGCAGCCATCATGGTTGAATGATTGCAACCAAAAGGGCACATTCTCATCTGGGCATCATCTGGAGTAACCCTTCGAAGTTACAATGAAATCCCTTCATAAATATGACCTGTAGCCTGTGCTAAATGTTTTTGGACTTCGAGCTCGGGCAGCCGTCATGGTTGAATGATTGCAACCAAAAGGGGACATTCTCATCTGGGCATCATCTGGAGTCAACATAACAATTTACAATGAAATTCATCCATAAATACGACCTACAGACCTACAGATCGCTAATGGCTTTTGGGTTCGGGCAGCCATCAAGGCTGAATGATCGCGACCAAAAGGGGACGTTGTCATCTTGACATTATTTGGAGTCATCCTACCAAGCTACAATGAAATCCCTTCATAAATATGACCTATAGACTGTGCTAAAGGTTTTCGGGTTTCGGGCCCCTGTAGCCGTCGCAGTTGCTCAATCGTGTCCAAAAGGGGACGTTCTCCTCTAGACATTATATGAAGTCAACCTACCAAGTTACAATGAAATCCCTTCATAAATATGACTTGTAGACTGTGCTAAAGGTTTCCGGGCTTCGGGCTCGGGCAGGCATCATGGTTGGATGATCGCAACCAAAAGGTGACATTCTCATCTGGGCATCATCTGGAGTGATCCTACGAAGTTACAATGAAATCTCTTCTTAAATATGACCTGTAGACTGTGCGCAAGGTTTTCGGGCACCTAGAACCGTCACAGTCGACCAATTACGATCAAAAGGGAATGTCATCAGCTAGGCATTATATGGAGTCAACCTAACAAGTTACAATGAAATCCTTCATTCAATACGCCCTATAGACTATGCTAAAGGTTTTTGGGCTCGGGCAGCCATCAAGGCTGAATGATCGCGATCAAAAGGGGACGTTCTAATCTAGACATTATTTGGAGTCATCATACCAAGTTACAATGAACTCCCTTCATAAATATGACCTGTAGACTGTGCTAAAGGTTTCCGGGCTTTGGGCTCGGGCAGCCATCATGGTTGAATGATCACAACCAAAAGGGGACATTCTCATCTGGAGTGATCCTACGAAGTTACAATGAAATCCCTTCATAAATATGACCTGTAGACTGTGCTCAAGGTTTTCCGGCTTCGGGCATCTGTAGCCGTCACAGTTGACCAATTACGACCAAAAGGGGATGTCATCATCTAGGTATTATATGGAGTCAACCTAACAAGTTACAACGACATCCTTCCATAAATACGACCTATAGACTATGCTAAAAGTTTTTGGGCCCGGGCAGCCATCAAGACTGAAGATCGCGATCAAAAGGGGACGTTCTCATCTAGACATTATTTGGAGTCATCATACCAAGTTACAATGAAATCCCTTCATAAATATGACCTGTAGACTGTGCTCAAGGTTTTCGGGCTTCCGGCACCTGTAGCCGCCACAGTTGACCAATTACGTCCAAAACGGGATGTCAGCACCTAGGTATTATATGGAGTCTACCTAACAAGTTACAATGAAATCCTTCCATAAATACGACCTATAGACTATGCTAAAGGTTTTTGGGCTCGGGCAGCCATCAAGACTGAATGATCGCGATCAAAAGGTGACGTTCTCCTCTAGACATTATTTGGGGTCATCATACCAAGTTACAATGAAATCCCTTCATAAATGTGACCTGCAGACTGTGCTAAATGTTTCGGGACTTTGGGCTGCCATCATGGTTGAATGATCACAACCGAAAGGGGACATTCTCATCTGGAGTGATCCTATGAAGTTACAATGAAATCCCTTCATAAATATGACCTGCAGACTGTGCTCAAGGTTTTCGGGCTTCGGGCACCTGTAGCCGTCACAGTTGACCAATTACGACCAAAAGGGGGTGTCATCATCTAGGTATTATATGGAGTCAACCTAACAAGTTACAATGAAATCCTTCCAAAAATACAACCTATAGACTATGCCAAGGGTTTTTGGGCTCCGGCAGCCATCAAGACTGAATGATCGCGATCAAAAGGGGACGTTCTCATCTAGACATTATTTGGAGTCATCCTACCAAGTTACAATGAAATCCCTTCATAAATATGACCTGTAGGCTGTGCTAAAGGTTTTTGGGCTTCGGGTCCCTGTAGGCGTCACAGTTGTCCAATCACGTCCAAAAAAGGACGTTCTCATCTAGATTATTATATGAAGTCAACCTACCAAGTTACAATGAAATCCCTCCATAATTATGACCTGTAGACTGTGCTGAATGTTTTCGGGTTTTGGGCTCGGGCAGTCGTCACGGTTGACAGATCGCAACCAAATGGGGAAGTTCTCATCTAGACATCATATGAAGTCATCCTATCAAGTTACAATGAAATCCCGCCATATTAAATATGACCTGCAGGCTGTGCTAAAAGTTTTTGGGTTTTGGGCTTGGGCAGCCATCACGGTTTACAGATCATGACCAAAAGGGGGCGTTCTCATCTAGGCATTACACAGAAGCATTCTACCAAGTTACAATGAAATCGCTTCATAAATACGACCTGTAGACTGTGCTAATGGTTTTCGGGCTTGGAAAGCTATACCGATTGACCGATCACGACCAAAAGGGACGTTCTCATCTAGACATGACCCCAAACCTGCATATGAAATTTCGTGACGACCAGACAAGAACTTCGGGGTGTAGCCTGTGCTAAAGGAAAATGTGAACAGACTCACAGACTCACAGACTAACAGACTGCCGCACACGTGATGGCTATAGCTTATCTTGACTTTGTCAAGTTAAGCTAAAAATGAGGGTACCACAGCAAAACTCAACATTTTCCTTTCTCGTGTTTCATATTCAGTGAAACACAAATAAAATTTTGTTTATATAAATTTGTTTTATCACAAATTATTGAAGAGTGCCTATGGGCACTTTTATAACTTGTAATAAAATAAATTTTGATGAACAAATTGAGACCACAACTAGAGGCTCTAAAAAGCCTGTAGTCGCTCACCTGGAAATACATATAATGAAAGTGTCAATGACACTGTAGCTTAACTTGGGTGTTGTGTTTGATGAAAAGGATAATGTTCAATGTTTATGAAAGGATTATGAAATAAGACAAGAATTGTGATAATTGGGAATATGTTCATTTCTGTTCCCTATGTGCTATGTTCATGTTAAAAATAATATGAGGTGTACACTGTACTAAAGAGCTGAGGGGTGGGTTAATATGACCTCACAGTTAATGTATGTGGCCCTCACAGTTAACGTATATCAACAAAAGTTACCAAGTTATAGTGAAATTATTCCAAAACGGGTTATCCTATCAAGTTACATTAAAATCCCCTCATAAATATGGCCTGTAGACTGTACTAAAGGTTTTCGGGCTTCGGGCCTCTGTAGCTGTCAGTTTCCCAATTGCGTCCAAAGGGGACGTTCTCATCTAGACATTATATGAAGTCAATCTACCAAGTTACAGTGAAATCCCCTAATAAATATGACCTGTAGACTGTGCTAAAGGTTTTTGGGCTTTGGGCTCTGGCAGCTTTCATGGTTGAATGATCGCAACCAAAAGGGGACATTCTCATCTGGACACTATTTGGAGTCATCCTACCAAGCTACAATGAAATCCCTTCATAATTATGACCTCTAGACTGTTCTAAAGGTTTTCGGGCTTTGGGCCCCTGAAGCCGTCACAGTTGCTCAATCGTGTCCAAAAGGGGACGTTCTCATCTACACATTATATGAAGTCAACCTACCAAGTTACAATGAAATCCCTTCATGAATATGACCTGTAGACTGTGCTAAATGTTTTCGGGCTTCGGGCTCGGGCAGCCATCATGGTTAAATGATCGCGCAACCAAAGGGGACAATCTCATCTGGGCATCATCTGGAGTGATCCTGCGAAGTTACAATGAAATCCCTTCATAAATATAACCTGTAGACTGTACTTAAGGTTTTCGGGCTTCGGCCACCTGTAGCCATCACAGTTGACCAATCACGACCAAAAGGGGATGTCATCATCTAGGCATTATATGGAGTCAACCTAACAGGTTACAATGAAATCCTTCTATAAATATAACCTTTTGCCTATGCTAAAGGTTTTTGGGCTCAGGCACCCATCAAGGCTGAATGATCACGGCCAAGATGGGACGTTCTCATCTAGACATTATTTGGAGTCATCCTACCAAGTTACAATGAAATCCCTTCATAAATATGACCTGTAGACAGTGCAAAAGGTTTTCGGGCTTCGTGCACCTTTAGCAATCAAAGTTGCCCAATCATGTCCAAAAGGGGACGTTGTCATCTTGACATTATATGAAGTTAACCTACCAAGTTACAATGAAATCCCTTCATAAATATGACATGTAGACTGTGCTTAAGGTTTTCTGGCTTCGGGCTCGGGCAGCCATCATGGTTGAATGATCGCAACCAAAGGGGACAATCTCATCAGGGCATCATCTGGAGTGATCCTACAAAGTTACAATGAAATCCCTTCATAAATATGACCTGTAGACTGTGCTCAAGGTTTTGGGGCTTCGGGCACTTGTAGCCATCACAGCTGACCAATCACGACCAAAAGGGGATGTCATCATGTAGGCATTATATGGAGTCAACCTAATAGGTTACAATGAAATCCTTCCATAAATATGACCTTTTACCTATACTAAAATTTTTTGGGCTCGGGCACCCATCAAGGCTGAATGATCGCGATCAAAATGGGACGTTCTCATCTAGACATTATTTGGAGTCATCCTACCAAGTTACAATGAAATACCCTCATAAATATGACCTGTAGACTGTGCTAAAGATTTTGGGGCTTTGGGCTCTGGCAGCCATCATGGTTGAATGATCGCAACCAAAAGGGGACATTCTCATCTGGACACTATTTGAAGTCATCCTACCAAGCTACAATGGAATCCCTTTGTAATTATGACCTGTAGAGTGTTCTAAAGGTTTTCGGGCTTTGGGCCCCTGAAGCCGTCACAGTTGCCCAAACGTGTCCAAAAGGGGACGTTCTCATCTAGACATTATATGAAGTCAACCTACCAAGTTACAATGAAATCCCTTCATAAATATGACCTGTAGACTGTGCTAAAGGTTTTTGGGCTTCGGGCTCGGGCAGCCATCATGGTTGAATGATCGCAACCAAAGGGGACAATCTCACCTGGGCATCATCTGGAGTGATCCTGCGAAGTTACAATGAAATCCCTTCATAAATATGACCTGTAGACTGTACTCAAGGTTTTTGGGCTTCGGCACTTGTAGCCATCACAGCTGACCAATCACGATCAAAAGGGGATGTCACCATCTAGGCATTATATGGAGTCAACCTAATAGGTTACAATGAAATCCTTCCATAAATATGACCTTTTGACTATACTAAAGGTTTTTGGGCTCGGGCACCCATCAAGGCTGAATGATCGCGATCAAGATGGGTCGTTCTCATCTAGATATTATTTGGAGTCATCCTACCAAGTTACAATGAAATCCCCTTATAAATATGACCTGTAGACTGTGCTAAAGGTTTTTGGGCTTCAGGCACATTTAGCCGTCACAGTAGCCTAATCATGTCCAAAAGAGGACGTTCTCATCTAGACATTATATGAAGTTAACCAAGTTACAATGAAATCCCTTCATAAATATGACCTGTAGACTGTGCTAAAGGTTTTCGGGCTTCGGGCTCGGGCAGCCATCATGGTTGAATGATCGCGAAACCAAAGGGGACAATCTCATCTGGGCATCATCTGGAGTGATCCTGCGAAGTTACAATGAAATCCCTTCATAAATATGATCTGTAGACTGTGCTCAAGGTTTTCGGGCTTCGGGCGCCTGTAGCCATCACAGTTGACCAATCACGACCAAAAGGGGATGTCATCATCTAGGCATTATATGGAGTCAACCTAACAGGTTACAATGAAACCCTTCTATAAATATAACCTTTTGCCTATGCTAAAGGTTTTTGGGCTCGGGCACCCATCAAGGCTGAATGATCACGGCCAAAATGGGACGTTCTCATCTAGACATTATTTAGAGTCATCCTACCAAGTTACAATGAAATCCCTTCATAAATATGACCTGTAGACAGTGAAAAAGGTTTTCGGGCTTCGGGCACCTTTAGCCGCCAAAGTTGCCCAATCATGTCCAAAAGGGGACGTTCTCATCTAGACATTACATGAAGTCAACCTACCAAGTTACAATGAAATCCCTTCATAAATATGACCTGTAGACTGTGCTTAAGGTTTTCGGGCTTCGGGCAGCCATCATGGCTGAATGATCGCAACCATAGGGGACAATCTCATCTGGGCATCATCTGGAGTGATCCTAAGAAGTTACAATGAAATCCCTTCATAAATATGACCTGTAGACTGTGCTCAAGGTTTTCGGGCTTCGGGCACTAGTAGCCATCACAACTGACCAATCACGACCAAAAGGGGATGTCATCATCTAGGCATTACATGGAGTCAACCTAACAGGTTACAATGAAATCCTTCCATAAATATGACCTTTTACCTATGCTAAAGGTTTTTGGGCTCGGGCACCCATCAAGGCTGCATGATCGCTATCAAAATGGGACGTTCTAATCTAGACATTATTTGGAGTCATCCTACCAAGTTACAATGAAATCCCTTCATAAATATGACCTCTAGACTGTGCTAATGGTTTTCGGACTTTGGGCCCCCATAGCCGTCACTGTTGCCCAATCATGCCCAAAAGGTGACTTTCTCATCTAGACATTGTATGAAGTCAACCCACCAAGTTACAATGAAATTCCTCAATAAATATGACCTGTAGACTGTGGTAAAGGTTTTCGGGTTTTGGGCTCGGGCAGTCGTCACGGTTGGCAGATCATGTCCAAATGGGGAAATTCTCATCTAGACTTCATAAGGAGTCATCCTACCAAGTTACAATGAAATCCCTCCACATTAAACATGACCTGCAGACTGTGCTAAAAGTTTTTTGGTTTCGGCTTGGGCAGCCATCACGGTTGATAGATCATGCCCAAAAGGGGACGTTCTCATCTAGGCATTATACAGAGGCATCCTACCAAGTTACAATGAAATCCCTTCATAAATACGACCTGCAGACTGTGCTTATGGTTTTCGGTTCGGGCAGCCATACCGTTTGCCCGATCGCGACCAAAATGGGACGTTCTCATCTAGACCTGACCCCAAACCTGCATATGAAATTTCGTGACAATCAGACAAGAACTGCGGGGTGTAGCCTGTGCTAAAGGAAAATGTGAACAGACGTCACAGACTCACAGACTTCCGCACGCGTGATGGCAATAGCTTATCTTGACTATGTCAAGTTAAGCTAAAAATGTGATTTCCCATAGGCTTTCCAAGGTAACTATGAGCTGCAATTGTGGCCATATTTGCAACATTACATCAACATTACATGAGGATCATTGGTAGGTGTCCCAGTCCTCAATCACGTGAAGTTTCAAAACATTTGACTTTGTAGTTTCAGAGGGGAATATTTTTGCAAAATCCATCATTCAGAATCGGAGAATGTCTCTGGTGGCCATATTTTCCAACCAACGGGAATAAAAAGATCGTTTGTAGAGGGCTTCCTATAGACCATTCCTGCCAAGTTTGGTTCACGTCGGCTCAGTAGTTCCAGAGAGAAGATAAAAATTTCGACTTCCAATAGGGGTTTCTATAGTAACTTTTAGCCGCAAATGTGGCCATGTTTGCAACACGATCAACATTAAATGAGGAATGTTGGTACAGAGTGTTCCAGTTATCAACCATGCAAAGTTTCAAAACATTTGGCCTTGTGGTTTCCGACGAGATTTTTCAAAATCCACCAATCAGAATCAAAAAATGCTTCTGGCAGCCATGTTTTTCGATGCACGGTAACAAAATGAGTAGCGTTTGTAGAGAAACCTGCCATAGACTATCCCTGCCTGGTTTGGTTCGTATCATCAGCTCAGTAGTTCTGGAGATGATGAAAATGTGATTTCCCATAAGGTTTCTATAGCAACTATAAGCCATAATTGCAGACATGTTTGCAACGCGATCAACATAAAATGAGGATCGTTGGTAGGGGGGTCCCAGTCATCAACCATGCGAAGTTTCGAAACATTTGGCCCTGTGGTTTCAGAGGAGAAGATTTTTCAAAATCCACCATTCAGAATCAAAGAATGCCTCTGGCGGCCATGTTTTCAAACCCATGGGATCAAAATGAGGATCGTTTGTAGAGGACATCCCATACACTATCCCTGCCAGATTTGGTTCATGTCAGCTCAGTAGTTCCAGAGAAGATGATGAAAATGTGATTTCTCATAGGGTTTCTACAGTAACTATAAGCCGCAATTGTGGCCATGTCTGTGACCCAATCAACATTAAATGAGGATCGTTGGTTGAGGGGGTCCCAGTCATCATTTATGTGAAGTTTCAAAACAATTGGCCTGGCAGTTTCAGAGGAGAATATTTTTGAAAATTCACCAACCAGAATCAAAGAATGCCTCTGGAAGCCATGTTTTTCATCCGACGGGAACAAAATGAGGATCGTTTGTAGAGGACCTCCCATAGACCATTCCTGCCAAGTTTGGTTTACACCGGCTCAGCAGTTACAGATTAGAAGATGAAAATGTGAAAAGTTTACGGATGCCAGACGACGACGGATGCCAAGTGATGAGAAAAGCTCACATGGCCTTTTAGGCCAGGTGAGCTAAAAAGGGACATAACTCTGGCAAAAAAAGTCCAATCAAAACTATAATCACAGGTTCCTATTGTAGCAAACATCCATGCCAAGTTTCAAAGGAATCGATCCATAAACATCTGAGAAAATCCCCAGGCAAAATTTTAGACCTACTTTTTCAAGTTGAAAAGGGGCATAATTCTTGCAAAAATAATCCACCCCAAACCATAATCGCAGGTACACAGGTTCCCATGGTGATGAACATTCAAACCAGCTTTCGAGCAGATTGGTCCTTAAATGTCTGAGAAAATCTCCGTACAGTATTATGTATTATTATTTATTGATGTTTAAGGTCACATATTTCTGCACAATGGCTAATCATGAACACAACATTGAGATAGGGTAGAGTTCAGTCAATCATTTATACCCATGTTGCCTATTTTAGAGGACATCCACCCCAAGCATTGGTGACCGAGTCCTATTTTACCAGTAAACAGAGCTTATTTACCACAGTAAACAAACACTGCCTCACTTCCCGGGGTCCTCATGAGGGGGGGGGGGGGGGGGGGTATAAAAATCAGGAGAGTCTGAAAATAATTGAGTTATTGGTACATATTTGAAAACAATTTTAAATTTCACTAAAAAGACAATTATTAACTCAATGGATGAAACAAATATTCTAAGTAGTTTTGGTCCGCTTTGGCCTATACCTGTACATTGACAATATAAAGACGCAACAATCTCCTCAGATGGATGATTGGCAGAAGAACAAATGAATGGCTGACTGGGATGTTGACATTATGTGTACCATACATGGTATGGGTACACACAACAAGAGGCCCCGGGGCGCTCACCTGACATGGCAGTCTAAATATCAAACCAGGGACTTGACTTGGATAAGCTGCATACGCCCCTCCTAAGAAAAGCATATACCAACTAGATGAAGCAATTGTGCCCACACAATACACAGGATTTTCCTCTATTTTCAGTTCCTGCACTTGTTCGTTCCAAAATTGAGATAAATGCATAAAAACAGATTTTTTTTGATTTTTTTAATTTTCAAAGTCCCAAACAAAATTTTTTCAGACTAAAATTTTTTTTCTCTTCTTCTTAAAATGGACCAAAACACATAAAAAAACAAAAAACTAATTTCTGTATTTTGGTCCAAAATTTTCCGAGTCCCACCCGGCCCCCAAATTTTCAGTGTAAAAAAATTTTTTTTTTGTCTCAAAATTGACCAAAACGCATAAAAAAAAAAAAAAAAATTTCGAAGTCCGGAACAGGACCACAAATTTTCAGCCTAAATATGAACCCAGGGACTTGGCTTGAACAAACTTGAATCTCACCCCCTAAGAATGCTGCATACCAAATATCAAAAGATTTTTATTGGAAGATCTGAAGAAGATTTTTAAAGAATATTCTATCATACTGCACTAATTTAAACAATTGGGCTCCCATAGAGAGCCCAAATATGGACCCAGGGAATTTATTTCAATAAACATGTAAAACAATCTTCCAAAGATGTTATATGTGAAATTTGAAAGCTTTTGGAGCAGTGGTTTGGGAGAAAAGTAGTGTTAAATGTTTTTAACATTACCCTCAGTGTTAAAAAATGCTGACTCAGCACTTTTTCAAAGTCCCCAAAAAAGTACCCCATGATGAAACCGATAGCAATTTTTTTTTACCATTCCATTCTGTTGGTCCTAAGGAAGCTTCACACCAAATAAGAATTCTCAGTGCCATGTAGTTTTGGAGATATGGGCATTTTAATTTTTTTCTATTTTTAGCTCCTGCGGTTCCCATGGGGTGACAGGAAAATTTTTTTTGCATAAATTAAGTACTGATGACCCAATAAGCCCTCAAATCAAATTTGGTTCAAATCTGCCTCTCAGTTTGGAAAATAGAAATTTTGGGCTTGGCGAAAATTCTTGCCCCTCCCATAACAAAGGCAAATATAGCTCCTCGAACTTCTCTTGAACAAATCTGAGTCTACATCTCAAAAGGAAGCTGCACCACAAATATCAAGTCTCTGCTACTGCTGGTTCATGAGAAGATTTTTTTAAGATTTAAGCAGTCTTTTTGGTCGTGGCCCTACCGAGGGGTGGGTCAACTTGATTTGGACAAACTTGAATTGACATATGATAGGGAACATGCACAGCAAATTTTGTTGAATTTGGTCCAGCAGTTCGTGAGAAGTCGTTAATGAAAAGTTAACGACGGGCGCCGGACGGAAAGTGATCAGTTAAGCTCCCCTTGAGCTTTGCTCAGGTGAGCTAAAAATTGAACACATCAGGCATGTCATTTGAAATAAAATTTAATTATACATCAAGCATAGAATATCTCAACTTTAATAACAATATTTACAGCAATTATTTTAACAAATGATATTGCACAATTCATGAATGATGATAAATACTTTTTCTGATGATATAAGTTTCTGCTGAAAATATTGTCTGAAAGGAGACACACAAAACAATGATGAATTTAAGTTGGTTTGTTTACTGGGATTTAAGGTCACTTTCATCATCTTATGCCATATTTCAACTGCAACACAAGTGAAAGTTTATCCTATTGTTGATTCTTATTTAGTCTGTATATTCTTATGATTCCCACAAATCATTTATACTTCTGCTACCAAAACTTAAGAGAGCTCAAACTACATGAGTGGTTACCAGGGAGGACAATGTCTGAAGTGAAACATAAAATCGCCGCATATTTATTTATCGTCATTCAGGGTCACAGACTCTATGCTAAAATCATAAATATGACCTGTAGACAAAATTAAGTCAAATTTAGCCAATCATTTATTGCAATTCTGTCGACTTTAGTGGACAAACCCCACAGGTATTGGTTAACAGGTCTAATTTTACCAGTAAAGAAGAACTTCTTTACCACAGTAAACAAACACTGCTCCACTTCCCAGGGTTCCCACAATGAAATCGGCAAATAAAATTTTGACAACAATACGTAGCATCAAAATTACAATTGGTGACTTGTATTTAAGTTTACACATTTTATGTTCACAGCAACACATTTTGGAGGCATCACACGATGTGAAAATTGCAACCTAGACGAAAAAGCGTGATTTATTAAATCAGTGTGTGGAACAGTCCCTTCACATCTAGTGTTTAACTGCTAGCATGCTAGATTATTGTTGGCAGTCACCAATTTGTTCACAGTGATTGGTTTCTTACAATTTATTAGAGTGTCTACTGGCACTGTCCAATAAATTGTACAAAACATATTCTTATAAACAAAGTATTTTTGCTTCAAACTGAATATGAAGCACTTACTCAGACATATGAAGCATTTTAAGTGTGGGACTAACACTTTTCAACAGGGGCCTAAATATGGGCTTCTAGCACTCAACTAGTTAACACCTAAAGCCCAATGGCTTTAATGCTTTACCTAATGAATTGGCTGCATCCCCCGCGTAATATGCAAATTCAGCAGTTGAAAAAATATTAATTTTCAGAAAATTACAACAAAACTATATCATTTGACCCCTCATTGAAACGAGCTTGTCAAGCTCATTCCAATGAGGGGGTCACATGATATGGCTTTGTTGAAATATTTTGAAAATTTTGAAAAAATAATATTTAAAATCATAAATTTTGAAACCATCTGCATTGGGTGAAAGGTTAACTCTTTGCAAGCAGATGTTACTGCCCAGCACAGGGTTTCTCTTGTCATTGAACCAAGGTGTAATGCCATAGGTATCCCCCGCCAAGGGTTTCTAAGTTGAAGGGTTTCTAAGTTGAAAAAGGACCCAAAACTCCAGAAAAACAAGAAGAATGTTACTAAGGTAACACATGCCCCCCCCCCCCTGTGACCTTCACCTTGCAGATGCGGCGGAAACTATAATACACGACACACCTTCTGACTGTCCTTAACATTTATAAAAAGTTTAACAATTGTACTATGATTCGTTTCAGAGTTATGGCTGAGACATGAATATTGACCGATTTTTAGTGTGACCTTGAAATGTGACCTTGACCTTGAAGGTACGAACCCAGCTATGGTGTGTGACACATCCTCCCGTGGTCCTTTATAATTGTGTGAAGTTTGATGACTGTAGCCCTAATAGTTTTGGAGTTGTGCTTGAGACACGATTTGTGACCCTGAACATATGAAGGACAATTGTGACCTTCACATTGCAGATGCGATGGAAACTATTATACGCGACACACCTTCTGACTGTCCTTAACATTTGTAAAAAGTCTAACAATTGTACTATTATTCGTTTCTGAGTTATGGCTGAGACACGAATATTGACCGATTTTTAGTGTGACCTTGAAATGTGACCTAGACCTTGAAGGTACGAACCCGGCTATGGTGTGTGACACATCCTCCCAGGGTCCTTTATAATTGTGTGAAGTTTGATGACTGTGGCCCTAACAGTTTTTGAGTTATTGGCTCGGACACACACACACATGGACAGAAGGACGGACACACGCACACTTCAATCACTATATGCCACCCGACTTAAGTCGGGGTGCAAAAAAATGGACAAAACCTGTTACTTGTGAATCTTCTTTCCCCCATGGTGGTCTATCAGCATACTAAAGATAATTTAAATCCAACATCCACTGACTGAGATATGAAGGTCCAAAGTTGTTATGGACGGATGAACGGACCCCATTTCTATATCCCCCGCAAACTTTGTTTTGGCGGGGGATAATCAATATAATTTGGACACATTTAATCACATTTCCAACTGAAAATCGAACTGATTTTTTTACCAATGATTTCTCGTGTTATATTTAGATTAATTTTTCATCAAATCTAGTCATGGCTGCTTCATAGCAGCCATGACAAGATTTGATGGAAAATATCTTTAAAATACTCAGCAAGTTAAGAGTTAATTACATAATCACCATCAAATAGATCATAACAGAAAATAATGTTCACAACACTTCTAATACATGAATGACATCAGAAGTCAACACTGACATGGTAGCATTATGAGTGAGTTGGTTTTGGAAGTAGAATTGAATTAATCTTCTCTTATTTTTCCTTAACTGTCTGCCTAATACAAATAGCAGATGGCATTTGCAGCAAACATTTCCTGAGTCACCAAATATTTTCATTTTTTGTCTTGGGAAACGTAGCTTATGAGCCCTCATTAGAATGAGCTCATTCCAATGAGGGAGGGGTCATAAGCTATGTTTTTGAGACAAAAACTGGAAAAAAAAAAACTAAAATTTATATGAACAGTGCTGACCAGCTAGTAAATTAATCACCATGTGATAAAAAGTATCTCAAATTCATCATGATTTAACATGAAATTTCTGAACCTCGTTCACTAAAATTGATCTGAACCTTGGTAAACGTTGGCTCAGATCTTTTTTTTTTTAATTAGGGTTTAATGACACATTAACAGCCGGGGTAATATCATGTCGGTGACAGATTTATGGGTGGAGGCACCCGGAGTAACCAGAGAGAACTGACGAGCAGCTGTCAGCTCTCCAACATCGTAATTCTGAATCCTGCACAGTGGCACAGGCAGGGTTGGATTGGTTGAAGACATGTGCACCATCAATGTGCAGTATGCCTTAGTACACAGCATCATTGTGCCCCCATGTAGGCAATCACGGTTAAGTGCCTTGCCAAAGGACACAACGTGGGAGCATGAATCAGTCGCTGAAATGGTCACCCATCCAACTACTAACTGCGCTCGACATTGCTTAACTTCGGTGTTCTGATGAGAACCGGTTACCGAAATGCCACCGCGCCCCCCTCAGATCACTTTTTGTGAACGAGGTTTCAGAAACTTCATATGACTCATTAGAGGTCCTCTAGAGTTCACTATTCTGGTTGTGGCTGCCATTTGAGGTACCAAAGAATTAACAAGACACCTGCTTAATGAATTTGATAACTGTCTCAAAGAATTCATGATTGTAGAGAGGTGTATCTGCAAAAAGGCAATAAACTTTACAAGAGCTTATATGAGGTAATAACATTTTCGACACTGACCTCCTGAAAAGTAATGACTGAATCATGTATTGAGGGAGTCTGTTCTGTACTCATGTGAAGGTCCAGGAATTATTTAATCCTATAAGGCTATAGGAGTAAATTATTGGTGATCCTCCTCACTGATTTCTTGTTTATTGTAATGTGTGGTTGTCGACTGCCAATATTTTCTTAATCCTTTACCCAAAGACGACACTTGCAAAACTGGAACAAGCTCAATGAGCTCATTCCAATAAGGGTTCATAAGGTATGTTTTTGAGATGGATAAAAAAAAAATTAATGAAAATTAAATGGTGGTTCTTCCGAATAGCACTGGCCGGTTTTGGTCTTTACGCTGGGTTAAAACACAAGTTTATGCATTACAGATTGAAAGAGTTAAAAAAATTGAGAAAAAAAGGTAAGTTCATGAGTAATTCCAGTACAGTGAGTAGTATGAATTTAAGTAATTATGGATGCCCAACATAAATGATCAAAATATATATGTATATTTTTACACACTAACATACAAAATATTTCTGAGCTAAATTTAAAAAACGGACGATGAATTTAAAAAAAAACAAAAACAACCTCCTTGCATTCTGACGGTTGATTTTATTATGCAGGGAAGTTTTTTTTGCAGGGATAATTTTAACAAAAATATATATGTTAACTTGATGAATCTTTGTATGAATGAATGATCAACTTCAGTTTTTTTTATTTTCATAAATCCTACTCAGGGCTGCTTTCAACTGTCATGACTGGGCATATTGCAAAATTTGAGAAAATACCTAGCAGGGTAAAGGTAAAAAAAACAAAACATTGTTACCTTTGACAATAGAGGTTTTCTCATCAATATTTCTTGATCTAAATAATAAACACAAATCCTATGGATTGCCCAGAGAGAAAATGCTTTAGGTATTTAATAGTTTGTAGAAAGTACCTTTTCAAAAGAAACATTCCACATTTCAACTTCCTTCGAAATGATATCGAAATTTCAATCCGCATATATTCCCCCTAATGCATTGATGAATTTAACCAACTCAATCTTGTTTGACAGGGCTCATTCAGCATGGTCAAAAAAGGTCTAATTGGTTCAATTCCTAGGTGCGTTCCATAAATATTGCAACTTGAAATTTTGACAGAGTGTATGGTGTTAAAAAAAAACATTGCAAAAACAGATCATTTAGCATACATACCCAACAAGGTTTTTCATGTGGTAAGAATGGAATTTATTCTCCGACTAATTGTTCAAATGCACCACAATCATGTTTATAATGCATGTTTTCTTCATAGCTGAAACGGTTAACCGTTAGCAGTTCGGTTTCAATTTTGACCTGTCACAAAATCTGGAACCGTGTTTAATCATTACGTATATTTACAATGTGCAGTACAGGCAGAATGTAAACAAAATGAAAAATATCTTCAGTTTTTGGTCCCCCTATCGAATAGCACAGGTTAGAATTAGAAATATTGTTTTGTAACTTATGATATGGGTTTTCCTTTCCAGTTGTTTTTTATTGTCGTTGCACAAAAACAAAATGATCTGAAAGCAATAACTGACAAGAGATATTGAACTCAGCATTGTTCCATTCAGCACGTTTGAAGTCTGATTTGTAGTTCATCAGTATGTTAGCTTGTCCTAGTTGTATTGTGGGGGTGTTGTTTCTTTTTGTAATGTACAGATTTGTAGAATTATTCCAGCAGCCCCCTTGAAAAATTTCATTCTGAAGTTGGAAGTATGATTAGAGTAAGTAAGAATAACAACTGAAAATAAAAACGTCAAAACTTGAAATTGATGAAAAGATCATATGATTGCAATAATTTTATTCTTGTCAAGGATCAAAATAAAAAATACGCCAAGTGCAAGATAGGCCCAGAGTTACAAGGTGTTGTATGTGCCTACAGGAACATAGAACACATTGGAACTCAGGGGACAAACTGGTTGTTAGATAATGATGAATTTTATTGAGGTTGTTTCTGTGATGCTTAACTATGATCAGCACATGCCGCAATCGCATCCAAACTCCAGTGTGGAATTCCATATAATAGCCTTGTGACTTTGTATCCATATTCATAAAATTGAAAATAGCAAGACTCATGGATAATTCAGCGGTTCTCAATTTCTCAGTTCCTGTGATTTCAGTACTGCTAACCGCATCTGACAGTCAGAGACAAAATCACAAAATTATCTGCTCGACGTATCATGCTTTCAGTAACAATGTCCAGTTTTCAAAGTGCACAAGAGTTGACTGTTTACCCTGTCTGAATATGAAATATAACGCATAATTGTTAAATGAAATTCTTGAGAGCAGTGGATTGTATTGTGGAATTATGACTTGAAAGGAATTCAGATGTCTTTTCGCAAATGCGCGGGCACTAAGATAGGCACGTATGGATCACTTTTAATTTCTTCCAACAATCATCTTTCGTCGTATGTTGCACAATCCTAGCCTGGGAAGTTCTTATCCAAAATTTATTACTGACTCTATCAAAGAACTGTTAACTAGTCATTAACTGGTTTTCCCAATCGGTTAACCGGTTATGAAATATGTGTAACTGTTCAGCTCTAGTTTTCTTGGCAAAACTAGGAATCAATATATTTCCGGTCACTTTCAGCATCAGTGGTAAAAAAAAATAGTTATTCAATGCAAAATATATGGAGTTATGCTCTTACACATTGTTTTGAAAATAGTGATTTTTTTTTTCCATTCAGATTTAACGACACTTTCAACAGCCAGGGTCACCTCGTGTCTGTTAGTTTTACAGGTGGAAGAAGCCAGGGTACCCAGAGAACCACCAAGCAGTGGCAAGCAACAGTCAGACTCCCCAATGTACTAACTCTGCACAAACAGGGTTAGTATTGGTTAAAGACAAGTACACCATCGACGTGCAGTACAATGGTGTACACAGCGCCACCAAGCCAGGATTAAGTGCCTTGCACAAGGATACAACCCAGTTACCCCTGACAGGGATTGAACCGTGGACCTTTCAGTTTTAAGTGCAATGCTGTAACCACTGAGCCAGCGTACTCCCGAGTAAAAGTTTTTACAGACCTGTACACGGTTATATTATATCTGATGCAACATTGCAGTGATCGCTATGAAGCCTTCCCATTGATTTTCGTATACCTTATATGGTCATGGTCACATCTGATGCATTGCAGTAGTGTTAAATGAGTAAAATGCTCATTGATCCAGCCGAATGGAAGTGTATAGGGATGACAACCCAGTTCCAATCCTTTACAGTCTTAGTTCTTCCAATTACAGCTGGCATGAATATTTCATGACATACTTTTGAAGAAGAATAATTGATTTAAGTTGACTTTAATAGTACTCTGTGACCTCAAGAAACAACTCTATAGAAAATAATATTTTTGGTCATTAGTTCTTCAGGCCAGACATTCTTTAGGCATGTGGGTATGCTGCACACCTACTGCTCTCTGGGGAAAATTCAGACTCTTGATCATCTCAGGCCCAAACCTAAGCCCAGGCACTAGGCTCAGGTTTGGATCTGAGGTGGTCAAGAGTCTAATAATAGCCGCATTGAGATTTAAGAAGGCAAATTCACTCCTTTGCAAACTGTGAAGGCCAATTATTTGTACTCCAAAACTTTAAGAACACCACACCTTGTGTCATGTGTTGTACCTTTATACTTCTTTCCTATATCAATTCCAATGTATTTAGATATTCTACAGCCTCTCACACTTCTTACGAGCACGATATTTATTTATTTATTGGTGTTTTAGGTCTCATATTTCTGGCTAATCGGGACTGCAACATGGAGATAAAGTCAAGTCCAGCCAATCGTTTATACCCATGTTGCCCATTTTTAAGGACTTCCACTGTAAGCATTGGTAAGTGGGACCAATTTTACTAGTAAAACAGAGCCTGTTTACCACAGTAAACAAGCTCTGCTTCACTTTGTGGGTTTCCAATAGGGATATTAGCATGGTGGGGAGGAGAGTAATAACTAATAAACCATCAGTAAAGGAGTGAAGAAAGCCGATAATCGTTGACTTTGAAATTGTGTTGGAACGTCTCGATTAATCATGACAGGACTGCTTCAAATCTGAATGTGCAATACATTATACCTTTCTTGATAGAGCAATGCCAAACAAAACATTGGGGACTGCAACTGACAGATTGCTTATTTCCAGGCTTTCTGCAGTTCTTTTAAACTTAACATTTCCAAAATAGATTATAAGATTATAACTTCTCCTTGCATAAACCTTCTTAACTCTTCACCAAACACAACAAATGACTGAATGATGCATGTAATTCCTTGAAAAACTAAAAAAAATGTCAGTTTTTGGCCTCAAAGTAGAGCTTATCATCTCTCTTTAGAATGAGCGTAACAAATCTGTTCCAAAGAAGGGGTTATAAACTATATTTTGGAGGCAAAAACTGAAAAATTAATAAAATATGAATGGTGATTTTTCTGAAAAATACCAGTCAGATATGGTCATTACATGTACATCAGGTTAAGCCCTTACTAAGTTTCCAGTAATGATTATAACAAGCTGTACTTGGAGGAGGTGAAATCTGAAAAAAACATAAGTGGATGGAGCCAAGATTTACACCAACCATTCAAAGCACTAATATGAAACAAGCAACAGTTTATTTTACAGATTTGATTGTACTCACACCACAAGACAAACTGAAAAAAAAATGTTTAGAACTTACGATATTTGGCAAGCAGATTTCAGGACAAAACTCACTTATATTTACACAAAATCGATTTCTGATTTTACATATATATATATATTATAAAAATATAGAATAATTTGTTAAATAATAAAAAATAAGTATCAACACATCCTTTGTTGTAAAGCCGTATCTGCCTGAATGAACTTTTTCATGCATTTCATCTCTTTACCCAGTAACCGTCCTATATGTGCAGTTGGATAAAATGAATTGATTGGTGGTCAATTTAATGGAGTTTAGGCCTACAAAAAACTTTTTCTTCTTTCTCCAGGTTTGTCAGGCAATTTTTTCTCAGTTTTATCATGGGAGAGGTGGGGGGGGGGGGAGTGGGGAGGGGAGGGGGGGGGGGGGGGTAGTTGGTTTATTTTTTTCCCTTTTTGGGGGGGTAATCCATAATCCATAAAACAGTCTTGAAAACAATTGAAATTAGGAATTTAACTCCTTACACTATTATGTGAATGAAAGTGCCAATGACACTCTGAGCTGTGCGGTACTAAAATTTCAGGTCGATATCGGTATTTTGGGGGTAAATACCTCGGTTTCGGTACGGTATTCGGTATATGCATAAAACACTGAAAGTTAAAAAATTTATAGTAATTTATATATTTTTTATACTTACCAATGACCCAGACTTAGAAGGTGCTAACTCTAAAATATCTAGGGCCAAACACAAATTTTACCCCCCAATCCCCCAAATTTGCATCTAAAACCGAAAATTACATGTCCTATATGGTCCTCCATACTTTTACTCCACTGCGCATGCGCAGTGTCAAGGAGGTCTCGAAATTGGCGCATTTATCATTCTTACAACCAGTGCCTGGTAAGCGTTATGTACTCAGCGGGGAGGTACGAGTTCCCAACTCATGGGAGGGCCATCCCCGTCTGGGTCATTGGCAAGTATAAAAAATATATAAATTACTATAAATTTTTTAACATTTTTATACTGTACCAATGACCCAGACTTAGCTGAATAGTAAAAAGGTTGGAGGGCCTAGGACATAAATGAAAATCCAATAAACTCAATTACATATAACAGAACTATCCCCTGAAGGAGAAAATGAGAGATAGATCTTTACATGTATCTTTCTTATTTGTATCGAAAAGAAAGACACAACACCATTCTGTAATTGAACGCAATAACATCAATGATCTCTATTAACATTCAGTATAACCCTTTATACTAATATTTTTATTATTATTTACTGGTGTTTAAGGTCACATATTTATGCACAATGGCTAATCACGACCGCGACAGTTTTACGGGTGGAGGAAGCCGGAGTACCCGGAGAGAACCACCGAGCAACGACGAGCAGCTGCCAGCTCCCCAACATCGTAACTCTGCACTGCAGCACAGGCAGGGTTAGATTGGTTGAAGACATGCGCACCATCGACGTGCAGTACGCCTTAGTACACGGCGTCATCGTGCTCCCACGCGGGCAATGGGGATGAAGTGTCTTGCCCAAGGACACAACGCAGTTGCCGCAGGTGGGATTCGAACCGAGGACCTCTCGGCTTGCAGTCTGCTACTCATATTTTTAAAGGAAAGCCAATAAATAAGGAAGTCCCACAAAATGAGACTCTATATACTCATATAAAAGTGTCCTAGGATTGTATATTAACGCCCGATTAATATGTGATATATACAAATGTCTCACACCGAGCAACACTTAAAAAATATTACATAGATGAGTAAACCTTAGCTTTACTTTAAAACCATCCCGGTACCGACTCGGAATTACTGACTCCAAGGGAGGTATTCCCTTGCTTTACACTATAAAGCAGGTGACCTAAGGGAAAACCTGCCGAAGTCTGAATCTCTTATTCACTTGATTGACAAGAAGATGCCCGTATCGAGCGAAAAAATCTTCACCCTCCAATTCTGGATCAGAAGAAATTGGAGAGGACAAGTGCGTAACCGCCCCATCGGAATAAAATCACGGCAGCTCCGCACAAACGTATTAGTATCATGAGATCTCTCGCTGAGACTTTGTCTAAGCGAAGACAATAGTGAGCTTAACAACTGATTAATTTCGCTCTGGGTAACGGCAGACGAACGAAAATGTTGTGCGTTTCGAAGCTCATCCCCCAGTGGGTGAATGACTTGGATGATACCAGATCCGACTTCTCCTCGTTTACTTATGAAACTGAGACATCGGAGCAATAGAAGCGGATTTTGCACATCGTTCTGAAGCGTTAACTCATTGCCGTACCTCTAAAGAATGTCGTCCAGGTAGGCCGACGTTATCGCAGATGACTGAGCTCAGAAATGAGTCATTACCAAGTTTGTTATTCGAGTGAAAGCCCAGGGGGCTAGATTCAGAGCGAAGCACATTGCTCGGAACTGATACACGACTCCTATGATGAGGAAGCGAAGATACTTTCTGAACGCCTGATCTACCATGACATGAAAGTACGCATCTTGATATCTATGCATGCGGCATATTCGTACACCCGAAAACTCGCACTGACCGATTGGATGGACTCCATATATAACTTGGAGCCACGATCAGCTTGTTTATCCAGCTCAGAAAAATGAGTGAACGGAACGAGACGTCTGGTTTTCGGAACCAGAAAAGGATGGTTGTAGAAACCTGGAAATTCCTGGATTTCTACGATCTCTATCGCGATCATTCCAGAAGAGACTGGACTTCTGATGGAAGCGAGCCTCTTTCCTGCTGACTTGACGGAAACTGAGTCCATCTTGGACTCCGAGTAAACGGATGATTCTCGTTTGAAGGACAATTGAGTCCTTCCGATATCACCCCTCGAATCCAAGGGACGTCCGTAATCTATTCTCAATTAATTGAGAAACTCGACAGTCTTCTGTTCACTAGTACACGATAGAGGTTAATACCATTACCTCCTGGTCCTGCAAGGCTTGTGGAAGGAGAAGCCATGTCCTCCACAGCCCGCACCTCGCCCCGTCGACCTAGGGGCGTCTGACCGGATGTCTTGGCCAAAATTACGGCCCCTACCTGAGTCGCTACCCTGACGGTCTCTAGAGTAAGACCTATAGGACGCATAGGAACTTCCTTTGGACGTATTCATCCCAGAAGTGCCTGTCCTACTCTTCTCTGCTGAATCCGACTATATGGAAGCGGATTTGAATAGCAGAGAGTCTGAAGCTTTCTTAGTTATCTGATCATAGACTGCAGAAAGCTTGCCGTCGAAGAAAACTCTCCGGAGACCGGAGCGACTCTGAGAGTTTTTCACCTTACTATCCACACGCATGGATGTAGCCAGGGCCGCGTCACGTCTAACCAACTCCATATTGCCACTAAAAGGACAGAGTTTTACGTGAAGCTCTTAAAAGAACTAAGGAGGTTGTACATCCTAGAATTCTTTTTCCTTTGAGACATTATGATAACGTTCTGGTAAGCTGACCCTGCTAGACGATATGGTCGTTTCCAACATCGTGGTTGGAATTGACATAGTCGACAGTATAAACAATACAAGGTCCTGACCTGGCCGCCTCGACGCAGAGAACTCTCAGAATGCTCTGTCCTGCCGTTTCAAAATATTCCTTGAATTGATGAAAGGCAGATGTAGAGCATTTGCCGATAAGAAACCTGACCTGCCCATTTAGGTAGCAAGTTATATAAATATAGCATCATTCAACAGAGCAAATGTCCGTGAGACATATCTGGACTATGTCGGAAACTGAGGGATGAAGTCCCTAAACCGATTAAGAATTCTGTGTCCAGTGGCGCTATCAGTCTCTTATCCGACAACGCAGCATTTTGGTCCGGAGGAACGTCAGATGATAATGCCAGATGTACTCTACAACAATTATGTTGTTCCGAAAGGGAAAATACAACTCATCCATATCCCTTTCGCCATCCTGTCGGACCACTTGTAATTCTTGGTCATCCGTGCCTGAACCTGCAGCGGAACGTACCAACCCAGCTTCGTCGGAATATTCCTGATCCTACAGAGTTACTGTCGGTTGCTAGGATGCTGCGATAATTTGTGCTATCTGCGATAGCATATCTGTAACAGAGGCCTGTGGAGCTGCGGTCTTACAGGATTTAGCCGCTGGAAGCTCCTTGGATGTTAACTCCTGCATACTTCTTATATGCGAACGTCCGGAATATGAAGGCCTCGTATCCTTGGCTATCGGATAGCGTGACCTGCTCGCCGTAGAATCCTTGGTCGGCGATGTTGGATGAATATCACTGGTCACGTAGCCAAGGTGCGGTCGCATGTGCTGCCGTGAGGATGAGGAAGCCGAAAGAGCAGTCTCTCTTTTGGCTGTCTATATAACGGAGCGTCCCGAGCGGTGGACGTATGCTCCAACTGAGGAACGTTTTGTACCACAACATCTGGGCTCAGATGTTGTAGTACGAGAGAGGGACCTCTCTTGCTTGCAGCCCGGATGGACCTGGACGAGCTAGGAACCGGACTAATAGGCTTCCTCCGTACCATCCTCGTACCCGTCATCACTGGGTGTGCACATTGTATTTTATAGTGCTCGCATCACCCAAATCGCCTTCCTGGACCGCAACGGACGAACCTGGGTGCTGAGCCATTCGGTGAATGGTCGCGACACCGGGCGCGCTAGCGGACGCCAACGCCGTCGATCCTACTTGGGACCTCTTAGGCAATTGACGTATCTGCATGAGCACTTTTACCGCTAGCTCTTCATTTGACTGTGACGACGGAAGCACACTTTACGAAGACATCACGGTAACATCACCTTGTTTATGTTACTCAATGAGACCTGTGGAGCCGCGGTCCTACGTAACTATCTGCTGGAAGCTCCAGGGACGATCATTCCTGCATTTATATAATGTGCGAACATCCCAACTGGAAGGCCTCGTGTCCTTGGCTAGTGGATGGAGTGACCTGGTCGACGTGTAGTCTGTGAAACAGGAGCACCAGGGACGTTCAATCCTGCATTTATATAACATGCGAACGTCCCCTGGAAATCTGTGGTCACGTAGCCAAGGTGCGGTCGTGTGTGTGTGTCGTGAGGATGAGGAAGCCAATATAACAGCTGCGTCGGACTGTGTATGCAACGGAGCGTCCCGAGCAGGAGGAGTGGACGTAAGATGCGACCAACAAACAAACATACAACAACATCGCGCCGCAGATGTTGATGTAAGAGAGAGGGGGCCTCTCTCGCTCGCGGTCTGGGTGGACCTAGACGAGCTAGCTACCGGAATGACAGGCTTCCTCCATACTATCCTTGGATCCGTCGTTGCTGTGTGTGCACATTCGATGTTTTATAGTGCTCGCATCACCCAATCTGCTTCCCTGGGCCGCAACGGATGAACCCGGATGCCGGTCCATTCGACACCGGAAGGACTAACGGACGATCAATTGCTTTTGATCCTACTAGGGAACTCTTCAGCAATTGTCGTAATACCTTGAGCACTTTCCGCTAGCCTTAAGACACACTTGTTGAAGACATCACAGAAACATCACTCTGAATTCTGAAAAAGAAACTGATAATATAGAGTTACCCTATGGAGAGAGGACCGTAATGGACCCCTCACCGCTAACAAAAGACCGTGACACACGTCTCCAACGTTGTCATATCAATCAACACACACAGAGCAAGAATTAGTGCAACTACAATAACTAAAAGAAACACAATGAACCTGTGAATTAGAGGAAGATATCCTCGCATTACAATTGAAGAATATTTTTTCAACATGAAAAAATATACAGTCATATTACTCGCACTAACCCTTGAAATAAATATACATAATATATTATAATCCATTATAACATTTCATAAGAAAATAATTTTCAAAAAAAAAATTTTTTGAAAAAATTTTCAGAAGAGCCCAAGTTCCCAATGGGAACAATGAGCCCAAATGGATCCCAAAAAAGCCTAAGTGTGGACACAAATTTTAAATCATTTCAAAAAATTAATGTAACACTTACGGACAATATTAATGTATCTTACTATGAACTGAACTAAGCAGAGGACAAGTAATCACTGTAAGAAGTAACCATTGTCAACATAGACAAAAAGTGTAAACAAACCGGAAACATGACTCCAGGCACTGATAAACCTGGCCCGAAATCAGTTATCAATTTAAACACTATCTGATGCAAAACAGAGACTTCCAGAGAAGAAACTGCAGAACATCAGATGGTAGATGCAGACCAAAACGCCTAACCACCCAAGGGTGAGGACGTAAACATGGGGAAAACAACAGAAAATAATTCTGTTTCCAAGCCAAAACTCCCAAGAAATTTTAGTAATAAACATTACAAAAAATAAAATAACAGCATGGGAGAATAGCTAGGGGGAATAAAGGAAAGGGAGAGAGGAAACACTGATTAAACAATGGAACATTCATAGCAAGAATGACCACAACAAGGTCATGCCTCGAAAATAGGTAACATGAATAATTTCGTAAAATAATTATAAGTTACAGCCCTGAACATTTGTTTCCACTGTTTTTTCCTCTCCTCCTTCTATTTCCTCCTTTTATCCACCATTTCTCTCATAATTATGCGTCTGGCATCCTTAAAACTGAGATTTACAAGCACAAATAACAGTGAAGTGTAACTGTATTGAGGGCCAAACAAAGAATGATAATTGCGCCAATTTCCCATGAGTTGGGAACTCATACCTACCCGCTGAGTACATAACGCTTACCAGGCACTGGTTGTAAGAATGATAATTGCGCCAATTTCGAGACCTCCTTGACACTGCACATGTGCAGTGGAGTAAAAGTATGGAGTAAGAGTAAAAGTATGGAGGACAATATAGGACATGTAATTTTTGGTTTTAGATGCAAATTTGGGGGATTGGGGGGTAAAATTTGCATTTGGCCATAGATATTTTAGAGTTAGCACCAGCTAAGTCTGGGTCATTGGTACAGTATAAAAATATAGTCGCAAACTGACCCAATTTCCCAACATTCAAGACAACTTACGGTGATAACTGATTAGTCTTGCAACGTTTTTAAGGAATCACTTAATTGTGAATCATCACACTGCATTGAGTGATTCATTAAATAATTTGGCAAGCTAATCAGTTGGCCTCTCTGTCCTTCGTTCATGTGCCATGCCCCTACCCCATTGAATCGGATAGAAGAAACATATATGTTCTTCAACTTCAGGACTTTTCAGTAAGTTTTCACTGGTAGTAAAACTCTTGGTCAGGCCCACCCCCATTATCTTTCAAAGTGAGAACAAAATTAATTAATGTCCACTGTCCAGTGAATGCAGAGTCCAATATCCACACAAATATGCAAGAAAACTGAAATAATTCAACTGTAATTAATCTCTCTATGATAATCCCAGGCCAGTCGTGAAAACGTGCATATCTTGCCAATCATGCAATGACATGGTGTCATCCACCTTTCATTGTTTGGGTTCATCCTTGATAAACATATAAAATAACATGTTTTATGACATTCACCTAGTTGCAATTATAGGAGATTTTGAGTGGAATCACTCTATCAGTGTTCACTAACTTCACTTCTGTGATTCTTCATCTCATACACGTTTCTGAAAATTTAAAAGAATCCACGATTTTCCATGATAAATTAAGGTGAATTTTCATTTTCAGTGAAAAAAGTGTACAAATGGAATATTTACTAATAACAGCAAATCATTTTCAAAGCCTTTGCCTTTGCTACGCCTCGATCGCCCAAATGAACTTCGATAATGCTAACTCTGATGTCGCCTACTGGCTTTCGTACACTGTTTTTTTATGTGTCTTAAAATTAAGGTCAATCACGTCTTTCCCATGTGCGCTGGTGTGCAGTATAAATTATTTATTCGAAAGAATATAAAGCAGATGATCGGGCATTAAAGTGTTGGGGCTTGTATTTTAATAAAATGATCAGTTGTTAAAAGTATCTGCAACTTAAAATATTAATGCTGAATTAAAAAATCGCTGAGACGCGATAACCGCTGTCAGTATTAATGTTTGTATGTCAAGTTGTCAATGCATTGAATTTTCAAAACCAGTGGATTATTTCCAATCAAATGTCAACCAGTCAACCACCCACATGACCCCCAATGTCCCCTGTGAATAATAAACAGTAATTTCCAGAAAATATATTGAATCAGCCAGAATGTTGGAAACACTGGAACCGGGCCATATTTCTTCAGAAACGGAAGTACCAAGTTAACAACTTGCCATTTTTCATCATCACATTTTTTATTTCTTCCTCCGATGTATTACAGAAAAACAGTAAAACAGAACTTGTTTACCAAAGTAAAGTAACATTGCTCCAGTCCCCTGGGCTCCCATCAGAAGGGTCAAGAGTACTGTAAAAGTTTGTTCAAAATGTGTCGCTCTAATCTATTACATAAAAAAATAAATATCAACATATATTTTGTTTTAAAGCCATATCTGAATAAACATTTTTTCTTCACTTGTGCTCACACAACACCTACTCACCTGCCGTATAGCCTATAATAAACTGAAAAGCTGGTGGTCTAACTTCTGCCTTATAGCACCATATTATTACACCGGGTTGTACTTGACTGTGTGTAGTGTAGTGTTTGATCACAGTTGACTAATCATGACCAAAAGAGGACAGTCTCATCTAGATATCATACCAAGTTATCCTACCAAGTTACAATGAAATCCCTCAGGCTTCATAAAAACAACCTGTAAGCAGTGCTAAAGGAATCTAGGTCAAGTGATCAGGCGTTGGTGATGGCTGACCGATGGTGACCAAAATATGACAGTCTCATCTAGACATACCAAGTTATCCTTCCAAGTTACAATGAAATTGCTTCATAAATATGAACTGTAGACTGTGCTCAACAAATCTAGGTCAAGTGCCTGTGTGGCTGTCACGGTTGACCAAAATAGGACGTTCGCATCTAGACATTATACTGTGTCATCCTACAAATTTGCCTACAAATTTGCAATGAAATCCCTTTATAAATGCAAGCTATACACTGTGCTAAAGGAATCTAGGTAATGTGCCCCTGTGCCTGTCACAGTTGACTAAACTTGACTAAAAAAGGGCGCTCTCCTCATCTAGACATTATACAGAGGCAACCTATGAAGTTACTATAAAAAATCCCTTCATGTAGAGTGTGCTCAAGGTTTTCGGGCTTCTGACCCGCATAGCCGTAACAGCTGACCGATCGCGACCAAAAGGGGACGCTCCCTTCTAGACATTATATGAAGTCATCCTACCAAGTTACAAGGAAATCCCATCATAAATACGACATGCAGACTGGCTAAACATTTTTGGGTTTTGGGCTATCGCTGCAATCACGGTTGACCAATCATGACCAAAAGAGGACGTTCTCATCTGGACATTATACGGAGTAATCCTACCAAGTTACAATGAGATCCTTTCATAAATACGACAACCTGTAGACTGTGCTAAAGGTTTTCGGATTTCGGGCTCTCGCAGCCATCACAGTTGACCGATCGCGACCAAAAGGGGACGTTCTCATCTAGACATTACACGAAGTCATCCTACCGAGTTTCAATGGAATCCCTTCATAAATTTGACCTGTAAACTGTGCCAAAGGTTTTCGGGTTTCTTTTCAAATATCTTGCCCAGAGGGTGAGATTTACCTGTCCCACCCAGATACCCGTCAAGGATGATCTTTTCCCCATCATTTTACGGATGTGATGCCATTAATAAGAAAATACCATATTTTCCAGGAAAAAATAATTGTTCGTGCATTCATTCTAAGAGAAATCCAATAAGATATTCGGAAAGCTTGTAGAGAAGTATGGTATATACCAGAGGTACAGTATATACTTCAAAACACGCATACTAGCACTGCAGGTTGAGGGTCAATGTACTGAAGCGACCTAAAAAAAATCAACATGTCCGCACACGTCATTTCCAGACATGCACTTCAGTTTGATAGGGTGTAATGATATCAGATGTATATTTCTCTCCGATAAACTGGTTGAGCAATTTGAGGTGTGCTGAAGTTTTTCTTAAGAGTGTTTTGATTTTCATTTATAAATACATTTGTATTTACGGCTGCAAGCCGGCCTTCCATTTTGTTTGTTTATACATGTGTAGGCATGATTTGCGATGATTAAATAGTTCTGGTGCTAATTGAATATGCAAATAGGTTGGTCTTGTGGGTGGGGTGAGATAGATGTCAAGTAGGTGGGTTGAGTGAGACAGGCATATCTCTCCCAGCTGTCTCACACGACTTTATATATGTCTCAGTACCTTAGTGGTGGGAGAATATACATGTAGAATGTCACCCATTAGAAAAGAAAGGCAAGAATACTATTATCCCTGGTGGGTGAGGGTATGAGATGGGGAAATCTCACCTGATGGAAAGATATATGGGTCAGACATGAGGCTTGCCGAGTGTCTGGGCCAAATATCTTGTCCTGAGAGTGAGATTTCCCCATCTCATACCCACCCCCATCAGGGATAATTTTTCTTCCCCCACCAAAACACCCTGACGTCATCAAAAGTAATTCAGGGGCATGTGCAGCTGTATTGATCAATTTTGTTGTCCATTTCTGAAAAAAAAAACGATTTGCTTATAGGAAAGAGCACACAAAAGTTCTGTATATACCACAGGTACATTTATTTATTTATTTATTTATTGGTTTTTAAGGTCACGTATTTTTGCACAATGGCTATTCATGACCTCAACATGAGTATCAACGCAAGACCAGGGGTGAGCTTTAATAAGCCATGTTGCCCATTTTAGAGAGGGTTTGCACCTCCCAAGCATAGGTGACTGGGTCCTATTTTACCAGTAAAACTGAGCCTGTTTACCGCAGTGAACAGGCACTGCTTCACTTCCCGGGATTCCTGTGGGGAACCACAGGTATATACCACGAAATCAAATCCCAATACTGACAAGACAGGGGTTAAAAATTTGTAATGAAATGAACATTTGACACATTCCGATGATGTCATATTACAAATTCTGCAATATTCGCATAACTTTTGGACAGGAATTTCATGCAGCTCTCTCCACTCATAATGGTGTTCACCCAAAACTTCATATAAAAGAGTCAAGTGTTCTTTGGTTTTTTGGTCTGTGTTTTTATTTCTATTTTCTTCGACAAACATTTGTCTAATATTTCTGAAACATGACACCATGTTGTTTGTTTACAGAAGAACATGTGATGAATATTAAATATGCTAATAAGCCAGTCACATGGGTCATGTGAGATAGATACATGTATCTATCTCACATGGCCTTCTCACATGAGACACGCATATATCTTGCATAGGAAGTGGGGGGTGAAAGATGAATCTCAGATTGTATTTTTGTTTGCTTCTCTTCTTCGGTCAAACTCTGCAATATTTTATCAGATGAATCGTACCCCTCGTTGTGTAAGTATGTTGTGACCCAATTGCGATTTGATTGAGAAAAATACCACTTTTATGATCACAGTACTGTTTGAGCTTTTACCCAACGTAACGGCCAAAACCAGCCAGCACTATTCTAAAAAATCGCCAATAAATTTTCGTTATTTTTTGTTTTTATCTCAAAAACATAGGTTATGACCCCTCGTTGGAACGAGCTCATTGAGCTCGTTCCAATGAGGGGTCATAATATATGTTTTTGAATTTGAATTTTTTTTGCAAGTGTCGTCTGCTTTTCATGTTAGGTAAAGGGTTAAAGTGCCATGATAAACTCTCCATATTCTTAGTAATTGCCTCATTTGCAGATATTTTGTTAATTGAATGTTTTGTTGCAATTTATTGGAAAGCGCCAGCAGGCACTCACCAATAAATTGTAACAAAGCATTCATGAATAATTATGGACTACTAAAACAAGAGGCCCCAAGGGGCCTGAGGGCGCTCACCTGACATGGTAGCCTAAATATCAACCCAGAGAATTGATTTCAACAAGTTGCATCTGCTCCTCTTAAGAAAAGCTCATACCAAATATCCAAAGATTCTGACCAGTGGATCTAAAAAAAAGAAGAAGATTTTTAAAGAATATTCCTCATATTGAACTAAGTTATAATTCGGGCTCCCACAGGGAGCCCATATATGAACCCAGGGACTTGGCTTTAACAAACTTGAATCTCACCCCCCTAAGGATGCTGCACACCAAATATCAAAACATTCCGACTGCTGGATCTGAAGAAGAAGATTTGTAAAGAAAATTCCTCATTTTGAACTAGGTTACAATTCAAGCTCCCACAGTGAGTCCAAATATGGACCTAGGGACATGGCTTGAACAAACTTGAATCTCCTCCCTGAAATGCACTAAGTTCGAATTCGAGCTTCTATACTGAGCCCAAATATAAACCCAGGGAGCCGATTTGAACAAACTTCAATCAGATCCACCCCACAATGTTGCATACCAAATATCAAAAGATTCTGCCTGCTGGATCTGGAGAAGATGATTTTTGAAGAAATTTGCCTGAAATGCACTAAGTTCGAAATCGGGCTCCTATACTGAGCCCAAATATGAAACTAGGGGGCCGATTTGAACAAACTTGAATCAGATCCACGCTACAATGTTGCATACCAAATATCAAAAGATTCTGCCTGCTGGATCTGGAGATTTTTTAATCTTTTTTCCCATTGCCTACAGTGTTAAAAATAGGCCGATGAAATCGTCAGATGTGCACCCATACGCACAACTAGTAGAAAGCTGTATGACGGAGCGCCACCACGGATGCTGACATTATGTACACCATACATGGTATGGGTACATATAGAAATGGATTGGAGGAGTGGCTAATTTGATGGATAAAGGGTTAATACCTCTAGATCAAGTTATCAGATTTACATAAAAATAGGCCGATGAAATCGCCAGATGTGTACCTATACGCGCAACTAGTAGAAAGCTGTATGACGGAGGGCCACCACGGATGCCGACATTATGTACACCATACAAGGTATGGGTACATATAGAAATGGATTGGAGGAGTGTCTAATTTGATGGATAAAGGGTTAATATCTCCGGATCAAATTATCAGATTTACATAAAAAACTATACAGCACAGCACATCAGTAACCTGAATAAATATATAAAGTAACATGACAATCGGATTGATATTTTTTGAGTTATCTCATGCCACAGAGATTGGAGGAATTTTCAATTTGAAGGATAAAGGGTTAATATCTCAGGATCAAATTATCAGATTTACACCAAAAACTATACAGCTCGGCACATCAGTAACCTGAACACAAATATAAAGTAACTTGACAATCCAAGCAATATTTTTCAAGTTATCGAATGCCAAAGGGATTGGAGGAATTTTCAATTTGAAGGATAAAGGGTTAATATCTCAGGATTAAATTATCAGATTTACACCAAAAACTATACAGCTTGGCACATCAGTAATCTGAACACAAATATAAAGTAACTTGACAATACAAGCAATATTTTTCAAGTTATCGAATGCCAAAGGGATTGGAGGAATTTTCAATTTGAAGGATAAAGGGTTAATATCTCAGGATCAAAATAACAGATTTACACCAAAAACTATGCAGCTCGGTAAATCAGTAACCTGAACACAAATATAAAGTAACTTGACAATCCAAGCAATATTTTTCAAGTTATCGAATGTCAAAGGGATTGGAGGAATTTTCAATTTGAAGGATAAAGGGTTAATATCTCGGGATCAAATCATCAGATTTACACCAAAAACTATACTGCTCGGCAAATCAGTAACCTGAACGCAAATATGAAAGTGTCAATGACACTGTAGCTCAACTTGTCAAGACAAAGACAAGTACATGTATAGTATGTGACACAGCAATGACAAACATCTAGGTAATGACCTGATAACAAAGGTACATATAAAGTATTGTAACGGTCTGTACATAAATACTGACCGGTGCCTGTAACAAATGTATAGGTAAAGTATTGTAAAGGTGGGTGACAGTCAGATGCTAAACTAGAAAAGAAATCTTTGAGTCCCAGAGTGGGTCTGACTGAACCCCAAAATATTTGTTCTCATAGCACAGTAATAACAAAGGCACCCCAAAACACACTCATTCCTGTCCCAAGGTGAAAACAAAGGTACCCAAGAAGTTTCGTGAATATCGGTTCACAAATATGAGCTGTGTAGAAGTTGTGACAAAAAACTGATTGGACCTAATTTCGGTACAAAATGGCCACTGGCAGCCATCTTGAATTTTGGATCGCACCCAGAAACACTCGTTCTCGTCCCAAGGTGATAACAAAGGTACCCAAGAAGTTTTGTGAAGATCGGTTCATAAATACAGCCTCTAGCCCGAGCCGTATTGACATGTGCACTTACAGTGTTTTAGTAGCACTGAATAAACCAAAATTCATCTAATTTGCATAATTTCTGCACGAGAAAAAAACCCGTACTATATGTGATGTATTCCATGTTACTAAACATTCATACAAAAATTTATTCAAATCAGAACTTTCATACAGAAGTTCTGTACAAAAGACTGATTGCACTAATTTTGGTACAAAATGGCTGCTGGTGGCCATCTTGAATTTCGGACCACACCCCAAAACACTCGTTCTCATCCCACAGTGATAACAAAGGTACCCAAGAGGTTTCGTAAAGATCAGTTTATAAATACGGCCTCTAGCCTGAGCCGTATAGAAGTTGTGTACAAAAAACTGATTAGACCTAATTTCGGTACAAAATGGCCACTGGCAGCCATTTTTAATTTTGGACCGCACCCAGAAACACTCGTTCTCGTCCCAATGTGATAACAAAGGTACCCAAGATGTTTCGTGAAGATCGGTTTATAAATACAGACTCTAGCCCGAGCCATATTGACATGTGTACTTACTGTGTGTAAGTAGCACTGAAAAAATCAAAGTTCATCTAATTTGCATTATTTCTGCACGAGAAAAAAACCTGTATTATATGTGATGTATCCCATGGTACTAAACATTCACACAAAAAATTATTCAAATGAGCGCTTTCATATGGAAGTTCTGTGCAAAAATCTGATTGCACCAAATTTTGTACAAAATGGCTGCCATCGGCCATCTTGAATTTCGGAGCGGACCCAAAAACACTCGTTCTCGTCCCACGGTGATAACAAAGGTACCTAAGGAGTTTCGTAAAGATCGGTTCATAAATACGGACTCTAGCCTGAGCCGTATTGGAATTTGCACTTACAGTGCTGAAAGTAACACCAAAAAACATCAAAGTTAGTCTAATTTGCATAATTTACGCACGAGAAAAAAACCCGTATTATATGTGATGTATCCCATGGTACTAAACATTCATACAAAAAATTATTCAAATCAGAGCTTTCATATGGAAGTTCTGTACAAAAAACAGATTTCTGCATCGTCGGTACATGAAGGATAAAGGGTTAATATCTCAGGATCAAATTATCAGATTTACACCAAAAACTATAAAGCTTGGCACATTAGTAACCTGAACACAAATATCAAGTAAATTGACAATCCAAGCAATATTTTTCAAGTTATCGAATGCCAAAGAAATGGATACGGACGCCGGATGGACAGACGGATGGACAGACAGACAGACAAAGGATGGACGAACGACGGATGGCCACCCCGGATGCCGGCATTATGTGTACCATACATAGTATGGGTACACATAAAAAGTGCTGACTCCAAACTTTTTCAAAGTCCTGAAAAAAGTACCTTGTGATCAATCCGATAGGGATTTTTTTTACCATTCTATTCTACTGGATAAAAGTAAGCTTTATACAAAATAAGAATTCTCTGTGCCGTGTAGTTTTGGAGATATGGCAGTTTTAAGGTTTTTCCAATTTTTAGCTCCCGAGGTTCCCACAGGGCAATGAGAAAATTTTTTTTTGCATCAATCAACTACTTACGACCCATTATCATCTTGTATCAAATTTGGTTCAAATCGACCTCACGGTTCGGAAAATAGAAATTTTAGGCGTGGCCAAAATTTTTGCCCCTCCCATAACGAAGGCAAATAATGCCCGACAAACTTCTCTTGAACAAACTTGATTCTAAACCTCAAAAGGACTCTGTATACCACATATCAAGTCTCTGCTACTGGTGGTTCTTTAGAAGAAGATTTTCAAAAAATTTGGCCATTTTTTCCCCACACCTCTGCTCAATATGAGCCAGAAACCTATTTTGGATAAAAATCAAAATGCCCCTATATAACCACTACTTACATGAAATTTAATTAAAATGTGGCCAGTGGTTTAGGAGAAAGAGGCTCAAACACCACCTTCACGAAGGACGACGGACGAAGAGTGATAAGAAAAGCTCACCCTGACTTTCAGTCAGGTGAGCTAAAAATCTAGGACTCTATCAGTTCTGGTGATTAGAAATTAACTGTATGGTCGTCTTGTACCCTTTGCACACTGATATAAAAACATTAAAATTTGTACATGAAAATTTTTCCATTATGCAACTCAGCTCGTAATTTAAGAATTTCAATCTTGTTTGACAGAGCCCACTTGGCTCAGGCAGATAAGACTGAATTTTATTACATTCCAAGAGGCATGAAGGGAAACATTTGCAGCATGAAATTTTGGCCTTCTAAGTGCGCAGAGGGTTAAAACTTGAGATTAACAATACTTTTGTGTGACCAGAAGGCACTATTTCAAAAACCCTCTCGTTTTCCTCACCCCATACAAACACATATCATCAGATGTCACTGAACCAAACATAATTTGCTTTCAACACCCATGAAAAAAAAGCTGAAAATCTAGCTTGATGTAGAACTTACCAAAAAATACCCACCAATTAAGTATCATTTGAATCGGTCAATACAATGTAGCAATTAAAGTCTTCACAAGTTGAGATGCAAAAGACTAAAACAGAGAAAAGGTATTGAAGATCACTTTCAACATCGACCAAATCATACACATCAAGTCAAATTTAGCCAATTGTTTATACTTGTTCCAATTGTTTATACCTACACTGCTTACTTCAGAGGACTTTAGTACCGACTGCTGGAATCTATTTTACCAGAAAAACAAAACTTGTTATCTGCAGTAAACAAACACTGCTCCAATTCAGGCTTCCAGGGATTTGTACTGGGTCTCTTTTAAATTTAAATATCGATCAAATATTTATTTATTGGTGTTTAAGGTCACATATTTATGCATAATGGCTAATCATGACTGTGACAGTTTTACGGGTGGAGGAAGCCAGAGTACCCGGAGAGAACCACCATGCAACGGCGAGCAACTGTCAGCTTCCCAACATACTAACTCCACACAAGCAGGGTTAGCATTGGTTGAAGACAAGTGAGCCATCGACGTGCAGTACGCCTTAGTACACATCACCACCGTGCCCCCACGCGGGCAATGGAGATTAAGTGTCTTGCCCAAGAACACAACGCGGTTGCCGCAGGTGGGATTCGAACTGAGGACCTCTCGGCTTGCAGTCTACACCTCTACCTACTGAGCCACCACGCTCCCTATCAATCAAATCAAATCGAGCTTAAACATGAAGTTATCATGAAAGATTGATAAAAAAAAAACCTCAAGAAATTAGTGTTCACAAGGTGTTGTTTGTTTATGGGTGTTTAAAATCACTTTCACCATCTATGGCTGTACCATTTTTTCGTGATCGCAACACTATTATGAAGCCAATTTTAGCCAACTGTTTACACCCATATACATGAGGCATTGGTTATCGAGTCCTATCAGATACCTAAACACAAGTGAAAGAGAACTTGTTTACCACCAGACTTGTTTTGTTTTTTCCAATACTTTCAGGGTGACAAAAAATCACTTTCCTGGGAGCTACAGTAGAGTCGCTGTGGTAGGCCTTTAAATTCATTTATTTTGGGCACACCCTTTTGCCCCAAATTAGCGCACATTAAAACCTGATATAATAGTTTTATCCTGTTATGTTTTATCGCCATGCCTTTCTTTGTGTTTCTATGGTCATATTATGATGGAAGTTATTCTCAAATGCAGAAGCGGCACAGAGAATTTATATATTTTTCTTGATGTCTTCACATCTTCTCTAAATTGGGCATACCTGTAAAGTGTGAAATTGGGGTAATCTGAAGGCCTGCGCTGTAGACTGGTCGTAATAGTGAAAGTGATGTCCACGTCTGCGTTTACCAGGTAATAAAAATCATCATCCGCAAAGTTTTAATTAATAAAGCACCAGGTTGTACCTAGAGCTTCATTGATTAAATTTTTTATGATTATTCCTATAATTAATTTTTGGAATCTAATATTATTGTGTCCGTGGAAAGTGACCAGTCCACAGTGTCCCTACTGTACTTAAGAGAGCAAATTGCTCTCCTAAACTGTTTTTCCTTGTTTTGCATCACATCCTCTAAATGTTTAGTATACATGTATGGTGTGTGTACTCCATGGAATGCATTTGAGCCAATCAATGCCAATAAAATAATGTTGAACCTATGTTTGTTTTTTACAAAACCCTGTACGCAAGTATGGGCCAATGGAGAAAGAAGTTCTGTCTGGATGCCAGGCAGAACTTCTTGTTCAATCGGCCCATAAGGGGATAGAGGGGGTTTGTAAAAATTCAAACAATTTTCCTTGTGCAAACAGATACTGCTGTATGCAAAACTGAAATAATATTATTACGGATAATGTAACAATCAATAACATGATTTAGGAGACCACTACAGTTTAGTAACTTTACTGATGTCCCAACAGGAATGATTAACATCCCAACAGGCCTTGGACTGGTCAGACATGGTAAATTTACATTTTTGAGGGTTCAAGCTCAAAGGTAGCCTTAATGCCACTTCTGTTTTATCTTTCGCGAAGGTAAGTGTTGTTGCATCCGAAGTGGCAATGTGAAAAGACTGAAAATAGGCAAGCATAAAAATGCTTACATGGCTGTACATGGGATTAAAATTGCACAACCAAAGAAAAATTGTCCGCGTCAGCTTTCCTTCACTGTACTACAATAACCAAGCATTGCCAAACTTCCCAGGCTTCTCGCAGCGAAGTGTGTCCCGAGATTAAACTCTGCCCTGTCTTATTACATTTTGCATATTTACCCTTCACCTAATGTAATGGCCATGTACAGACAGCACTATTCACACAAATCACCATTTAAATTTTTTGGCATTTTTTAAATTTTTGACTCCAAAACCTACATGAAGCTGATTCTAATGATGAATCATAAGCTAGATGAATGTTTTTAAGACCAAATAATGAATTTTTTAATTGCTGAAAAAATATTTTTGAACATGTTGGCTTCTAGCAGTGCTACAGTAGAGCCGACGAGGACTGGTCACTTTCCATGGGTGGGCAGTATTTCCAATGATATCAGACTCCAAACATTAATTATAGAAATAATCATCAAACAAAAATTTAATTAATGATAATTAAAGTTTTGCTCATGATGATTTTTATTACCTGGTAAATGGATACTTGGACTTCACTGCCCAAGAATGGATTACGACCACTCCACGGCGACTGTACTGTCGGTAAAGGGTTATACTGTGTCACATTCTTGGATTCCAATATAGATGACCTGTCAGTTTACACCTCTTTGATTATTTCTGAACATGTACCCAAAACAGAAAATAAGCAGACTGTCATCTGCAAAATGAGGTCCCAAGAGGGTGAAATTAGTGGTGCTACCCTGCAAAGCAGGGTAGCATCACTAAATTTACCCTCTGTGAACCTCAATCTGAATCAGGGTCTCAAAACTAAACAGAAAGAGGTACCCAGAGGATAAATTGACCCACTGTATGGGATAGCATCAGCAAATGCACCCTCTGGGGGGGACCTCATTCTGCAAATGACAGATTGCTTATTTTCAGGCCTGCACGTACCATGTCTTTCTTGCAGAGTTAGAGTGGAAGATATCTCAATTATGTGAAAAAAGCTGAAACTCTCATTAATTAATCTGAAAATCTTTGAAAATGATGTTTCTTCGAATAATACCAGAACATATAGATAGTTAAGGTATGACTTGGTAAACATTTTATTTCTATAAATCTGCATTAAAATGGTCTGGCGGGCCATTTTCATGTAGATTTAGAGAAAATAAAATTTCTGAAGTTTTATAATAAATTATCTGGTACAATGTATTAGCTAATTAACTGAGCTCTCTGTTCCCTACCGTTAGCATACATGATGAACGCTGTACTACACAGAGTGCCATTCTCAAAGCCACTCTTGACTCACCACAATGGTAAACATGCATGCTACTGTGGACTTGTAAATAATAAGGGAACCAATAGTTTATGTAAATGAATTTGTGGACAATAAACCGATTGGTTACACAGTTGGACACATGCAAACAATCAATCATTTACACACAATGTTGAAATTTACAGGTCCGTAACTGTTAATAATAGTAAATACTCTCAGCAATTCTTAAAATGCATTGTTTCAGTCTTTTTGTGACCCACTGAGAACTTTTTACCTCAGGCCTGGCATTTTCAGGAGAGCGATTTATTTGCTCGCCTTAAAAAAATAAAGGAGGGCAAAAACTAGCCCTCCTGGCCATAGAAAATAATGATTACCATAACAACATATTCCTAAAAACCCACACCTTTTCAGATCTCTGCTATGTTAGTGATCTCTGTTAGGTGGACACACTGCCCGTCCCACACCTCCAGGCCTTGCAGGGGCCTGGAGGTGTGGGAGGGGCAGTGTGGCCACTTCACAGACACTACCTTGTTAGCAGCACCAAATAAAATGTACAAAGCCCACTTGGCAGAATTCATGAATAATAAAACTTCATTTTGCCACTTTTAGCTTTTGTATGATTGAGGAGAGCTAATCGCTCCCCTAGGCCATGGGAGGGGAGCGATTTTTAGACCTCCTGCATTTTTAGGAATGCCAGGCCAGCTATCTTCATGTTTTGTTTCTAAGTAGTGAACTAAATTGCAGTGTACCTGTAGGTTTGAAAATGTAGTGGTTTATAATACATTGTTGATTGACTTAAGGCAGTCTTTCGATTTTGAAGAGAGCTCTTGCATGTCATTGCACCTGCAATTTTTATTTTTTTAGAGTAGACGGGAGCAAGCCCCAGTTCTGCCTAGCATGCAATTAACCTTACATAATGAATCGGCTGCATCTGCCAAGTAATATATAAATTGCGCAGAAGACAAAAAATTCAACCAAATCTTATTATGTGGTGACCCCTCATTGGAACAAATTCATTGAGCTCATTTCAATGAGGTGTCTTGTGTCATGGTTTTGTTGAAATGTTTTTAAGAATTGGGAGAAAAAATGAAAATAACAAATTTTGATATTGATTTTTCTGTAATGGGTTAAAATCTCTTTGCTGGAAATAGGGCAAATAAAAAAATACACCCGCGAAAGTGTGAACAATACTTCATGAAGTACATGGTCTAGCCTTCCAAGCCTTCAAACTAATCAAACTGCACATTCCAAGAATTGGTACGTAAACAACATAATTCGACAAACTTCAAAGACCAGTAATGCTACTCACTGACTATTCGCTCAGGAATTCCATGGAGAATCATCCAATTCTTACAATTTTTCCACTGAAGTTGCATTTCATGTATTATACCACACTCAAATAAATTTGATTATTGATGCGAAAAGCTTATTCAAATGAAAGTGTCAATGACACTGTAGCTCAACTTGACAAACTTGAACTTGGTAAGTTATAAATGAAATGGCAAAATTGAAGATCATTGGTACCAAAGTCATTTTTTTTGCCAGTGGCAACATTTTTTGCAGAAACCGAAGAAAATCGATAGCTCCCATCTAGAGGCCTCCCCAAACAAGCATGCCAGGTTTCAAAGCAATCCGATCATAAATGTGACCTGTAGGGTGTGCCAAAGGGAAATATTGTGGTCTGACTAGACTAAATTCTAAGAACATTGGCCATGGCAACATTTTTTGATGGAAATGGACGAAAATCGATAGCTCCCATCTAGAGGTCACCGTAAATAAGCATACCAGGTTTCAAAGCAATCTAATCATAAATGTGCCCTGTAGGGTGAGCGAAAGGTAAATATTGTGGTCTGACTAAACTAAGTTCTAAGAATGTTGGCTGCGGCAACATTTTTTGATGGAAATTGAAGAAAATCGATAGCTCCCATCTAGAGGTCACCCCAAACAAGCATGCCAGGTTTCAAAGCAATCCGATCATAAATGTGCCCTGTAGGGTGTGCCAAAGAGAAATATTGAGTCTTCTGACTAAACTAAGTTCTAAGAACGTTGGCAGCGGCAACATTTTTTGACGGAAATTGAAAAAAATTGATAGCTCCCATCTAGAGGTCTCCCCAAACACGCATACCAGGTTTCAAAGCAATTAAATCATAAATGTGCCCTGTAGGGATGTGCCAAAGGGAAATATTGTGGTCTGACTAAACTGAGTTCTAAAAACGTTGGCCACGGCAACATTTTTTGACGGAAATTGAAGAAAATCGATAGCTCCCATCTAGAGGTCACCCTAAACAAGCATGCCAGGTTTCAAAGCAATCCGATCATAAATGTACCCTGTAGGGTGTGCCAAACGGAAATATTGAGTCTTCTGACTAAACTAAGTTCTAAGAACGTTGGCCGCGGCAACATTTTGTGACAGAAATTGAAGAAAATCGATAGCTTCCATCTAGAGGTCTCCCGAAACAAGCATACCAGGTTTCAAAGCAATCTGATCATAAATGGGCCCTGTAGGGTGTACCAAAGGGAAATAGTGAGGTCTGACTAAACTAAGTTCTACGAACGTTGGCCGTGGCAACATTTTTTGCCGGAAATTGAAGAAAATCGATAGCTCCTATCTAGAGGGCACCCTAAATAAGCATACCAGGTTTCAAAGCAATCAAATCATAAATGTGCCCTGTAGGGTGTGCCAAAGGGAAATACTGTGGTTTGACTAAACTAAGTTCTAAGAACGTTGGCCGCGGCAACATTTTTTGACGGAAATTGAAGAAAATCGATAGCTCCCATCTAGAGGTCACCCCAAACAAGCATGCCAGGTTTCAAAGCAATCCGATCATAAATGTACCCTGTAGGGTGTGCCAAACGGAAATATTGAGTCTTCTGACTAAACTAAGTTCTAAGAACGTTGGTCGCGGCAACATTTTTTGACAGAAATTGAAGTAAATCGATAGCTCCCATCTAGAGGTCTCCCCAAACAAGTATACCAGGTTTCAAAGCAATCTGATCATAAATGTGCCCAGTAGGGTGTGTCAAAGGGAAATATTGAGGTCTGACTAAACTAAGTTCTACGAACGTTGGCCGTGGCAACATTTTTTGCCGGAAATTGAAGAAAATCGATAGCTCCCATCTAGAGGTCACCCTAAATAAGCATACCAGATTTCAAAGCAATCAAATCATAAATGTGCCCTGTAGGGTGTGCCAAAGGGAAATATTGTGGTTTGACTAAACTAAGTTCTAAGAACGTTGGCCGTGGCAACATTTTTTGACGGAAATTGAAGAAAATCGATAGCTCCCATCTAGAGGTCACCCCAAACAAGCATACCAAGTTTCAAAGTAATCTGATCATAAATGCGACCTGTGAGGTGTGCCAAAGGAAATTGTGGACGTACGTACTAACGTACTAACGTATGTATGCCGACGGACGAGAAGTGATGGCAATAGCTCAGCTTGACTTTGTCAAGTTGAGCTAAAAATCATTATTTTTTTGAATCCCAACTTACTGAGCACCAGTAGATTGAACAGCGGGCAGATGTTCATTTATGTTTTCCCTGAAAACATTTTCTCGATGCTGTGACTCAACAGCATGCTTTACTTCAACTGGTAGCAAGCAGTATATAGCACATCTCCAATTTTCAAATTTGAAAGACTGACTTACGGATGAGGTGAATTCAAATACTTTCAAGGCTCTTTACACATTTTCAAGGACTTTCTAGACACAATTTTGGAGATTATCCAAGCTACATGCAAATAGCTTTGAAAAAAACGTAAGATTTGGAATACCGATATTTGTGAACACCTAAAAGCCTAAAGTTAAGTCTGCTCACCTTTGATGATAAACAGCAGGAACTCATACTGACTTAGAAAGTCTTTAACCTGCACAGCTGTTGTGAGTTTAGTGTCGTCAACCTACAGTACAGTAAAACCTGTCTTGAGAGACCACTGTCTTGAGAGACCACCTGTCTTGAGAGACCACATTTGCCAGGCACTGATTGGTTTTACTCTATAATGGACCTGGTATGGGAGACCACCTGTCTTGAGAGACCACCTGTCTTGAGAGACCACTGTGACCTGGTACCAACTTGTATTTTTATGCCATAATGGACCTGTCTTGTGAGACCGCCCCTTTGAAGACTGAAACCACGACAAAAACCTTTTACCTGTTCTGGAATTGGAAAATCCATTGTGGTCAAACTAACATAATTAAAAGTATTAAAAGCTCTTAATTGAGTTTCAATTGCTAACTCATTAAAGATTGAGATGTTCTTATAAGACCCCTGCTAAAAGATTAGGATTATTGCTGAATAAACAATTTCATACATACCTGAAATGTGACAGACAGGAATAAAAATAAATTTGCGTTGAAAATCTTTTTGTAACAAATTGAAATGGACCGTTATAAAAATTATAAAAATAAATTAGTGTGGAAAATCTTCAAAGAAGATTTTCAACACTAATTTATTTTTATAATTTTTATAACAGTCCATTTCAATTTGTTACAAAAACTTCATAAAAAAGAACAACTACAAAGTAATTACAAAAATCCATTCTTCTCCATTTCTGAATTTTGTGGTTGGTTATTCACTGACTTGAGAAAACCTGAAACCTCTTATGAGAGACCACCGGTCTTGAGAGACCACTTTTGTGTGGCCCAGAAAGTCGTCTCTCAAGACAGGTTCTACTGTACATGATACAACCCGGTGCTTCATTAATTAAAATTTTGCTGATGAGGATTTTTATCACCTGGTAAATGCATGCGTGAACATCACTGCCCTCAAGTGGATTACAACCAATCCATGGCAACAGTACTGTATACAGACAGATGACATTTGACTAAAATAACTGCTATGACATAAGTCTTGATCTCTTAATTTTCAATAAATTCTCTCTTATTTCCTGGGTTTGTACAATTTAAAACTTTGAATAATCCTTAAAAATCAAGGACTTTCAAAGCTAATGCAAACTTCAAGTACTTCTGAGTTGTTGAAAACCCATTTTTCAATTCAAGGACTTTCTGAGTTTTAAAGAACCACAATAAGGCTGCACAAAGTAGATCTTTTGCTTTTCAGGCTATTTTTTATTTTTTCAAGTTTGCATTTGTTATAAAAAGAGAGCATGCAGCAGCCAAAATGACCAATGCACGAGGGCCTGAAAAACAGATTTTAATTTTTTTTAGGCCTAATCAAAGCACAATTTTTAGTAGTTTCAAGATATTAAGCCTGCTATTCAAACCATATTAGCTTAACTTAGTTACAAACTTAGATATCATTGTTCATAAATATTGTGAATTCGTTCATTGTAAATAATTGGTCCATCTCTATCACCTTACTGAAACCTTCAATACATGAAGCATGCATTCAACACTGCAATTTTTTTCCATGAGAGAGAGTATATGATACATTTTGAATGAAAGAAAACCATCGTCTTTCAAACTATAAGGATCATATTCAATCAATTCTAATAAAAGACCTTTAACAAAACAACACTCCGTCAGAAAGTTAGATTTTATAAGTTGATATATTATTAAATACAAGCTGCCATTTTTTTCAGTGCTTACCTGTCATTATTTTCTTTTTAATAAAATTTTAAACATAGTAAATTCACAAATCAATTGAATTCATGTCAATATCAAAAGAACTATTGATACGCTGTGCGGCTATTGTGGCAAGTTTGATAGCCATTTTATATGGCCCCTGTTTTTTCTTATTATATCTTAGTTTAAAATTTTCTAAAAATGGACAAACATCTGAACATTTCAGATATGACATTGTTGAGGAACCAAACCATGAAACATGGGACAACTGACGAATAACAGCACCATTATCTTTCTGACTAACTGATATAGACAAGACTCGCCCTGGCCACCATGGAAATCCATGAATTTTTCCCCAAACTATGTCTCCAATGTGGATTCTCCTCCCATCTTGTGTTCCACAGGAAGTCACATCTTTAGTGTGTACACTCAATGTTAAAGGATGGAGTCCATCCACTCCATGTTCTGGAGTATTTGAAGGTGGTGGTTCAGTGTATGTGTCACCACTGCCATCAGAATCTGAATTAGTGTCAGAGAAATGACTGTCATCCTTGAAACTGCTTTCAGTGGAATGATATGATGCATCTGAACTGGGATCATTTGATTTCATATCATCAGAAGTTTCAATGAATGATTTATCATTGCCATCATTTTTTTGGAAGATGATCTGAAATTTTTTATCTTTAACTGGATCTAATCGGTTATAAGAGTTGATAGGTCTATTGGAATTATTAGGTTCACGTCTTGGAGAAAGAGCTTTAACATCTGTTGGGTCTCTCCTTGGAGAAAGACCTTTATTGTGCCGCCACGTATATAAAAGTCTTGGTCGATGACTAAGAACTTCTGAATTCATATCTTCAGGTTCATCATTTTCATCATCATTGTCTTCATTGTCACCATTATGAACATGTGTCTCAAACTTATCACTTTTAAATAACTTCGAATTGTTACTTTCATGAAGATATTTCTTTCTTTTGTGCTTCCGTTTGTGTTTCTTGTGATGAAAGATTTGTGCATCTTGTGGCTTGTCTATCTGAGAAGCTTCAGGATACTGTTCACTTGAATGATGATCAGATATAGCACTAATTTCTTCCTCTTCACTCACTTTTTCAAGTTCACTGACACCACAATCAGCTTCAACATTTTTCATATCTGTTGACTCTGTGACAATTTTCTCATCAGATGAGTACTCATTTCCTGACATTTCTCCATCTGCAACATGAACTCTTGGCAGAATTTTCAGTACTGTTTTTTCACCGATTGATATTTTTATCATAGGACTAGATTTCTGACATGAATTTCCAAGTTTTTCACTCTTCACAATTTTGCTTTCTGAGGAAATCTCATTCTTCTCTACTTTGGAACCTTGTGAATCATCAAGAGAAGCTACTAGAGTTGATTCATTTTCAGTAATACTGTTTGTTTTTGAATCTGGCATTTGAATATTCAACCTGGGATCTGTCTTCTCAAGAATTTGACTGTCATACTCAACTGGCTTAGAATGTTTAGAAGTATCATTTAAAACTTTTTCCACATCTTCTAAGTAAGCTTCATCTACTTTCTTTTTTTCCGCAGCACTTCTCTTGTTCACTACTGATCGAACTGAATCTAATTCTGGTGGAGAATTGGAGTTTCGAAGATTCCATCTCATACACCGAGGACGACTTTCGGTGGTATCAACTTTGGGTATTTTAATCTGGGGTACCAGCAATGATGGACTTTGTAAAGGCTTTCGTTTTCTCAAATGATTTCGAATAGCTGTTCTGCTTGGAGAATTTGGTTTCTGAAAGCTGTTTTTTGTAATGCTGCCACAAGATCTCAAACTAATCCCAAGACTCCTTGATGCATGAACACTGGATGCCATTGTGGACTTATTTTGTTTTTGAACTTTATTACATGTACTATTCTGAACAAGACGCCCAGAAGAAACTCGGGGGCTAGACGAATTTTTAGTTCTATTGGTATTGGTTTCCGATTTTGCTACATTTTGAACTGGTACTGGGCCCTCTGCTGTATTCATGCATGCTGCCTTACAATTTGAGCACAATGTTTGTCTTGGTCGAAGACGAATGTTCCGCACAGTTTTGTCTTTTAGAAATCGTATCGGAGGTTTATAAGCTAAATGATTTTCATCATTTAACACACATTGGCCATCTTGTCCATTACCTGGCCTGTGACGCAGAGTTGTTGCCGGGCATTCTGTTTTTACAGGTGGAGAATCATTAACTTTAGCATCTGTTTTTTGTCCTTTTTGACAATCTGGCCATTTTATACCATGTGGCAAAGACCTGAAGAGGAAAAGTAGAAAAATGTTACCAATTCCATCATCGTGGAGCAGGCCTTTAAATTCCACTAAACTAACACTGGTAACCAGTGTCACCAAATAACAGATATGTTCTCAAATTAGAGGGGCAAAAACATAATATGCATGGTTTATGTAATATGCTTTTTGTCCAGTATCATAACAAGAGGCACCACTGCCTAGACAGCTCTGCCGAGGGTCACTACTTTTAGGGTAAGCTAAATAAAAGACAAGAATCCAATTGTTACTGCTTGTGACCTTAACTCCTTTCATGCTAGAGGCAGATATTCCTTCCAGGAATGAATTTCCCTTGCCACTGAAATAAGTATAATTTGGGCATAGTAAATCAAATTTTCCCAATGTAAATTGAATGCACTTTTTCACCAATGATTTCTTGAGTTAAATTTAGATTAATTTTTCATCGAATCTAGTCTTGGCTGCTTCACAACAGCTGATACTAGATTCTATAAAGAATACCTTTTAAATACTCAGCGGGTTATGACATACCAATGGGTAAAAGTCATGACACAAGGTTAGGTTATGGGTAACAACTGCGTGAAGTATGAACAAGATCTGTCACACAGATTCAATTATACAGACCAGATAAGGGTTGTATAATAACAATATCAAAGTTTTGTTGTCAGTGACCTTGACCTTGATGGTATAACCTTGGATCAAAGTCGTAACACACTTTTGTGTCATGAGAAATAATTCTACCAACTATAAATAAGATCTGTCAATCATACAAAGTTATATGAAACAGACAAGAGCTGTATAACAGTTTTGCTGCCAGTGACCATGATGATATGACCTTGGTTCAAAGTCATGGCACACCTTTGAGTCATGAGTAATAACTGTATCAACTATGAATAAGATCTGTCAATCACACCAAGTTATATGGGCTGGACAAGGGCTGTATAATATCCAAGTTTTGCTATGTGACCTTGACCTTGATTGGATCAATGTCATGACACACCTTTGAGTCACAAGCAATAATTGTACCAAGTATGATCAAGATCTGCTGATGAGATCAAATTATGTGGAATGGACAAAAAAAATGTTGACGATGGGCAGACAGGTGACAGACGGACGGATGGACGACAGACAACTTAGCATTAGAAAAGCTCCACTGACATTGTCAGGCGGAGCTAATATTCAGTGGTTAAGAAATTATGACCCAAACAAACAAATGTCAAAGTTTTTCTAAGTGTCACCAAACTCTGTAAAATGTTGACTACTCTTATTCTGTTCTTGTTGCATTCATTTCATCTCTTCTTTAACCCTTTACCTAACATGAAACACTTGAAAAAAAATTCTTGAACATTTTAATGAACAACTAATTTTTTTCATTTGATGTCTCAAAAACATAGGTTATGACCCCTCATTGGAATGAGCTATGATTTTGAGACAAAAAATGAAAAGGTAATGAAAATTAATTGACGAGTTTTGAGAATAGCACTGGCCGGTTTTGGCCATTATGTTGGGTAAAGGGTTAACTCTCTTCTTTTCAAGCCTGGAAATAAGCAATCCATTTGCAGAATGAGGTCCCCACAGGGTGAATTTGCTGACGCTATCCCGTACAGTTTGCTAGACTCCCCAAATTTATCCTCGGTGTATCTCTTTCTGTTTAGGTTTGAGACCTTGATTCACACTGAGGTTCACCAAGGGTAAATTTGATAGCATCACCAAATTCACCCTCTGGGGACCTAATTCAGCAGATGACAGCCTGCTTATTTCCAGGCTTCCGTCTCTCTGCTGAGCCTCCTTTCTCTTTCATTTTCTCATTTAAAACCTTATCACTTGCTAACAACCCAAGGAATGTCATTATCCCTCGTGGGATCTAGAAATATGTCCTGTCCACCATTGTTTGCATGTGTCTGTCCATCTGCATATTTTGTGAATGTGATAACTTAACAAATGTAATCAGATTTTTATGAAACTTGCTATAGACATACATTGTGGAAAGAACTTGGTCAAGTTCCATATTCACCAAATTTCCTTGACTTTCATCTGTTCTGGAGGTGGAGGCATTGAACACAGTTTATGTAGCTCGTCGCTATTGTCTGGCATGGCTGCATGTGTGTGTTTGTAGCCGTTCTTCAGTCGATGTTGTCGAAAGAGTAAGCAAATGTGGTGCGATATTGCAGTGTCATTCTCATAATAATTATACTATTTTTATAGCATTAAATCTACACACGGTGCACTATGGCTGTACAAAATTGCAAAAGGCCTTATGGAAAAGGATGTTTACTGCTAATAACCGATTTGAATGATTCTAGGGAATCCATTTCTTTTAGACAGTTTTGACATATGATAACCGATGATACCACTGTAGTTTGTGACTGATAAACACAAGAAAGTTAAAAAATTTATAGTAATTTATATATTTTTTATACTTACCAATGACCCAGACTTAGCTGGTGCTAACTCTTAAATATTTAGGGCCAAACACAAATTTTACCCCCCAATCCCCAAAATTTGCGTCAAAAACAGAAAATTACATGTCCTATATTGTCCTCCATACTTTTACTCCACCGCGCATGCGCAGTGTCAAGGAGGTCTCAAAATTGGCGCAATTATCATTCTTACAACCAGTGCCTGGTAAGCGTTATGTACTCAGCGGGAAGGTATGAGTTCCCAACTCATGGGAGGGCCATCCCCGTCTGGGTCATTGGTAAGTATAAAAAATATATAAATTACTTTAAATTTTTTAACATTTTTATACTGTACCAATGACTCAGACTTAGCTGAATAGTAAAAAGGTTGGAGGGCCTAGGACATAAAGGAAAATCCAATAGGCTCAACTACATATAACAGAATTATCCCCTCAAGGAGAAAGGAGAAATAGGCTTTACATGTATCTTTCTTATTTGCATCAAAAAAAGAAAGACACACACCATTCTGTAATTGAGCACAATAACATCAATGATCTCTATTAACCTCCAGTATAACCTGTTATGCTAATTATTTTTAAAGGAAAGCCAATAAATAAAGGAAGCCCAGAGAAATGAGACTCTTTATACTCATTAAAAGTGTCCGAGGATTGTATATTAATGCCAATATGACACGTGATATATACATATGCATGACACCAAGCCACACTTTAAAAATATTACATGGATGAGTTAACATTAGCTTTACACTTTAAAACCATCCCGACACCGACTCAGAATTACTGACTCCAGAGGAGGTATTCCCTTGCTTTTCACTATAAAGCAGGTGACCTAAGGGAACACCTTCCCCCCCTCCCCCTCCCCTTGCCCTGGATCAAATACCCCAGAGCAAAGAGGGCAGCAGGACAGAGTCACTGCCGGAACAGAAAGCCTGCATAACTATAGTTGCAACTGTTTAGTGGACGACATTCTGAGCAACAGATAACGGACCTAAACAGTGCAGATCTCCAGAAATGGACTCAATATTTCTAAGATAAAAATTCGTGAAAGTGGAAGGCTGAGACCAATATGCAGCCTTCATTAGATCTGTAATAGCAATACTATTAGCGTAAGACCAAGATGTAGAAAGAACTCTTACTTCATCAGCTGAAATCTTAAGCACAGACTGCTGAGTTGAAGATAATTTATCATAAGCAGTACGGATAGTTAATTGAATCCATCTAGCAATAGAATGGACCAAAATGTGGAGGAAGCTTCCACGGCATGTCCCACAACAGACACCTAAGTAGATTACTCCACAGTCTCTGTGGAGACAGAGATGCTACCAACAGAATTTTGCACTGAGATTGTTTTAACTTGAGCAATATCTGCTGAATCAACGGCGCTGGAGGATACACATATCCTATCATTCCGTCTCACAAGATCGATAGAGCATCTACTGCAATCGCTCGAGGATCTGGACATGGTGACATATACGTCTGCAACTGATTGTTGAGATGCGTCGCAAATAAGTCTATCATTGGCCACTCTCATTGGTAGAAAATCTGATTGAATACTCGTTGTTGAGAGTCCATTTTGACGGCAACAAGCGACCCCTCCGTGAAAGGGAGTCCGCTAATACGTTCAGACAACCCGGAATATGACGGACCGATAGGAGAACTTGATGTTCTAGTACAAACAGAAGGATTCATTCCGTTAACTTGAATAACAGAATGGAATGAGTGCCTCCCTTGTTCCAAATATACGCTAGTACCGTTGTATTGTCGGACAGAATTTGCATGTGAGCATTCTGAGTAACGTTCATCCAATGACGTAGCGCAAGCCAAATTGACATCATTTCTTTGATGTTTATGTGCTTGATTAGGAACTGAAGATCCCAAAGACCCTGGCACTTCAAATCCGTTGGGCTCAATGTTGCGCCCCAACCTGTTTGACTGGCATCCGTCATAATTGTAAAACTCGGATCCGGCAAATGCAGTGGAAATCCCTGAGTTAACCACTAAATATCTGCCCAAGTTTGAATCTCTTGTTTCACTTGATTTGACAAGAGGATTTCCGTGTCGAGCGAATGAATCTTCACCCTCCAATTCTGGGTCAGAAAAATTTGGAGAGGACGAGTACGTAGCCACCCCATCGGAATAAAATCTGCGGCAGCTCCGCACAAACCTATCAGTCTCATGAATTCTCTCGCTGTAACTTTGTCTGAGTGAAGACAATAGCGAGCATAACAACCGATTAATTTTGCTCTGGTTAACGGCAGACGAATGAGAGAGTTGTGCGTCTCGAAGCTCATCCCCAGGTGGGTGAATGACTTGGACGGCACCAGATCCGACTTCTCCTCCAGATTCTGCACATCGTTCTGAAGTGTTAACTCATTGCCGTACCTCTGAAGAATGTCGTCCAGGTAGGCCGACATTACCGCAGACGAATGAGCTCGGAACTGAAACACAACTCCTAGGATGGTGAAGCGAAGATACTTTCTGAACGCCGGATGTACCATGATGTGAAAGTACGCATCCTTGAGATCTATGTTCGTAGCATAGTAGTTCTCCCGATAGCTCGCTCTGACCGATCGGATGGTCTCCATATAGAATTTTGGAGCCACGATCATCTTGTTTATCCAGCTCAGATCTATGACTGGATGGAACGAGCCGTCTGGTTTCGGAACCAGAAAAAGATGGCTGTAGAAACCTGGAGATTCCTGATTATCTACGACCTCTATCGCGTTCTTCTCCAGAAGAGACTGGACCTCTGATAGAAGCGAGCCTCTTTCTGCGGAACTGACGGAAGCCGAGTCCATCTTGGACTTCGAGTTAATGGAGGTTTTCCTTTGAAGGACAGTTTTAGTCCTTCCAAAATCACTCCTCGAACCCAAGGGTCGTCTGTAATCGACTCCCAATTGGTTGAGAAACTCAACAGTCTTCTGCGCACTGGAACATGATAGAGGTTTATACCATCAGCTCCTGGACCTGCGAGGCTTGCGGAAGGAGAAACCACGTCCTCCACAGCCCGCACCTCCCCCCGACGACCTAGGGGCGTCTGACAGGTTGTCTTGGCCAGTATTACGGCCCCTACCTAAGTCACTACCCTGACGGTCTCTAGAGTAAGACCTAGAGGACGCGTAGGAACCTCTATAGGAACTTCCCTTGGACGTATTCGCCCCAGAAGTGCCTGTCCTACTCTTCTTCGCTGAATCCGACTTTATAGAAGCGGATTTGAATAGCAGAGAGTCTAAAGCTTTCTTAGTTATCTGATCATAGATTGCGGAAAGCTTGCCGTCGAAGAGAAGCTCTCCGGAGACTGGAGCGACTCTGAGAGAGTTTTTCACCTTACTATCCACGCGCGTGGATGTAGCCAGAGCCGCGTCACGTGTAACCAACTCCAGATTTGCCACTGAAAGGGCGGAGTTATACGTGGAGAATGCTATGGCCCTCGAAAGAACTCTTAAGGAGGTTTGTACATCCTGGAATTCTTTTCCTTTGAGATGTAATGATAACGCTCTGGTAAGGTGAACTGCGTATGATAATGCATCTAAACTAGCTCTGTTAGACGATATTGTCGTTTCCAACGTCATGGTTGGAACTGACATAGACAACAGTATAGACAATTCTAGGTCTTTGGCCTGGTCGTCTAGACGCAGAGGAACTCTCGGAATGCCCTGTCCTGCCGTTTCGAATTATTCCTTGAATTGATGAAAGGCAGAGCATTTGCCGATAAGAAACCAGACCTGCCCGTTTTGGTAGCAAGTTTATATATAGCGTCATTCAATAGTTCAAATGTACGTGAGACATTTCTGGACTGTGTCGGAAACTCAGGGACAATGTCCCAAAACCGATTAAAGAATTCTGTGTCCAGTGGCGCTATCAGTCTCTTATTCAGCAACGCAGCATTTTGGTACGGAGGAACGTCAGAAAGATAAAGCCGGATGAACTCTACAGCAATTTTATGTTGTTCCGAAAGGCATCCTGCCGGACCTCTTGTAATTCTTGGTCGTCCGTGCCTGGACCTGCACGTACTGACCCAGCTTCCTCGGATAATACCTGATCCGACAGAGTTTCTGTCGGTTACTGGGATGCTGCGATAATTGCTGCGGAGGCCTGTGGAGCTGCGGTCTTATAAGATTTAGCTGCTGGAAGCTCCTAGGACTCCTGCATACTTCTTTATGCGAACGTCTGGAGTATGAAGGCCTCGTATCCTTGGCTACCGGATGGCGTGACCTGGTCGTCGTAGAATTCCTGGTCAATGAGGTTGGCTGGATATCACTGGTCACGTAGCCAAGGTGCAGTCGTGTGTGCTGCCGTGAGGATGAGGAAGCCAATAGAGCAGTCTCTCCGGACTGTCTATATAACGGAGCGTCCCGAGCGGTGGACGTATGCTCCGACTGAGGAACGTTCTGTACCACAACATCTGGGCCCAGATGTTGTGGTACGAGAGAGGGACCTCTCTCGCTCACTGCCTGGATGGACCTGGACGAGCTAAGAACCGGACTAATAGGCTTCCTCCGTACCATCCTCATATCCGTCGTCACTGGGTGTGCACGTAGTATTTTTATAGTGCTCGCATCACCCAAATCTCCTTCCTGGACCACAATGGACGAACTCGGCTGTCGAGCCATTCGATGAATGGTTGCTACACCAGGCGAGCTAGCGGACGCCAAAGCCGTCGATCCTACTTGGGACCTCTTAGGCAATTGACGTATCTGCATGAGCACTTTTGCCGCTAGCTCTTCATTTGACTGTGACGACGGAAGCACACTTTTCGAAGACATCACAGAAACATTACCCTGTTCTTGTTCCTCAATGAGGCCTGTGGAGCCACGGTCTTACTTAAATAGCTGCTGGAAGCTCCAGGGACGTTCATTCCTGCATTTATATAATATGCGAACGTCCCAACTGGAAAGGCCTCGTGTCCTTGGCTAGCGGATGGAGTGACCTGGTCGACGTGGATTCCCTGGTCGGCGAAGCAGGAGCTCCAGGGACGTTCATTCCTGCATTTATATAATATGCAAACGTCCCCTGGAAATCTGTGGTCACATAGCCAAGGTGCGGTCGTGTGTGCTGACGTGAGGATGAGGAAGCCAATAGAACAGCGGCGTCGGACTGTCTATGCGACTGAGCGTCCCGAGCAGGAGGAGAGGACATATGCTCAGACTAACAAACGAACATACAACAACATCGTGGTGCAGATGTTGTTGTAAGAGAGAGGGGGGCCTCTCTCGCTCGCAGTCCGGATAGACCTGGACAAGCTAGCTACTGGACTGACAGGCTTCCTCCGTACTGTCCTCGGATCCGTCGTTGCTGGATGTGCACGTTAGATGTTTATAGTGCTTGCATCACCCAAACTGCTTCCCTGGACCACAATGGACGAACCCGGTTGCCGAGCCATTCAATGAATGGCCACTACACCGGGCGGACTAGCGGACGATCAACGCCTTCGATCCTATTAGGGACCTCTTCGGCAATTGACGTATTTCCATGAGCACTTAAGCCGCTAGCCCTAATACTGCAATGACGGAGACACACTTGTTAAGACATCACGGAAACATCACCCTGATCTTGTTCTTCTGAAAAAGAGACTGATAAACTACAGTGTCCTTGCGGAGAGAGGACCGGAATGGACCACTCACCGTTAACAATACACTGCGACACACGTCTCCAACTTTGCCATTCCAATTAGCACACTGATCAAGAATTAGTGCGAGTACATTGACTACAAGAAACACAATGAACATGAGAATAAGAGGAAGATTTCCTAGCATTACAATTGAACAATATTTTTTCATCTTGAAAAAATATAAACAGTCATAATACTCGCACCAACCCTTGAAACAAAGATACATAATATAATATAATCCATTATAACATTTCGAAAAAATAATTTCAAAAAAAAATTTTTGGAAAAAATTTTCAGAAGAGCCCAAGTTCCCAATGGGAACAATGAGCCCAAATGGATCCCAAAAAAGCCTACGTGTGGACAAAATTTTTTAAAACATTTTTAATGAAAGTGTCAATGACACTGTAGCTCAACTTGTCAAGACATGTACTTGTATAGTATGTGACAGAGCAATGACAAACACCTAGGTAATGACCTGATAACAAAGGTACATATAAAGTATTGTAACGGTCTGTACGTGAATACTGACCGTAGCCTGTAACAAATGTATAGGTAAAGATTTGTAAAGATGGGTGACAGTCAGATGCTAAACTAGAAAAGAAATCTTTGAGTCCCAAAGTGGGTCTGACTGAACCCCAAAATATTTGTTCTCATAGCACAGTGATAACAAAGGCACCCCAAAACACACTCGTTCCTGTCCCAAGGTGAAAACAAAGGTACCCAAGAAGTTTCGTGAAGATCAGTTCATAAATACGAGCTGTATAGAAGTTGTGACAAAAAACTGATTGGACCTAATTTTGGTACAAAATGGCCACTGGCAGCCATCTTGAATTTTGGACCGCACCCAGAAACACTTGTTTTCGTCCCAAGGTGATAACAAAGGTACCCAAGAAGTTTTGTGAAGATCGGTTCATAAATACAGCCTCTAGCCCGAGCCGTATTGACATGTGCACTTACAGTGTACAAGTAGCACTGAATAAATCAAAGTTTATCTAATTTGCATAATTTCTGCATGAAAAAAAAACCTGTACTATATGTGATGTACTCCATGTTACTAAACATTCATACAAAAATTTATTCAAATCAGAACTTTCATACAGAAGTTCTGTACAAAAGACTGATTGCACTAATTTTGGTACAAAATGGCTGCTGGTGGCCATCTTGAATTTCGGAGCACACCCAAAAACATTTGTTCTCATCCAACGGTGATAACAAAGGTACCCAAGAAGTTTTGTAAAGATCGGTTCATAAATACGGCCTCTAGCCTGAGCCGTATAGAAGTTGTGTACAAATGAAAGTGTCAATGACACTGTAGCTTAACTTGTGTGTTGTGTTTGATGAAAAGGATAATGTTCAATGTTTATGAAAGGATTATGAAATAAGACAAGAATTGTAATAATTGGGAATATGTTCATTTCTGTTCCCTGTATGCTATGTTTTTGATAAAAATAATATGAGGTGTACACTGTACTAAAGAGCTGAGGGGTCGGTTAATATGACCTCACAGTTAATGTATGTGGCCCTCACAGTTAACGTATATCAACACAAGTTACCAAGTTATAGTGAAATTAATCCAAAACGAGTCATCCTATCAAGTTACATTAAAATCCCATCATAAATATGGCCTGCAGACTGTGCTAAAAGTTTTCGGGCTTCTGGCCCCTGTAGCCGTCAGTTTCCCAATTGCGTCCAAAGGGGACATTCTCATCTAGACATTATATGAAGTCAACCTACCAAGTTACAATGAAACCCCTTCATAAATATGACCTGTAGACTGTGCTAAAGGTTTTTGGGCTTTGGGCTCTGGCAGCCATCATGGTTGAATGATCGCAACCAAAAGGGGACATTCTCATCTCGGCATCACCTGGAGTGATCCTACGAAGTTACAATGAAATCCCTTCATAAACATGACCTGTAGACTGTGCTCAAGGTTTTTGGGCTTCGGCCCCCTGAAGCCGCCACAGTTGACCAATCACGACCAAAAGGGGATGTCATCATCTAGGCATTATATGGAGTCAAACTTACGGGTTACAATGAAGTCCTTCCATAAATATGACCAATAGACTATGCTAAAGGTTTTGGGGTTTTGGGCTCGGGCAGGCATCAAGGCTGAATGATCGCGACCAAAAGGGGATGCTCTCATCTAGACATAATTTAGAGTCATCCCACCAAGGTACAATGAAATCCCTTCATAAATATCACCTGTAGACTGTGCTAAAGGTTTTCGGGCTTTGGGCCCCTGTAGCCATCACAGTTGCCTAATGGTGTCCAAAAGGGGCTGTTCTCATCTAGACATTATATGAAGTCAACCTACAAGTTACAATGAAATCCCTTCATAAATATGACCTGAAGACTGTGCTAAAGGTTTGCAGGCTTTAGGCTCGGGCAGACATCATGGTTTAATGATCGCAACCAAAAGGGGACATTCTCATCTAGACATTATTTGGAGTCATCCTACCAAGTTACAATGAAATCCCTTCACAAATATGACCTGTAGACTGTGCTAAAAGTTTTTGGGCTTCAGGCACCTTTAGCCGTCACAGTTGCCCAATCATGTCCAAAAGGGGAAGTTCTCATCTAGACATTATATGAAGTCAACCTACCAAGTTACAATGAAATCCCTTCATAAATATGACCTGTAGACTGTGCTAAAGGTTTTCGGGCTTTGGGCTCGGGCAGCCATCATGGCTGAATGATCACAACCAAAGGGGACAATCTCATCGGGGCATCATCTGGAGTGATCCTACGAAGTTACAATGAACTCCCATCATAAATATGACCTGTAGACTGTGCTCAAGGTTTTTGGGCTTCGGGCACTTGTAGCCATCACAGCTGACCAATCACGACCAAAAGGGCTGTCATCATCTAGGCATTATACGGAGTCAACCTAACAGGTTAAAATTAAATCCTTCCATAAATATGACCTTTTGCCTATGCTAAAGGTTTTTTGGCTCGGGCACCCATCAAGGCTGAATGATCGTGATCAAAATGGGACGTTCTCATCTATACATTATTTGGAGTCATCCTACCAAGTTACAAAGAAATCCCTTCATAAATATAACCTGTAGACTGTGATAAAGGTTTTTGGGCTTTGGGCTCAGGCAGCCATCACAGTTGCCCAATCACGTCCAAAAGGGCACTTCCTCATCTAGACATTATATGAAGTCAACCCACCAAGTTACAATGAAATTCCTCAATAAATATGACCTGTAGACTGTGCTAAAGGTTTTCGAGTTTTGGGCTCGGGCAGTCGTCACGGTTGGCAGATCATGCCCAAATGGGGAAATTCTCATCTAGACATCATAAGGAGTCATCCTACCAAGTTACAATGAAATCCCTCTACATTAAACATGTCCTGTGGACTGTGCTAAAAGTTTTTCACGGTTGATAGATCATGCCCAAGAGGGGACGTTCTCATCTGGGCATTATACAGAGGCATCCTACCAAGTTACAATGAAATCCCTTCATAAATATGACCTGTAGACTGTGCTAATGGTTTTCGGGTTTTGGGCTCGGGCAGCCATACTGGTTGCCCGATCGCGACCAAAAGGGGACGTTCTCATCTAGACATGACCCCAAACCTGCATATGAAATTTCGTGACGATCGGACAAGAACTGCGGGGTGTAGCCCGTGCTAAAGGAAAATGTGAACAGACTCACAGACTAACAGACTTCCGCACGCGTGATGGCAATAGCTTATCTTGACTATGTCAAGTTAAGCTAAAAACTGATTAGACTTAATTTCGGTACAAAATGGCCACTGGCAGCCATCTTGAATTTTAGACCACACCCAGAAACACTCGTTCTCGTCCCAAGGTGATAACAAAGTTCCCCAAGATGTTTCATGAAGATCGATTCATAAATACAGACTCTAGCCCGAGCCGTATTGACATGTATACTTACTGTTTGTAAGTAGCACTGAATAAATCAAAGTTCATCTAATTTGCATAATTTCTGCACAAGAAAAAAACCTGTATTTTATGTGATGTATCCCATGGTACTAAATATTCACGCAAAAAAATTATTCAAATCAGCGCTTTCATATGGAAGTTTTGTGCAAAAATCTGATTGCACCTAATTTTGTACAAAATGGCTGCCATCGGCCATCTTGAATTTCGGACCGGACCCAAAAACACTCATTCTCGTCCCATGATGATACCAAAGGTACCCAAGAAGTTTCGTAAAGATCGGTTCATAAATACAGCCTTTAGCCCGAGCCGTATTGGCATTTGCACTTACAGTGCTGAAAGTAACACCAAAAAACATCAAAGTTAGTCTAATTTGCATAATTTACGCACGAGAAAAAAACCTGTATTACATATGATGTATCCCATGGTACTAAACATTCATACAAAAAATTATTCAAATTAGCGCTTTCATGTGGAAGTTCTGTACAAAAAACAGATTTCTGCATCGTCGGTACAAAATGGCGGCTGGAAGCCATCTTGAATTTCAGACCGCACCCAAAAACACTCGTTCTCGTCCCACAGTCATAGCAAAGGTACCCAAGAAGTTTTGTAAAGATCGGTTCATAAATACGGCCTCTAGCCCGAGCCGTATCCAATTGTTGAGGTACGGACAGACGGATGGATGGACAGATGGACGACGGGCCATGACAAAAGCTCAAATTTGGCTTCGTCTAAGTTGAACTAAAAATTAATGCAACACTTCCGGACAATATTAATGTATCTGGCTATGAGCAGAACTAATAGAAGACAAGTAATCACCATCATAAGTAACCGTTGTCAACATAAGCAAAAGTGAACAGAAACCGGAAACATGACTCCAGGCACTGAAACCATGGCCCAAAATCAGTAACCAATTTAAACACTATCTGATGTAAAACAGAGGCTTCCAGAGAAGAAACTGCAGTACATCAGATAGTAGATGCAGAAAACAACGCCTAAACACCCAAGGGTGAGGACGTAAACATGGGGAAAAAACAGAATAATTATTCTGTTACCAAGCCAAAACACCCAAGAAATTTTAGAAAGAAAAAATTCCAAAATTATGCCAAAAGCATGGGAGAATAGCAAGGGGGTTATTAAGGAAAGAAAGAGAGGAAACACTGAACAAACAATGGTAAGTTCATAGCCAGAATGACAAAATAAGGCTCATGCCTCAAAATTGGGGAACATGAAATAATTTCGTAAAAAAATTATAAGTTACATCCCTGAACACATTCTGCCACTGTTTCTTCCTCTCATTCTTTATTTCATCCTTAGATCCACCATTTCTTTCAAAAATATTTTTCTGGCATCATTTAAACTGAGATTTACAAGCACAAATATCAGTGACATGTTACTGATTTTAGGGCCAACCAAAGAATGATAATTGCGCCAATTTCGAGACCTCCTTGACACTGCGCATGCCCAGTGGAGTAAAAGTATGGAGGACCATATAGGACATGTAATTTTCGGTTTTTGATGCAAATTTTGGGGATTGGGGGTAAAATTTGTGTTTGGCCCTAAATATTTAAGAGTTAGCACCAGCTAAGTCTGGGTCATTGGTACAGTATAAAAATATCAGTGACACTGATGGATGGTCCCTGACAGTCAAATTAGTTAACAAGCAGATTCATAAAACTGTGGTCTCCTCCCGAGGTAAATAATTTGGCACATGTCTCTGAAATACAAGGACCGTCACTCTGGTGAAAAATATGTGGGCACCTTTTTTTATAACAATGAAGGAGCAGCTTGTCACAAGGATCCCTCATACCAAATTTCATCGAAATCCATCCAATCATTATTGACTTTTAACGAGGTAAGTCAACAGACCCAAACTGGCCTTATTTCACTATAATTGTCACTCCCATACCACTAATTTTATAATGTGAGGAGGGCAAGAGTGCAAGTCATGTGAAAATGGGGATACATGTTCTGTGATAAATCTGGCCAGATTCAGCATTTGGCTATCAATACTAAGAAAAGTGCACAAGTATGGATCCATATTCTACAACTTTGTTAATCGTTATTTCACTCTAATCGTCACTCCCATACAAGTAATATTATAACTTGGTGAGGGCAAGAGTGCAAGCCATATGAAAATGGGGGTACATCAGACCTTTAAATTCATTTATTTTGTGGACACTGTTTTGCCATAATTTGGGGACATTAAAACCAGAAATAACAGTTTTATCCTGTTATGTTATATTGTCATGCCTTTCTTTGTGTTTCTATGGTCATATTATGATGGAAGTTATTCTAAAATGAAGAATAGGCACAGAGAATTTATGTATTTTTCTTGATGCCTTCACACCTTCTCTAATTTAGGGACACCTGTAAAAGGGGTGAAATTAGGGTAATCTAAAGGCCTGGGTAATGTTCTGTGACAAATCCGGCCAGATTCAGCATTTGGCTATCAATATCTGTATTCTCAGTTTAGAGTTTCATACAATACATATTCTTCAATGTGCATCATTTTGTTGTTTGTCAGTACTAGTATACACCATATAACTATATAATACCCAATGTGAAAAAGTTGAAATCACGGCAAATAGAGGTCAGATCCAAAACTCCCCATAAATTCTCAACGATTAAGTGGAGGTTGTTGGTAATGTATGCCGTGTATGGATAAGTCTATTTTGCTTGTAGCTTTGTGTGATCCCAACTATTTCTGATACAGAATATATGGAACAGATACTGGTGAACAGCAAAATTATCAGACGTGCATAAATACTTGTTTGCTTAAATGTAAAAATAGTCCTTGGAAAGATATAGATTGCCAAATGCGGAAATCAGTCAGGTTTAGAGCTTTCTGGTTAATCGAAACATCTACTGGGCGTTGGTTGTCGGGAGAAAAAATGAAAGTCACAACCATGCAGGTCTACAAAAATGAAAGTGTCAATGACACTGTAGCTTAACTTGTTTAAGACATGTACATGCACAGTATGTGACACAGCAATGACAAACATCTAGGTAATGACCTGATAACAAAGGTACATTGTAACGGTCTGTACATAAATGCTGACCGTCGCCTGTAACAAATGTGTACAGGGAGCAAAATGACTGGGATCACATTGCAATATCCACACAAAGCGATACAACTTTAGATCTATGAATCACAAAGCGCCAATGCAAATTATGAGGTTGGATTAATTTATTTCGAAAAATCTTTTTAACTTTGTATGCTGTTGCATTCACCAGCGGGGAACCCGGAAGAGTCTCCATGTCATTCATTTGTTCAGACCCCCCTCTAAGAGACAAATGTGTTGTACACATGCGCAGTTGCACCTGTTACCAAATATTGACTGGGATTTTCCAAAACGCTTGCACATTTTGGGAAATCTCTGTCAATATTTGGTAACAGACACAACTGCGCATGTGTACAGCTAAACTGATGGAGCAACTTCTCTTTTGATTCAAGGGATTATATATCCAATGAAAGTGTCAATGACACTGTAGCTCAACTTGTCAAGACAAAGACATGTACATGTATAGTATGTGACACAGCAATGACAAACATCTAGGTAATGACCTGATAACAAAGGTACATATAAAGTATTGTAACGGTCTGTACATAAATACTGACCGTTGCCTGTAACAAATGTATAGGTAAAGTATTGTAAAGGTGGGTGACAATCTGATGCTAGACTAGAAAAAAATCTTTGAGCCCCAGAGTGGGTCTGACTGAACCCCAAAATATTTGTTCTCATAGCACAGTGATAACAAAGGCACCCCAAAACACACTCATTCCTGTCCCAAGGTGAAAACAAAGGTACCCAAGAAGTTTCGTGAAGATCAGTTCACAAATATGAGCTGTGTAGAAGTTGTGACAAAAAACTGATTGGACCTAATTTCAGTACAAAATGCCCACTGGCAGCCATCTTGAATTTTGGACCGCACCCAGAAACACTCGTTCTCGTCCCAAGGTAATAACAAAGGTACCCAAGAAGTTTTGTGAAGATCGGTTCATAAATACAGCCTCTAGCCCGAGCAGTATTGACATGTACACTTACAGTGTATAAGTAGCACTGAATAAATCAAAGATCATCTAATTTGCATAATTTCTGCACGAGAAAAAAACCCGTTACTATATGTGATGTATTCCATGTTACTAAACATTCATACAAAAATTTATTCAAATCAGCGCTTTCATATGGAAGTTCTGTGCAAAAATCTGATTGCACCAAATTTTGTACAAAATGGCTGAAAAGACTAATTGCACTAATTTTGGTACAAAATGGCTGCTGGTGGCCATCTTGAATTTTGGATCACACCCAAAAACACTCATTCTCATCCCACGGTGATAACAAAGGTACCCAAGAAGTTTCGTAAAGAACGGTTCATAAATATGGCCTCTACCCTGAGCCGTATATAGAAGTTGCGTACAAAAAACTGATTAGACCTAATTTCGGTACAAAATGGCCACTGGCAGCCATCTTGAATTTTGGACCGCACCCAGAAACACTCGTTCTCATCCCAAGGTGATAACAAAGGTACCCAAGACGTTTCATGAAGATCGGTTCATAAATACAGACTCTAGCCCGAGCCGTATTGACATGTGTACTTACTGTGTGTAAGTAGCAGTGAAATGATAGTGTCAATGACACTGTAGCTCAACTTGTCAAGACAAAGACATGTACATGTATAGTATGTGACACAGCAATGACAAACATCTAGGTAATGACCTGATAACAAAGGTACATATAAAGTATTGCAACGGTCTGTACATAAATACAGACCGTTGCCTGTAACAAATGTATAGGTAAAGTATTGTAAAGGTGGGTGACAGTCAGATGCTGAACTAGAAAAAATCTTGGGAGTCCCAGAGTGGGTCTGACTGAACCCCAAAATATTTGTTCTCATAGCACAGTGATAACAAAGGCACCCCAAAACACACTCGTTCCTGTCCCAAGGTGAAAACAAAAGTACTCAAGAAGTTTTGTGAAGATCAGTTCATAAATACAAGCTGTATAGAACTTGTGACAAAAAACTGATTGGAACTAATTTCGGTACAAAATGGCCACTGGCAGCCATCTTGAATTTTGGACCGTACCCAGAAACACTCATTCTCATCCCAAGGAGATAACAAAGGTACCCAAGAAGTTTTGTGAAGATCGGTTCAAAAATATAGCCTCTACCCTGAGCCGTATTGACATGTGTGCTTACATTGTGTAAGTAGCACTGAATAAATCAAAGTTCATCTAATTTGCATAATTTCTGCACGAAAAAAAACCCCTTACAATATGTGATGTATTCCATGTTACTAAACATTCATACAAAAATTTATTCAAATCAGAACTTTCATACAGAAGTTCTATACAAAAGACTGATTGCACTAATTTTGGTACAAAATGGCTGCTGGTGGCCATCTTGAATTTCGGACCACACCCAAAAACACTCGCTCTCATCCCACGGTGATAACAAAGGTACCCAAGAAGTTTCGTAAAGATTGGTTCATAAATATGGCCTCTAGTCTGAGCTGTATAGAAGATGTGTACAAAAAACTGATTAGACCTAATTTCGGTACAAAATGGCCACTGGCAGCCATCTTGAATTTTGGACCGTACCCAGAAACACTCATTCTCATCCCAAGGAGATAACAAAGGTACCCAAGAAGTTTTGTGAAGATCGGTTCAAAAATACAGCCTCTACCCTGAGCCGTATTGACATGTGTGCTTACATTGTGTAAGTCGCACTGAAAAAATCAAAGTTCAACTAATTTGCATAATTTCTGCACGAGAAAAAAACCCGTATTATATGTGATGCATCCCATGGTACTAAACATTCACACAAAAAAATTATTTAAATCAGGGCTTTCATATGGAAGTTCTGTGCAAAAATCTGATTGCACCTAATTTTGTACAAAATGGCTGCCATCGGCCATCTTGAATTTCGGACCGGACCCCAAAACACTCGTTCTCGTCCCACGGTGATACCAAAGGTACCCAAGAAGTTTCGTAAAGATCGGTTCATAAATACGGCCTCTAGCCCGAGCCGTATTGGCATTTGCACTTACAGTGCTGAAAGTAACCCCAAAAAACATCAAAATTAGTCTAATTTGCACAATTTACGTACGAGAAAAAAACCCGTATTATATGTGATGTATCCCATGGTACTAAACATTCATACAAAAAATTATTCAAATCAGAGCTTTCATATGGAAGTTCTGTACAAAAAAGATTTCTGCATCGTCGGTACAAAATGGCGGCTGGCAGCCATCTTGAATTTTGGACCGCACCCAAAAACACTCGTTCTCGTCCCACGGTCATAACAAAGGTACCCAAGAAGTTTCGTAAAGATCGGTTCATAAATACGGCCTCTAGCCCGAGCCATAGCAGCTTGGCACTTACAGCTCTGAAAGTAACACTAAATAAATCAAAGTCAGTCTAATTTGCATAATTTACGCACGAGAAAAAAACCCGTATTATATGTGATGTATCCCATGGTACTAAACATTTATACAAAACTTTATTCAAATCAGAACTTTCATACAGAAGTTCTGTACAAAAAACTGATTTTTGCATCATCGGTACAAAATGGCCACTGGCAGCCATCTTGAATTTCGGACCACACCTAAAAACACTCGTTCCCGTCCCAGGGTCATAACAAAGGTACACAAGAAGTTTCGTAAAGATCGGTTCATAAATACGACCTCTAGCCCGAGCCATAGCCAATTGTTGACGTACGGACAGACGGACAGACGGGCCATGACAATAGCTCAAATTTGACTTCGTCAAAGTTGAGCTAAAAATCAAAGTTCATCTAATTTGCATAATTTCTGCACGAGAAAAAAACCCATATTATATGTGATGTATCCCATGGTACTAAACATTCACACAAAAAATTATTCAAATCAGCGCTTTCATATGGAAGTTCTGTGCAAAAATCTGATTGCACCAAATTTTGTACAAAATGGCTGAAAAGACTGATTGCACTAATTTTGGTACAAAATGGCTGCTGGTGGCCATCTTCAATTTCAGACCACACCCAAAAACACTCGTTCGCATCCCACGGTGATAACAAAGGTACCCAAGAAGTTTCGTAAAGATAGGTTCATAAATACGGCCTCTACGCTGAGCCGTATAGAAGTTGCGTACAAAAAACTGATTAGGCCTAATTTCGGTACAAAATGGCCACTGGCAGCCATCTTGAATTTTGGACCGCACCCAGAAACACTCGTTCTCGTCCCAAGGTGATAACAAAGGTACCCAAGATGTTTCGTGAAGATCGGTTCATAAATACAGACTCTAGCCCGAGCCGTATTGACATGTGTACTTACTGTGTGTAAGTAGCACTGAAAAAATCAAAGTTCATCTAATTTGCATAATTTCTGCACGAGAAAAAAACCTGTATTATATGTGATCTATCCCATGGTACTAAACATTCACACAAAAATTATTCAAATCAGCGCTTTCATATGGAAGTTCTGTGCAAAAATCTGATTGCACCAAATTTTGTACAAAATGGCTGCCATCGGCCATCTTGAATTTCGGACCGGACCCCAAAACACTCGTTCTCATCCCATGGTGATAACAAAGGTACCCATGGAGTTTCGTAAAGATCGGTTCATAAATACGGCCTCTAGCCCGAGCCGTATTGGCATTTGCACTTACAGTGCTGAAAGTAACACCAAAAAACATCAAAGTAAGTCTAATTTGCATAATTTACACACGAGAAAAAAACCCGTATTATATGTGATGTATCCCATGGTACTAAACATTCATACAAAAAATTATTCAAATCAGAGCTTTCATATGGAAGTTCTGTACAAAAAAACAGATTTCTGCATCAGTGGTACAAAATGGTGGCTGGCAGTCATCTTGAATTTCGGATCGCACCCAAAAACACTCGTTCTCGTCCCATGGTCATAACAAAGGTACCCAAGAAGTTTCGTAAAGATCGGTTCATATATATATGGCCTCTAACCCGAGCCGTATCTAATTGTTGATGGACAGATGGACGACGGGCCATGGCATAAGCTCAAATTTGGCTTCGCCAAAGTTGAGCTAAAAATCGAGGTAATTTGAATGTTAAAATTTTAGAGAATAGTATCAACTTTGGAAGTTCCTAATTTGTGGCATCTCCAATGTGTTCGCAAGCTGAGTTGTGCTCATTGCAAATGATTATCAAGGTGTTCATAAAATTGCTCGCCTCATTTTAAATGCAGGCACGTTTAGGGGCGCGAGCACAATGGCACGCCTTTCCCACATAGGCCTGAATCCCTAAGAAAGTTGATTCATTCCGCTCTCATCACATAACATTTTATGCTCTCAGAATCAACCAGAATGCGTCTCCTGCCCTCTGAAATTTCATATTTTCCCAGGGGAGGCACCCTGGACTTCCCACCGAGGGGGGGGGCACCCCCTCTCATGCTTGTCCCCAGCAAACCGCTTCGCGGTTCCGACTTTGTGTCATCTGCTGTGACCGTCAAGAAAAAACTGTGATGCAAAATTTTCAAAACAATTTGCTCCCTGGTGTAGGTAAAGTATTGTAAAGGTGGGCGACAGTTAGATGCTAAACTAGAAAAGAAATCTTGGGAGTCCCTGAGTGGGTCTGACTGAACCCAAAAATATTTGTTCTCATAGCACAGTGATAACAAAGGCTCCCAAACACACTCGTTCCTGTCACAAGGTGATAACAAAGGTACCCCAACAAGTTTCGTGAAGATCAGTTCATAAATACAGACTCTAGCCCGAGCCATATTGATATGTGCACTTACTGTGTATAAGTAGCACTGAACAAATCAAAAGTTCATCTAATTTGCATAATTTCTGCACGAGAAAAAAACCTGTATTATATGCAATGTATTCCAAGTTACTAAACATTCGAACAAAAATTTATTCAAATCAGAACTTTCATATAGAAGTTCTGCACAAAAAACTGATTGCACTAATTTTGGTACAAAAAGGTTGCTGGCGACCATCTTGAATTTTGGACCGCACCCAAAAACACTCGTTCTTGTCCCATGGTGATAACAAAGGTACCCAAGAAGTTTCGTAAAGATCGGTTCATAAATACGGCCTCTAGCCTGATAGAAGTTGTGTACAAAAAACTGATTGGACCTAATTTCGGTACAAAATGGCCACTGGCAGCCATCTTGAATTTTGGACCGCACCCAGAAACACTTGTTCTCATCCCAAGGTGATAACAAAGGTGCCCAAGAAGTTTCGTAAAGATCGGTTCATAAATACAGACTCTAGCCCGACCCGTATTGACATGTGCACTTACTGTGTATAAGTAGCACTGAATAAATCAAAGTTCATCTAATTTGCATAATTTTTGCATGAGAAAAAAACCTGTATTATATGTGATGTATTTCATGTTACTAAACATTCATAAAGAAATTTATTCAAATCAGAACTTTCATACAAAAGTTCTGTACAAAAAACTGATTGCACCAATTTTGGTACAAAATGGCCGCCGGCAGCCATCTTGAATTTCGGACTGCACCCAAAAACACTCGTTCTCGTCCCAAGGTGATAACAAAGGTGCCCAAAAAGTTTTGTAAAGATCGGTTCATAAATACGGCCTCTAGCCCAAGCCGTATTGGCATTTGGAGTTACAGTGCTGAAAGTAACATTAAATAGATCAAAGTTAGTCTAATTGGCATAATTTATGCACAATAAAAAGACCCGTATTATATGTGATGTATCCCATGTGTAAAGATTCACACAGAAAATTATTCAAATCAGCACTTTCATATGGAAGTTCTGCGCAAAAATCTGATTGCACCTAACTTTGTACAAAATGGCCACCAGCGGCCATCTTGAATTTCAGACCAGACCCCAAAACACTTGCTCTCGTCCCACGGTGATAACAAAGGTACCCAAGAAGTTTCGTAAAGATCGGTTCATAAATACGGCCTCAAGCCCGAGCCATGTGTACGACGCGACGGACAGAGTCGGACAACAGGCCATGGCAATACCTCAAATTTGGCTTCGCAAAAGTTGAGCTAAAAATGGACTTTTGGTTTCTGTATTCACATCTAATTCTCAGTAATAGACAAGAAAGTTGCGCCTTCTGACTGATGAAACAAAACATGCTGGAGAGGATGCTAAAAGTCCTGTGCGGATACACAAAACCAAGTTCAAAAGACATATATATACATATGTAAACTCTGTAACTTACAAGAAGATTATGGCAGAATATGGAAACACGCGGTAGAATCGAGGCACCAAGTTAATTATGCAGACCTGGTTCACTGAAGTGTTTGGAAGCGAAGACGGCTTAGAAAAGTATACTGAAGGTGAAAGCCGGATTTTGCCAATTCCCACCTGCCTTATTTGGCAATTTAGAATACACTGGGCTGTGGTCATCGTTTGATTCCATTCCGCATGTAATTTGTGCTAAACTGCTCCATGTTTAAATTGTTGACACTTGGGTCTGACGACTTACCTCATTAAAAGTCAAAGAGAGGACGAAATTTGCTGTTAAATCTAACTCTGTTTTAATTCCCAGAACACATGTGATCATCAGTATTTGAATGAAAATTACGACTGAAGATTTTTGGAATCAAGTACGCAGGGCTCAATTTAACTGGATTCACATAGCAATTTTCGAATCAATTTTCAACTAGAGCTAATCAATTTCACATGACAATGAAAGTGGCAATGACACTGTAGCTTAACTTGACTGTTTGTTGTGTTTGATGAAAAGGCTAATGTTCAATGTTTATGAAAGGATTATGAAATACGACAAGAATTGTAATAATTGAGAATATGTTAATTTCTGTTCCCAACATGCTAGGTTTTCAATAAGAATAATTTGAGGTGTAGACTGTACTAAAGAATTGAGTCCTGGGTTAATGTGGCCATCACAGTTAATGTATGTCAACCAATGTTAGCAAGTTACAGTGAAATTGTTCCAAAACGAGTGATCCTATCAAGTTACAATGAAATCCCTTCTTAAATACGGCCTGTAGACTGTGCTAAAGGTTTTCGGGCCTGTGTAACAACCAAAAGGGGATGTCTTCATCTAGACATTATACTGAGACATCCTACAAAGTTACAATGAAATCCATTCAAAAATATGACCTGTAGTCTGAGCTAAAGGTTTTCAGGTTTTGGGTAGTGATGGGCCGAACATGGTTTTTACCTGTGTGCCGATTACTGATTATTGAGGCTAAATAATCGGCCGACTCCGATCCAATTTCCGATTATTACAGTTCAATAAAAATAATGCTTAAATTCATTGCAATGTTAAAATTACAGTTAGTAAATGTAAAACAACATTTACATAACTTGTATTGCAATTTCTCAAGCTCATTTCGAAACAATATAAACATTGTCTTTCATTAATTAATTCAATTAATAAGCTTGTTTGGAAAGTCAGTCATGTTAGTGTAACTGAATATTTTTTTGGTTTTACGCCCCTGCCACGTATTTATTTATTTATTGATGTTTAAGGTCACATATTTATGCACAATGGCTAATCATGACCGTGACAGTTTTACGGGTGGAGGAAGCCGGAGTACCCGGAGAGAACCACCGAGCAACGACGAGCAGCTGCCAGCTGCCCAACATCGTAACTCCGCACTGCAGCACAGGCAGGGTTAGATTGGTTGAAGACATGCGTACCATCGACGTGCAGTACGCCTTAGTACACGGCGTCATCGTGCCCCCATGCGGGCAATGGGGATGAAGTGTCTTGCCCAAGGACACAACGCGGTTGCCGCAGGTGGGATTCGAACCGAGGACCTCTCGGCTTGCAGCCTGCACCTCTACCTACTGAGCCACCGCGCTCCCCCCTGCCACGTCATCTGTTATTGTTTTGTATAGCATGCGTTACGAGAGTCGAGTCCAGCAGTCCAGTGCGCGTCAGATACACATGAAAAAAGCTACAACAGACTATGATGCAATTCAGTTGAAGGTTAAAGGTGTGTGTGTGTGTGGGGGGGGGGGGGGATACTCTACTTTCTTTCACTTTTATTGTGTAGCAGCAAAGCTTCAGTTCACTATTCAGGGACTTTGATGTCAACACAGAATATACAGAAGCCGAAATGACTCATGCTGAAACTATGAAACGTCTCTGGGCCGAATCGTCCCAAAGGCTGAAACGTCCCAAAGGCCGAAACGTCCCAAGGCCAAAACGTCCCTATTTCATGCAAAGATAAACAACGTTGAATTATTTAGTGGACCGAAACGTCCATAAGCCACAGAAAGATAAACTGAAATTATTTGGTACAAGCAATGCGGTTGGTTGTAGCAGACGATTTCACTGCTTGCTAGCCAATCACAATTCATCTTATTAACCTTTGGACTTTGTTTCATTTGCTATAACATGACATGTGCATTAAAAAAATGAGCCGAAATTATAACTGGAAATGTTTCAGTTTCCAGTGAGAAAATCGACTCTCGTGTAGTCACAGTAGACTAAGGTGCAGGGGGAGGCAAACAGTCATTACCTGTAATTTACTACTTTTTGTTTCAGTTTTAGTGCTCATTCACATGTAGGGCGACTATCTAGGCACATGATTCTATAGAGGCCAGGTGCATGTTTTTCACATTACGCGATTTGAAAGTAGGTGTGCGGTGGTGCAAGGTGTGAAAATTCCATACTATAATCGGGTGTGCCGATGTTTACTGACTACCGATTATTTTCCGATGGCCCATAATCAGCGGCTTCTGATTATATTTCCCGATGATCGGCCCATCACTAGTTTTGGGCTCGGGCAGCCATCATGGTTGAATGATCACGACCAAAAGGAGACATTCTCACAGGCCTGGCCTTTTGAAAAATCCAGGGGAGCCGCTACGGCTCCCCTAGTTTGTTTATTTGTTGGTGGTTAACGTCACATATTTATGCACCATGGCTAATCGTGACACAACATGGAGATGAAGTCAAGTTCAGTCAATCGTTGATCTGCATGTTGCCCATTTTAGAGGACTTTCACCCCAAGCATTGGTGACTGGGTCCTATTTTACTAGTAAAGCGGAACTGGTTTACCACAGTAAACAAGTGCTGCTTACTTCCCGGGGTTCCCACGGGGAACACGGCTCCCCTAAATCTGTTTCAGGGGAGCTATTCCACACTTATATTAATATACACAGTTTTTAACAAGGGAATTGAAAGTTTGAGGAGAGCCATTACAGTTTAAGGAGGGCAATTATGGCCCTCCCCAATATGATTTGAGGGGAGCCAAGGAGAGCCAGAGCAATAGCTCTCCTCAAACGGCCAGGCCTGCATTCTCATTTAGACATTATCTTGAGTCATCCTACCAAGTTACAATTAAATCCCTTCATAAATATGACCTGTAGACTGCGCTAAAGGTTTTCAGGTTTCGGGCCCCTGTAGCCGTCACAGTTGACCGATCACAACCAAAAGGGGCTGTTCTCATCTAGGCATTATATGGAGTCATCCTACTAAGTTACAATGAAATCCCTCCATAAATACGACCTGTAGACTGTGCTAAAGGTTTTCAGGTTTTGGGCTTGGGCAGCTGTCACGGTTGACAGATCGCGACCAAATGGGGAAGTTGTCGACAAGACATCATACGGAGTCCTCCTACCAGGTTACAATGAAATCCCTCCATATTAAATAGGACTTGTAGACTGTGCTAACAGTTTTAGGGTTTCGTGCTTGGGCAGCCATCACAGTTGACAGATCACAATCAAAAGGGAACTTCTCAGCGGGACAGTACACAGAGTCATCCTACAAAGTTACAATGAAATCCCTCCATAAATACGACCTGTAGACTGTGCTAAAGGTTTTTGGGCATGGGCAGCCATCACGATTGACTGATCGCGACCAAAAGAGGATGTTATCAATTACACATGACCTCAAACCTGCATTTCGAGGTGATCGGACAAGAACTATGGGGTGTAGTCTGTGCTAAAGGAAAATGTGAACAGATTAACAGATGTACAGACTAACAGACTTCAGCATGCGTGATGGCAATAGCTAATCTTGACCTTGTCAAGTTAAGCTAAAAACATTTTAACAATAGGATATGCTAATCAAAATGTATCCAAGTTAGTAAACTGCTATTCAATTTTTAAAAATTAAAAATACGAGTGTGATGTCATAATGTATGGGATGGAAACCAGGGCTCGATTTAATCTGAATATGTTGAATAGCAATTTACAATTCATTTGGCAAAATTGATTAGCTGTTGATGAAAATTAACTTCAGACAGATATTTATTGAATAGCAAAATTTTGAAATTAAATTGCAAAATGCTATGCTAAACCAGTTAACTGGAGCCCTGGTGGAAAAACTGGGAACTCGACCGTTACTGTCGACTTTTGCAGTGTGTGCATATCAAATGCAGTCAAACACAAAAAGTAGCAGGGTTGTGGGGGAGGGGGGGGACCTCACAATTAGGGAATGTCCTGTATGCTGCCATGTACATATAACATCACACCATAAGTACATATCATGAACTCCTGGGAAAGCCTTTTAGTTTCAAAAAGTGGCTAATGTTCCAGTTTCAGTATTTCGTTGAGTTTCTCTGTTTGGTTAAATAAGAAGAAATAAAAACCGAAACGGAGACTCAAGTCTTTCATCACAACCAACATGGAAACTGAAGCAGAGGCAAAATTTCACAACCAAACAGCTCTATGCAGGTTTGCCTCTCATACCCGACCTCTCCACTCAAGCATGGTTTGCACTCTCACATTCCCCAGTCATACTAGTAAGGCATGCTAATATTTTTCAGTTAACTGAATTGTTCCACTGTGTATTTTCCTTCTGCAAGCTCAAATACTGTCACAAAATGTAAACTGAAGGAGCTTGAGGAAGATTGGTAACTTTCAAAATGTTTTAGGTTCATTGTATATTATGGTCTCTTTTGTACAAGTTCCATCTTTTCATATTGGTATATACTAGCTATCAACCCGTGTACACTCAAGATTTCAGTTGCCTACCAGCAACCTGAGGAAAATACATGCAGGGGCATGTAACCTGGTTCGAGTTTGAGGAAGGGAAACAATTTTGATCTCAGACAAGTTACAACCACAGATTGGTGACTGCACTAAACACACTGTACGCTACTTCAAGGTTCTAGAATATCATTATTGATAAGTAACGATAACCAACACAGAATACTAACAAGAAGTATATGTCATCATTTTACCTGACTAAGGATCTCACTGAATTGTTACTTATGTGATGTGGAATGGCAAATATATAACACAGCACAACATACATGTACACCAATGATATATGCTTTAATAAATAATCCACATTAAAATCAGAAAGTGTCCTTGATATCTAATGGAAAGTCGAGTGATTTCTTTTAGAGATGGACGGTTATGAAATTTTGTGCTCGATTTTAGGTTTTAGTTTTTGGGGGACATAACAACAAGGTTCATGGTTTTGGTTATTTTCTACAGAACAGCAGGTAAAGGAACAAGACCAATACCGGGTCTGGACCTGCGTCGCTGCATGCAATTGAATCGGCAAACAGGAAGTGGCTGCATGGCAGATCTGAAAATTGCATACACGATACAACTGATCATTATCAGGCTCCAGATGAAATAAAAAATCAATCCCTTGCATAGAAGCCGAGAGAACCTTGACGGAAAATTTCAATGTTCAGTGGGTACAGTAAAATTTCAAAGTATCGGCAAACAGGAAGTGGCTGCACGGCAGATCTTAAAATTGCTTACACGATACAACTCATCATTATGAAGCAGCAGACCAAATATAAAATCATTCCCTTTCATAGAAGCCAAGAAAACTTTGACGGAAAAAGTGTTTCGGATGGACGGACGGACTGATGGACTGACGGACGGAGTCGAGCGTTTACTAGACCTGCTCTGCCGCTAGCGACGCAGGTAAAAACTAGTATTAAAGGGCTCAACCTAGTCAGGAGTATTATTGGATGAATTTCAGGAAAAAAATCTATGATGTTTGCGCACATCTCTCATCAATCCAGTCAGTGACCAGACACTTTTTGCAGGAAACACGGTTCAAACATGCGAGTACTGATAGCACCATTTGCTTGACACAGCTAAACTTGCCCATTGGATCTATATACTCTTCAGCTTATGTTGCCTGGGATCAACTCACACAGGGCCAAGACATCGTTATTTTAAAATGAAGGTGTCAAAGACATTGTAGTTCAACTTGTCAAACTTGAACTTGGTAAGATATAAATGAAATGGCAAAATTGAAGATCATTGGTACCAATGTTCTTTGATGAAATTTCAACATAACAGCATTGTGTGTGCACAACATCAGAGTAATCCATGCATTTTTAAATGTAAACTGTAAGACTGGCAAAAGGAAGAATGTTGATACACAAATGCAGTATGTTCAGAGGTTATTGTAAATGGCAACTTTTTTCATAGAAATGAATGCTAATCAACAGCTCTTATCTACAGTTCTTGACTAATGAGCACACCAAGTTCAAAAACAATCCTTTGATAAATGTGGCCTGTAGGCCATGTCAAAGAATGCTGATGCACAAATGCAATAAATTCAAAGATTGTTGCTAACAGCAACAGTTTTTGATGGAAATGAAAAGAAAATCAATAGCTCCTATCTTTGTCACCCTGCATAAGCATAGAAAATTTCAAAACAACCTGATAATGAATCTGCCCTCTGAGGCATGCCAAAGGAAGATGTTAATGCACAAATGCACTGAGTAGAAGGTCATTGCTTTGTGGCAATGTTTTTTTTTTTTGGGGGGGGGGGGGGAGGGGGGGAGGGGGGATATGGAAATTCATAAATATACGCTGCAGAGAGTGCAAAAGTGATAAGTTGATGCACAAATGCAGTAAGTTCAAAGGCTGGTGATAACAACAATAACTTTTTATGGAAATGAAAAAATAGCTCACATCTAGAGGTCACCCCAAACACACATACCAAGTTTCAAAGTGATCCGATCATAAATGTGCTCTGAAGGGTGTGTTAAAGGGAAATATTGAGGTCTGACTAAACTAAGTTCAAAGGTCAGCGGCAACATTTTTTGACAGGAATGGAAGAAAATCGACAGCTCCCATATAGATGTCACCCCACACAAGCACACCAAGTTTGCAAGCGATCCAATCTTAAATGCACCCTGCAGGGTGTGTCAAATGGAAATGTTTATGCTTAACTGCACTAAGTTTTTACTAAGTTCATTGCCAGTGGCAACATTTTTTGACGGAAATCGAAGAAATTCAATAGCTCCCATCTAGAGGTAATCCCAAACAAGCATACAAAGTTTCAAACCGATCTGATCATAAATGTGCCCTGTAGGGCATGCCAAAGGAATATATTGATGCCTGACTAAACTGAGTTCAAAGATCGTTGCCAGTGGCAACATTTTTGGACGGACGGAATTGGAAGAAAATCGATAGCTCCAATCTAGAGGTCACCCCAAACAAGCATGCCAGGTTTCAAAGCAATCCGAACATAATGTGCCCTGCAGGGTGTGCCAAAGGGAAGTATTGAGGTTTGAATAAACTAAGTTCTAAGAATGTTGGCAGCGGCAACATTTTTCGACGGAAATGGAAGAAAATCAAAAGCTCCCATCTAGATGTCTCCCCAAACAAGCAAACCAGGTTTCAAAGCAATCCGATCATAAATGTACCCTGTAGGGTGTGCCAAAGGGAAATATTGAGGTCTTTTGACTAAAATAAGTTCTAAGAACGTTGGCCGCAGCAACATTTTTTGACGGAAAAGGAAAATGAAAGTGTCAATGACACTGTAGCTCAACTTGTTAAGACATGTACATGTATAGTATGTGACACTGCAATGACAAACATCTAGGTAATGACCTGATAACAAAGGTACATATAAAGTATTGTAACGGGCTGTACATAAATACTGACCGTAGCCTGTAACATATGTATAGGTAAAGTATTGTAAAGATGGGTGACAGTCAGATGCTAAACTAGAAAAGAAATCTTTTGAGTCCCAGAGTGGGTCTGACTGAACCCAAAAATATTTGTTCTCATAGCACAGTGATAACAAAGGCACCCCAAAACACACTCGTTCCTGTCCCAAGGTGAAAACAAATGGAAGAAGTTTCGTGAAGATCTGTTCATAAATACGAGCTGTATAGAAGTTGTGACAAAAACTGATTGGACCTATTTTCGGTACAAAATGGCTACTGGCAGCCATCTTGAATTTTGGACCGCACCCAGAAACACTCGTTCTCGTCCCAAGGTGATAACAAAAGTACCCAAGAAGTTTTGTGAAGATCGGTTCATAAATACAGCCTCTAGCCCGAGCCGTATTGACATGTGCACTTACAGTGTATAAGCAGCACTGAATAAATCAAAGTTCATTTAATTTTCATAATTTCTGCACGAGAAAAAACCCGTACTATATGTGATGTATTTCATGTTTCTAAACATTCATACAAAAATTTATTCAAATCAGAACTTTCATACAGAAGTTCTGAACAAAAGACTGATTGCACTAATTTTGGTACAAAATGGCTGCTGGTGGCCATCTTGAATTTTGCACCACACCCAAAAACATTCGTTCTCATCCCACAGTGATAACAAAGGTACCCAAGAAGTTTCATAAAGATTGGTTCATAAATACGGCCTCTGGCCTAAGCCGTATAGAAGTTGTGTACAAAAAACTGATTAGACCTAATTTTGGTACAAAATAGCCCCTGGCAGCCATCTTGAATTTTAAACCGCACCCAGAAACACTCGTTCTCATCCCAAGGTGATAACCCAAGACGTTTCGTGAAGATCGGTTCATAAATACAGACTCTAGCCCGAGCCGTATTGACATGTGTACTTTATGAGTTTAAGTAGCACTGAAAAAATCAAAGTTCATCTAATTTGCATAATTTCTGCACAAGAAAAAAACCCGTACTATATGTGATATATTCCATGTTTCTAAACATTCATACAAAAATTTATTCAAATCAGAACTTTCATACAGAAGTTCTGTACAAAAGACTGATTGCACTAATTTTGGTACAAAATGGCTGTTGGTGGCCATCTTGAATTTTGGACCACACCCAAAAACACTCGTTCTCATCCCACGGTGATAACAAAGGTACCCAAGAAGTTTCATAAAGATTGGTTCATAAATACAGCCTCTAGCCAGAGCCATATAGAAGTTGTGTACAAAAAACTGATTAGACCTAATTTCAGTACAAAATGTCCACTGGCAGCCATCTTGAATTTTAGACCGCACCCAGAAACACTCGTTCTCGTTCCAAGGTGATAAGCCAAGACGTTTCGTGAAGATCGGTTCATAAATACAGACTCTAGCCCGAGCCGTATTGACATGTGTACTTACTGTGTGTAAGTAGCACTGAAAAAATCAAAGTTCATCTAATTTGCATAATTTCTGCACGAGAAAAAAACCTGTATTATATGTGATGTATCCCATGGTACTAAACATTCACTCAAAAAATTATTCAAATCAGCGCTTTCATATGGAAGTTCTGTGCAAAAATCTGATTGCACCTAATTTTGTACAAAATGGCTGCCACCAGCCAGCTTGAATTTCGGACCGGACCCCAAAACACTCATTCTCGTCCCACGGTGATACCAAAGGTACCCAAGAAGTTTCGTAAAGATCGGTTCATAAATACGGCCTCTAGCCCGAGCTGTATTGGCATTTGCACTTATAGTGCTGAAAGTAACACCAAAAAACATCAAAGTTAGACTAATTTGCATAATTTACGCACGAGAAAAAAACCTGTATTATATGTGATGTACCCCATGGTACGAAACATTCATACAAAAAATTATTCGAATCAGAGCTTTCATATGGAAGTTCTGTACAAAAAACAGATTTCTGCATCGTCGGTACAAAATGGCGGCTGGCAGCCATCTTGAATTTCGGACTGCACCCAAAAACACTCGTTCTCATCCCACGGTCATAACAAAGGTACCCGAGAAGTTTTGTAAAGATCGGTTTATAAATGCGGCCTCTACCCCGCGCCGTATCCAATTGTAGACGTACGGACAGACGGCCAGATGGACGACGGGCCATGACAAAAGCTCAAATTTGGCTTTGGCAAAGTTGAGCTAAAAATCGATAGCTTCCATCTAGAGGTCACACCAAATAAGCATACCATGTTTCAAAGCAATCCAATCATAAATGTGCCCTGTAAGGTGTGCCAAAGGGAAATATTGTGGTCTAACTAAACTAAGTTCTAAGAACGATGGCCGCGGCAACATTTTTTGACGGAAATTGAAGAAAATCGATAGCTCCCATCTAGAGGTCACCCCAAACAAGCATACCAAGTTTCAAAGTGATCTGATCATAAATGCGACCTGTGAGGTGTGCCAAAGGAAATTGTGGACGTACGTACAAACGAGAAGTGATGGCAATAGCTCAGCTTGACTTTGTCAAGTTGGGCTAAAAAATTAATCCAATTTTACTGTTTTAAGAAAAAAATATTAAAATAAATTCTTGCAATGCATTGACTTGAATGGAATAACACAAAAATAAAAGACATCAAAAACAGTTGCCCATCAATATAGGTTCTGGTATAATATTTTTATACAACAACCAATGGCCCAGACTAGCTGGTGCTAACTCAAAAATTAATCCAGGACCAAACACAAATTTTGCCCCACAATCCCCAAAATTTGCATGCAAAACCGAAAAATCAAGTCCTGTCTTGTTTCCGTTTTTTTCCTTGACGTTGTTTACATTGGCAACATCCTTAAATATATGTAGTATTTAGTTATTTATTATTACTGTAAGATTGTTGTAAGATACATTAATTAATGTTCCGGTAGTGTAGCAATAATTTTTGGAATTTTGTCCACACTTAGGCTCTATCGGGATACCCTTGGGCTCTTCATGTTCCCTTTGGGAACTTGGACTCTTGTCAAAAATATTTTTGAATTTAATTTTTCGATTTTGATTTTGATTGTTGATTATTATGTATCTTTATCATATATTTGTTGTGGAGTTTGTGCGAGTTCGATCAACTTGTTTTGATTAATCATGAAAGCTTATTGCTCAAAATGCAAGGCGAGGAAGTCTTCCTCAGATTTATATGCATGTTGCCTTGCTTGTAGTCGATGGACTCCTATGATTTCTTGTGCTACATGTGTTGACTGGGATGACAAACATTGGACGCGGGTGTCACGGTACATTGTTAGCGGTGAGAGGCCAATGCTGGTACTCTCGCCGCAAGGTCATTCAAGTTTTTCAGTTTCTTTTTCAGAGGAACAAGAACATGGTGATGGTAATGTGACACCAACCCAAAGTGTCCCTCTCTAACCCAGCAACATCTGGGGCCAAATGTTATGAAAAACTTGCGCGGACCAGAGCATGCGTCCACATCTGCCACTCGGGAGGCTCTGTCCAGACTGCAGCCGGCCTCAGCTACAGTTACGGCTTCTTCCGCTACGATCATTACGCACACACGACCGCATCCTAGCCTCCCAACTTCGGAGATCCAGTCTGCTGCATGAAGAAGGAACCACTCTTCGCCTGTGAAGTCGGACCATTCGGTAGCTAAGGAGCCGAGGCCTCGAAGAGAACCATCTCCGAAACGCCCTCCCAGGAGCAGCAAGTTGCTAAGAAACAGAACACCGCTGCTCCTCAGGCCTCGATGACGGACTTGCTGTCCCAGATTGCGCATCTGATCGCAGCATCCCAGCAAGTGCGGGAGCAGCCTCCCTCAGATTCAGAACCTGAGCTGTTGGATGGTGCTGGGTCGGTCCAATCGTCTGTTCATGCAGATGTAATAGACCAAGATTCTTAACTGATTCACTCAGATGGTGAAAGGGGTAAGGAAGAGGATTACCCTTCCCTTTCGGAGCAACACATGGTTGCGATGGATTTTATCCATCAATACTACCCTGAGTTGGTTCCACCGAATCAGCAAGCTGCGACAACAAGAGGAAACTGCTGGGGTCTCCAGATGCAGACTTTATACGGAGGAAGGAAGAAGTTCTTTCTTTCCCGGTTCAGTCTAGGCAGGTGTCGGAGGCCTTAGGCCATACAGACGACGCCATATTCAACCTCTCAAGTTCAAGGAAAAAAGGCGGTTTCTTGTCAATATCTTCCATAAATATACCGTTCCTTGGACCACGTTCATTTAAAAAGGTTGGAGAAGATGTGCAGAGAGCTCCACTGCGTTTGGATGAGCAGGGCGGGGATTTAGATATATCCTTACCTGCATCATTCAGTATTCGCTCAGATGTAATGGAAACTGCAATTTCACCGAATAGAGCGAATTTGGAATTTTGGATGCAGATCACCTTACCAAAGCTATGGCGTAACGCCTCAACGGAAGGAATTTGAGGATGTATGAACCTCTCTTAGAGTTCATTCCAGGGCAATCATGTATGCCATGTAGACCTCTGCCCTGACAGTGGCTAATCTGGAGTTAATTAGATGAGATGCTGCCCTTGCTTTGTCATCACTTATAAATGACAAGAGGCCCCACGTGGCCTTAATCGCTCACCTGACAAAGTGACTCTAAGAAGTATTTTAGGTCACCTTCACCATGTCATGCCTCATCAACATTAACTGGTTGAGTGATAGATTTTGTTTGAAGTTCAACATTTGTTACCTAAAATTAGTTTTATTTAAAATCGTTGGTGTGTGGCCAATCTCCAATGATTTTTAATAAAGCAAATTTATCTCTGCAGACAAACTGGTTTAGCATGAAGCACAAACAAGGAATGTGAAGAGATAGCCTTGGACATCTCTCCCCAACTGTGGATATCTTCCATGTGCTACATGTATATATTTGCATGCAAGAAAACAAAAATTTTCACAAATTTTCCAAAATATTAGTTTTTTTTATCATCATTGGAACAAGCTCAAACAGCTTATTCCAATAGGGGTATGGGAAGATCAGGTATATTTTTGAGACAGAAATGTGAATATATAAATAATGGTGTTTTTTTGTGAATGATGCTGGAGAATTTTGCATAAAGATATGGTAAATGGTTTGTTCTAGATACAGAATGATGCAAAAGTATTTAAATTTGATTAGGCAAGTTGTTCCTATAATGCATTTAAAAATTGAAGTAACTGTTTTTTTGCTGACAAACTTTTAGATGTGTGTGTCTGTGTTTGTGTGTGTGTGTGTGTGTGTGTGGGGGGGGGGGGGGGGGGGGTGGGGGGTAAGAGTGTTCTTGCAAACAAAATTCCTGAATAAATGGAAAATTTTATTTTTTGCGTGAAAGACATAGTGCGTGAATGTTGATTGGAACAAGCTTAGAGAGCTCATTTTAATGTGAAGTCATAAAGCTGTGTTTTACGTACGAAATTCTGGAATAACTAAAAAAATTGCTTTTTTGACTCAAAAAGCATGGTATGCGACCTCTCATTGGAATGTGCGCAAAAAGCTCATTCCAATGGGGTATTTACAAGCGATAAGTACATGTATGTTTAAGAGACAAAAATTAAAATTTGAATAGCGATTTTTGCGAAGAATGCTGACAAGTTTTGGCAGTTATGCTGGTAAAAAGGTAAGATATGCAAAGTGGTTGTTTTTTAGAGGCGACAATTAATTAAGGGGAATTAACCCTTGATTACTGAGGTAACTTCTAAAAGTACTGAAATTTCATGAAGCAATGTGAATAACAGACAACAGTTGCCTAAAAATTTCATGAATAACTAAAATTTTTATTCCTTTGTCTCGAAAACATGGCATATGACCTTTGTTGGAATGAGCTGAATGCGTGTGTTCCAATGAGGGGTCATAAAATTTGAACGGAGATTTGTGTGAATAATGCATTAGTACTGCTAGATTTGGGTAAACGGTTCACCCTGGATACCACCCCTTCTATAGTAGATCTTTTCTGCAAATTTTGTCTAAGATTCTATCAACTTTACAAATAAATACGTTCATGAATCACAATCAGATCCACCCCACAATGTTGCATACCAAATATCAAAAGATTCTGCCTGCTGGATCTGGAGAAGAAGATTTTTTAAGAAATATGCCTGAAATGCACTAAGTTAAAATTTGGGCTCCTATACGGAGCTCAAATATAAACCCAGGGGGCCGATTTGAACAAACTTGAATCAGATCCACCCCACAATGTTGCTTACCAAATATGAAAAGATTCTGAAGCTGGATCTGGAGAAGAAGATTTTTTAAGAAATTTGCCTGAAATGCACTAAGTGCAATTCGGGCTTCTATATTAAGCCCAAATATGAATCCAGGGGGCCGATTTGAACAAACTTGAATCAGATCCACCCCGCAATGTTGCATACCAAATATCAAAAGATTCTGCCTGCTGGATCTGGAGAAGAAGATTTTTGAAGAAATTTGTCCGAAATGCACTAAGTTTGAATTCGAGCTTCTATAGTGAGCCCAAATATGAATCCAGGGGGCCGATTTGAACAAACTTGAATCAGATCCACCCCGCAATGTTGCATACCAAATATCAAAAGATTCTGCCTGCTGGATCTGGAGAAGATGATTTTTTAAGAAATTTGCCTGAAATGCACTAAGTTCGAATTCGAGCTTCTATAGTGAGCCCAAATATGAATCTAGGAAGCCGATTTGAACAAACTTGAATCAGATCCACCCCACAATGTTGCATACCAAATATCAAAAGATTCTGCCTGCTGGATCTGGAGAAGAAGATTTTTTAATAAATTTGCCCGAAATGCACTAAGTGCGAATTCGGGCTTCTATATTAAGCCCAAATATGAATCCAGGGGGCCGATTTGAACAAACTTGAATCAGATCCACCCCGCAATGTTGCATACCAAATATCAAAAGATTCTGCCTGCTGGATCTGGAGAAGAAGATTTTTGAAGAAATTTGCCCGAAATGCACTAAGTCCGAATTCGGGCTTCTATATTAAACCCAAATATGAATCCAGGGGGCCGATTTGAACAAACTTGAATCAGATTCACCCCGCAATGTTGCATACCAAATATCAAAAGATTCTGCCTGCTGGATCTGGAGAAGAAGATTTTTGAAGAAATTTGCCCGAAATGCACTAAGTTTGAATTCGAGATTCTATAGTGAGCCCAAAAATGAATCCAGGGGGCCGATTTGAACAAACTTGAATCAGATCCACCCCACAATGTTGCATACCAAATATCAAAAGATTCTGCCTGCTGGATCTGGAGAAGATGATTTTTTAAGAAATTTGCCTGAAATGCACTAAGTTCGAATTCGAGCTTCTATAGTAAGCTCAAATATGAATCTAGGGAGCCGATTTAAACAAATTTGCATCAGATCCATCCCACAATGTTGCATACCAAATATCAAAAGATTCTGCCTGCTGGATCTGGAGAAGAAGATTTTTTAATAAATTTGCTTGAAATGCACTAAGTTCAAATTTGGGCTCCTATACTGAGCCCAAATATAAACCCAGGGGGCCGATTTGAACAAACTTGAATCAGATCCACCCCGCAATGTTGCTTACCAAATATGAAAAGATTCTGCCTGCTGGATCTGGAGAAGATTTTTTAAGAAATTTGCATGAAATGCACTAAGTTCAAATTCGAGCTTCTATAGTGAGCCCAAATATGAATCTAGGAAGCCGATTTGAACAAACTTGAATCAGATCTACCCCACAATGTTGCATACCAAATATCAAAAGATTCTGCCTGCTAGATCTGGAGAAGTAGATTTTTTAAGAAATTTGCCTAAATGCACTAAGTTCGAAATCGGGCTCCTATACTGAGCCCAAATATGAACCCAGGGGGCCGATTTGAACAAACTTGAATCAGATCCACCCTACAATGTTGCATACCAAATATCAAAAGATTCTGCCTGCTGGATCTGGAGAAGAAGATTTTTTAAGAAATTTGCCTGAAATACACTAAGTTCGAAATCGGGCTCCTATACTGAGCCCAAATATGAACCCAGGGGGCCGATTTGAACAATCTTGAATCAGATCCACCCCACAATGTTGCTTACCAAATATGAAAAGACTCTGCCTGCTGGATCTGGAGAAGAAGATTTTTTAAGAAATTTGCCTGAAATGCACTAAGTTCGAATTCGGGCTTCTATAGTAAGCCCAAATATGTATCCAGGGGGCCGATTTGAACAAACTTGAATCAGATCTACCCCGCAACGTTGCATACCAAATATCAAAAGATTCTGCCTGCTGGATCTGGAGAAGAAGATTTTTGAAGAAATTTGCCTGAAATGCACTAAATTCGAATTCGAGCTCCTATAGTGAGCCCAAATATGAATCTAGGGAGCCGATTTGAACAAACTTGAATCAGATCCACCCTACAATGTTGCATACCAAATATCAAAAGATTCTGCCTGCTGGATCTGGAGAAGAAGATTTTCAAAGAAATTTGCCTGAAATGCAGTAAGTTCAAATTTGGGCTCCTATACTGAGCCCAAATATACACCCAGGGGGCCGATTTGAACAAACTTGAATCAAATCCACCCCACAATGTTGCATACCAAATATCAAAAGATTCTGCCTGCTGGATCTGGAGAAGAAGATTTTTTAAGAAATTTGCCTGAAATGCACTAAGTTCGAAATCGGGCTCCTATACTGAGCCCAAATATGAACCCAGGGGGCCGATTTGAACAAACTTGAATCAGATCCACCCTACAATGTTGCATACCAAATATCAAAAGATTCTGCCTGCTGGATCTGGAGAAGAAGATTTTTTAATGTTTTTCCCATTGCCTACAGTGTTAAAAAGTGCTGACTCAGCACTTTTTCAAAGTCCCGAAACTGTACCCTATGATAAAACCGATGGCAATTTTTTTTTACCAATCCTTTCTGTTGGTCCTAAGGAAGCTGCACACCAAATAAAAATTCTCAGTGCCGTGCAGTTTTGGAGATATGGGCGTTTTAAATTTTTTCTATTTTTAGCTCCTGCGGTTCCCACGGGGCTGCGGGAAAAAATTTTTTTGCATAAATCAAGTACTCATGACCCAATAAGCCCTCACATAAAATTTGGTTCAAATCAGCCTCTCGGTTTGGAAAATAGAAATTTTGGGCGGGGCAAAAAATTTTGCCCCTCTCATAACAACGCCAGGTATAGCCCCACAAACTTCTCTTGAACAAATCTGAGTCTACACCTCAAAAGGAAGCTGCACACCAAATATCAAGTCTCTGCTACTGCTGGTTCATGAGAAGAAGATTTACAAAGATTTTGGTGCCCCTTGGGGGCGTGGCACCACCCAGGAGGAGGGGCAACTTCATTTGAACAAATCTGAATTGGCATTAGGTAATAATCATTTAGCCAACATTTGAATAAAATTGGGCTAGTGGTTTAGGAGGAGAAGTCAATAATGTAAAGTTAACGCCGGACGGACGACGACGGACGACGGACGCCGGACGCCGGACAGAAAGTGATTAGTAAAGCTCCCCTTGAGCTTCGCTCAGGTGAGCTAACAAGGTGAAACGCTCTCTCTGGGTCGCACCGGCCTCCGGACATACTATCTTTGTCGACAAGCTTTCGTTAGTATACGATCAAGCTACTAAGAAAGTGTCCAGTGCTCTGCTATTGAAGTCGGCGTCTCAACAACCCGCTTCAACAGACCGGAGTAAGCGAGGACGTTCCAAATCAAAATCATCAAAAGGGAACTCCTCGCGAGGGTACAAGAAACCCTCATACAATTACTCCAGAGGTCGTCAATATAGCGACTCGGGGTGTAAGTCTGTTTGGGACTATTGGTCAGACGCCCCTAAGGCGACAGGGCGAGGATATACACAGGGAGGACGTAGTTTCTCCTCCCGTAAGCCTTGCATGTCCTACAGTTGATGTTCAAGACCTCTATTGCTTGCCAGTTGGCGGAAGGTTATCAAACTTCGCGAGAAACTGGATAGCGGTCACAGAAGATCAGTGGGTGAGAAGTGTAGTCTCGGATGGCTTACGGCTATCATTCCGAGCGAAACCCCCACTAAAGAGATGTCCGCGTTGGACAAATCTTCCGGCGGATCCTTTCAAAAGAGAGTCTCTCCTAGCGGAGGTATAGGCTCTCTTATTAAAGGAAGCAATAGAGGTCGTCGAGAATCAAAATTCTCAGGGTTTTTACAGTCACCTGTTCCTCGTACCAAAGCCAGACGGCTCGTTCCCATCAGTAATAGACTTGAGCTGGATAAACAAGCTTATCGTGGCTCCAAAGTTCTATATGGACAACCATTCGGTCGATAAGAGCGTGTATTTGAGTGAACGACTATGTGGCAAGCATAGTTCTAAAGGACGCTTACTTTCATGTTCTGGTACATCCGGCATTCAGAAAGTACCTGCGGTTCGCCGTACAAGGGAAGGTTTATCAGTTCAGAGGAATGTGCTTTGCTCTGAACCTGGCTCCCTGGGCATTCTCTCGAATAATGAACTTGGTAATGTCATACTTCCGAGCTCATTCGTCTGCGGTAACATCGGCTTACTTGGACGATATTCTGCAGAGATACGGCAACAGAATTATACTTCAGAACGATGTTCAGAGTCTGCTTCTATTACCCCTCCATCTCGGTTTCATCGTAAACAAGAAGAAGTCAGATCTAGCTCCGTCCAAGTCGTTCACTCTCTTGGGAATGAGCTTCAAGACTCACAACAATCTGCCATTACCCAGAGCGAAATTAGTCAGTTGTTATGCTCGCTTTTGTCTACACTCAGACGCATTAACAGAGAGGAAATTCATGCTACTGATGGGGCTGTGCAGGGCAGCTGCGGATCTTATTCCAATGGGCCATCTGCGCACGCATCCCTCCAGATATTCTTTACTCAGAACTGGAGTGTGAAGACGCATTCGCTCGAAACCAGTATTGTTTTAATGGACCTAGTAAAACAAAAGGTTCAGATTTGGGCAGATCTTCAGTGGTTAACTCAGGGAGTTCCGCTGCAACTGCCGGATCCGGCTTTCACGATTATGATGGATGCGAGTCAGAAGGGCTGGGGCACGACTCTAAGTCCCGCAGACTTGAAGGGTCTTTGGGACTCTCGGTTCGTTCCCAGAGAAGCATATAAACATCAAAGAGATGATGTCAATATGGCTAGCACTTCAACACTGGATTCGCCTAATAGCGAACATCCATGTTCAAATTCTGTCGGACAATTCGACAGTAGTTGCTTACCTCAGGAACCAAGGTGGCATTCAATCGATTCCATTACGCGAATTAACGGAGACAATCCTCCTATACGTCATGAATCATGGCGTTCATCTCTCTGTCCATCATTTTCCGGGTTGTCTGAACATACTAGCAGACTCACTCTCTCTGAAAGGTTCCCGTTACCATCGGAATGGACTCTCAACAAGCGAATATTCAGACAGATTTGCTACCAGTGGGATCGTCCCATCAGGCCTGGTTTTTTTAGAAGAGCTATAGCTCCCGCCCTCCATGGCTCCTGCAAAATCAATTTAGGGAGGGCCATAATTGCTCTCCCTAAGAGGTGTAATAGCTCTCCTTAAACCTTCCATGCCCTTATTAATAATGGGACTTAAGTATAGAATAGCTCATCTGGCACTGGTTTAGAGGAGCCATAGTAGCTCCCCATGATTTTTCAAAAGTCCAGGCCTGTCCCATGATAGATCTTTTTGCGACACACCTGAACAATCAGTTTGTGTCGCCATGCCCATGTCATCGAGCGTACACAGTAGACACTCTGTCGATCTCATAGGACGGAATGATAGGATATGCATATCCTCCAACTTCGTTGATTCAGCAGATTCTGTTAAAGATCAAACAGTCTCATTGCAAAACCCTGCTAGCAGCAGCTCTGTCGTCACAGAAACCTTGGATCAATCTTCTCAGGCGTCTGTAATGGGACATTCCCCGGAAGCTTCCTCCACAAGAGGACCTTCTTTATCAAGGGAAGTCACGTGCACTGCACCACAAGCCAGAAGGTCTCAGCTTTCATGTATTTCCGTTGTGCGGTCCTTCTTGCACAGAAAACAGTTTACAGGACACACAGTGGATGCAATTTCTAACTGCAGGAGGTCCTCCTCTTCGTTGAACTTTGGAGCGAAGTGGAGGGTTTTCTGCCATTGGTGTAAGGATCAGTCGATAGACGTATGCGATCTGTCCATACCAAATATTGCCTATTTCCTGGTCTACTAGTTTTGACGATCTCAAACTGCAGCCCGTCACTATTAAGGGCTGTAGGTCTATCTTATCAAATACCTGCGCTCATCATGATAACTTGGCTATTGGATCAAATACTTCATTATCCAAGCTAATTTCTCTATCAATAGATCTAGAACCCTCAGATTAATTCCTAAGTGGAATTTGGCTTGGGTTCTGTTGAAGCTCAAAGAAGCTCCTTATGAGCCATTGGACGTCGTAGAGTTCAAATTCTTGACCTAAAAAACGGCATTTCTCTTAGCCTTTCCATCTGCTAGAAGAGTCAGTGAACTTCAGGATTTATCTGTTGATGAATCTCACTACCATAGTGTGGGTAATATCATTACCAGGGACCAGTCTACAAGGCAAAGTAGGCGATATCTTTGCCCTTAACATCAGGTCTTCGCCCAATTTCTTTCTCTGGGCGAAGTTGAAGTCGCCTTGCAGTTTTGAAAATTCGCTGAGAAAAGTTATTTCCAGCGATTCCATTGCTAACTTCGCTTGGAAAAAATAGAAAGAAAATAAGTGCAGTGAAAGCAAATAATTGGGCAGGTTAAAGAATTACTAAATATATTGATTTTACTTCCCATAAAACCCCAAAATAATACCAACCATGGCACGATTTCATCATGACAGTTCAAGTTTTCACTAGAGTGAAGTTAGATGACAAGACGAAAATTGCTCAAGTTTTTTTTAAGGGCCTATATAAGTAATGAAATTTTGTTTATTTTGGAAATTCTCACCTCTGATATTCCTTCAATTCAAATTAAATATACACAAAATGTACATCAAAATGAAGGTTGGGAGGTATAGAACACGAAACACATGTGTAATCAACTCATAGAGTCGACTGTAGGCACCACTGGTTCCAGGAAGTCTGCTGCCGTATTCGCACCAGAACTGATAATTTAATAATATTTCACGAAAACAACTTGTGGTCAAATGTGCTTTATATATCCAAGAACAAAGCTAGGGGATAAAAATTCTTCAAAACACGGTGACAGAGCTGCATTGGGGAAAATTCCAAAGCCTTTGCTTTTGTTTACGTATGAGTATACTTTCGATTTCCGGTCGACGTCATCGGACAGAAAAAGCATGTAAAAACAACACCGTCTAAAATCAAATAATGAAAAAGATTGCCTTCATACAGTATACTGTTATTAGATAGAGATTGCACAGTTGCCATATTTCAATGCAAGGTATCATGATACCTGTTGAAATTTCTCAAAATTACGATTTTGTTTTTTGATGGGAATTTGTGGTAACGAGTGATTTGCGCATGTCTGTCGAGCATGGAAACCATCTTCAATAAAAAATGCAGACAGTGTTGTCCTTTTCCAAAATGCAGACCTATCGCTGTATTCGTAAGTGTTTTGAATGCCTAGCTTTGTTCTTTGATATATGAAGCACATTTGGCCACAAGTTGTTCTGGTGAAATATTATTTTATTATCAGTTCTGGTGGGATAAATGGTGTAAAAAGCACTAGGTATCGGATGTTAAGAATACAGCTTTTAATATTTTCAGGACAAACCAGGACTGACGCAATAGATCAAAATGAGTGATTCAGGGGCTATTTCACGCACAGTGAAGACACAGTTGAAATTATGTCCACATTGCCGAAAAGATTTCAGCAAAGATAATATTTATAATATGGAGAAGCATGTTGCATCATGCCGTTTTTAATGAAACTTACATATATGAATTGGGCAGTGACAACAATACAGTACAGAACCAAACATGTCACTACCTGAGCTCCATATTGTCCTAAACATCATGCTTTTAGCATGTTGCTTTGGGTAATATGGGATTCAGGTAGCAATATGGTCATATCTCTTACAGGACATATCAATAAGCTTCCTTGTCCGAAAGACTTTTGTGAGCGGAGACAGGTTCTCTCTTTTCGTTTTTGTGGATCGGCCACCATTGGCATTTTCTTTCTTTTAATGAAACTTACATAGTGACAACAATACAGAACCAAACCTATCACTACCTGAGTTCCATATTGTCCTAAGCATCACGCTTTTAGCATGTTGCTTTGGGTAATATGGAATTCAGGTAGCAAGATGGTCATATCTCTTATAGGACACATATCAATAAGCTTCTCTGCCCAAAAAACTTTTGTGAACGAAAACAGGGAGACAGGTTCTCTGTTTTCGTTTTTGTGGATCGGCTGGATCGTTCAGCATTGGCAGTTTCTTTCTTTTAATGAAACTTACATATATGAATTGGGCAGTGACAAAAATAAAGAACCAAACCTATCACTACCTGAGTTCCATATTGTCCTAACTGACATGCTTTTAGCATGTTGCTTTGGATAATATGGAACTCAGATAGCAATATGGTCATATCTCTTGTAGCACACATACCAATTATAAGCTTCCTTGCAGTTACTTGCCCAAAAGACTTTTGTGAGCGGACACAGATTGTCTAAGATTTTTCGTTTTTGTGTCAAGTATTCGTTAAATTTGTTGAAATAGTTAATATATATTTTATTTTAAAAGAGATCTGAACAGATCTGAAGCGATTATATTTTATTAAACGAAGAACTGTATTTGGTCATTTGCACATTTCGCAAATTATCATTTGATATGCCAGGTATCCCCTTAAGGTGTCAGATATGCAGCAATGCTGAGCAATGTATACTTTGTTTAACAGTGCTCCTTGCATGGGCTCCGTTGAACAAAATATAAATTGTTGAATTTTTGACAATTTTCGACAACAAAACACTGAACAAAACGGCAGCTAACTCCAAATTGAAACTGCATATAGTGTTGCATACAGACGATTTTGTCATCAGTGTGCAAAGGGTTAAAGATCCAGTGAGCTCATTTGGTGTGATCTGTTAATTTTTAATCAGATACACAGCTAGATACAATCCCTGCTTTAACTTATTACCCAAAACCACAAGACATATTGACGGGATCAAACTCTTGGTGATATGTCAACATTCTATTGCTATTTGACCACAAATAATACAATTCCCAGACCTGTACCCATCTCATGCCTACCCCTAGAAGGCCTTGGATATTGCGAAACTGCTTAATAAGGATTACTGATGAGTCTGGATGACGTTACTTCAAGCGAAATCAGGCTAAATGCAGACAGGAAAAAAATTTTGGAGGGTGGAAAAAATTGCTTTTCGGCTACTAGGCACACCCACCCACCCCCGCCTGACGTCCGGAAAAAAATTTTGTGACCCCCCCCCCCCCCCCCCCCCCCCCCTGTCATAACAGAACATCTGCCTGGAAGGAATGATTCTCTGAACTGAATTGAAATGATATTTGGTTGGCAAAAATAAAAAAATAATTCACTAAACTGAATTTAACCCCCCCACTAATAGCTTTTAAACTGAATTGAACCCTTACCTAAACAGCTTTTTGTGAAATAATATTTGGTTAGCAAAAGCAATATGCTAAACTGAATGTAACCCTTTACCTAACACAGCTTTTTGAGAAAAATTTGGTTGGCAAATATAATTTGCTAAATTGAATTTAACCCTTTACCTAACAGTTTTTTTAGAATAATATTTGGTTGACAAAAAAAATAATTTGCTAAATGGAATTTAACCCTTTACCTAAAGCAGCTTTCTGAGAAATAACATTTGGTTGGCAAAAGTAAATTTGATAAACTGAATTTAACCCTTTACCTAACAAAGGTTCTTGAGAATATTTGGTTGTCAAAAGTAATTTGATAAACTGAATTTAACCCTTTACTTGACATAGCTTTTTGAGAAGTTAAAAAATTTATAGTAATTTATATATTTTTTATACTTACCAATGACCCAGACATAGCTGGTGCTAACTCTTAAAATATAGGGCCAAACACAAATTTTGCCCCCCAATCCCCAAAATTTGCATCTAAAACTAAAGAAAACATGTCCTGAAAGGCCCTCCACACTTCGCCCCTACTGCGCATGCGCAGTGTCAAGGACGTTCCGAAATTGGCGCCATTTATCATTCTAATAACCAGTGCCTGGTAAGCGCTATGTACTCAGCGGGGAGGCAAGAGTTCCCAACTCCTGGGAGGGCCATCCCCGTCTGGGTCATTGGTAAGTATAAAAAATATATAAATTACTATAAATTTTTTAACATTTTTATACTGTACCAATGACCCAGACATAGCTGAATAGTAAAAAGGCTGGAGGGCCAAGGACATAGAGCAAAATGGAATACGCTCAATAAAATAAAATAGAGTCATCCCCTGTAGGGAAAAGAAGTAATAGGCCTTATATGTATCTTTCTTATTTATGATAAATTAGAAAGATACAACACCTTCCAAAAATTGAGCTTCATACATCCATGTACTCTATTAATATCCAATAATCCTTATACTAATAATTTTTAAAGTAAGCCAATAATAAAGTAAGTCTAGAGAATAGAGACTCTTATACTCCTAAAAGTGTGTGAGAATTGCATAATCATGTCCGTTGACATATGCAATATTCAAAAGCTATACTTTAAAAACTAAGACTTGAATGAATTTTATAAACTTAAACTTCTCACTAACAACCATCCCAATAACAGCTCAGAATTACTAACTCCGGAGGAGGTATCCCCTTGTTTTCATAGTAAAAACAGGTGACCCAAGGGAACACCCTCCCCCCCCCCCCCTTTTTCTTGCCCTGGGTCAAATAGCCCAGAGCGAAGAGGGCAGCCGAACGGAGACACTGCCGAAACAGACAGCCTACCTAGCTATAGTAGCAACTGTTAAGTGAATGACATTCTGAGCAGTAGATAATAGACCTAACAATAGAGGCCTCCAGAAATGGACTCGATATTTCTGAGATAAAATTCATGAATGGATGGCTGAGCGCAATGAGCAGCCTTCAAAAATCTATAATAGCAACACTATTAATGTAAGCCCAAGAAGTAGAAGAACTCTTACTTCATGAGCCGAAATCTTAAGCACAACTGCTAAGCCAATGATATACCATAAGCAGTACGCTAGTTAATAGAATCCATTAACAATAAAATGGAGCGTAACGTCCTTCTACTAGACATCAAAGACAGAAGAAGCTTACGCCCTTGTAATAAACAGATATCTGTTTATAAATACATAAACTGTACCCGGAAAGAGTAAAGGCCTATGCCCATACGAAGACGGAAGGACCTTAAAATAATAGGTTCCGGATAATAGGAGCCTAACTCTTATGCAACAATCCAACCTAAATAGTAACGGAAGTATTGATTCCGAAACTATGAAAGTGAAAATCATCCATCGATAGTGCATGAAACTCACTGACTCTACAGTAAAAGAGAAACCAACAGAATTACTGTCTAAAAGGTCAGAATTTGAAAACTACTGTTTCCAGAGGCTCAAATGATTACTTAGCTAAATAAGAACCGAAGTTAAAATCCGTATAGGAATTTAATCTAAAGATTCTAAGTCTATTTATCAAAAAGTTACTAACTGACTTAGATAAAGAGACAAAAGACTCAATTGTAAACTATCGTAGAGTGCATAGGTATGAGGTAACATAAACCTATAACCTAAATAACAACAGGCTGCAGTAGATCTTGTGAAACAAGTATACTAAAAAATAGCAATGAGTAGTATGGAGGGATCAACCATATGAACATAATGATCCCTACACCACGACGGAAGAGCCTCCACTTTAGTCGCATAGAATAGCGAAGAAGAGGATCTCCTATAGTAAGAAATCGCGTCCAAAGCTCGTCCAGTACAGTGCTTACAATGCAATACGGACCACACAACGGAATACATGAAGGTTGCGACCTTGCTGGTTGTGATAAAGATGACACGATTTACCCAGTGAAAAAAGATCCTCACATAGAGGAAGATTTCACGTTAAGATCCACAGTAGACAAGAGAGTAAATTACTCATGATCTCTGTGAAGATAGAGATGCTATCAACAGAAATGTATTGTGGTTGTTTATCTTAGCAATACCTGCTAAAACAACAGCGCCGGAGGATACGCGTATCCTATCATTCCGTCCTATAGATCAATAGAGCGTTAACAGTATTAGCTCAGAGATCTGGACAAGCCAACACATACGTCTGCAATTATTAGCAAGCTGTGTCATAAATAAAACATCATTGGGCGCTCCCATAGATAGCAAATCTGAATGAATACTTGTTTGTTGAGAGTCCATTCTGACAGCAACAAGCGACCCGTAAGAGAACGGGAGTGCAATAAAACAATCAGACGACCCAGAATATGACGGACCAACACTGAACTTGGTGTACTATAACCAACAGACGGATTCTTTCCATTAAATTGAATAACGGAAACGAAAGAGTGCCTCCCTGGTTCCGGAGATACGCCACTACTGTCGAATTAAAGGACAGGAATTTGGGCATGCGTTTCTGAATAATGTTCATGCAATGACATAAAGCAAGCCTAAAAAACATTATTCCGCGGAAGTTAAACTGATAGCTAAAAAACTGCGGAACCCAAAGACCCTGGCACTTCGAATCCGTAGGGATCAGTATATATCCCAATCTGTTTGACTGGCAACCGTCATAACAGCCACACTCGGGTCCGGCAACTGCGGCGGCACTCTCTGAGTCAACCACCGAATGTTTGCCCCAGTCTGAATCTCTTGTAACACTAGATAGACAAGAGAATGTATAAATCAAGCAATTCATGGATTGCCGGAAAGTTGCCGTCGAAGAGAAGCTCCTCCGAGAACGAAGCGACTCTGAGAGAGTTCTTAACCTACTATCCACGCGTGGATGTAGCTAGGGCTGCATCACGTCTAACCAACTCCAATCAGCCACTGAAGGGCGGAGTTATACGTGAACAAACTACTGCCCTCAAAAGAAATTACATTGAGAATAATATCCCGTAAATCTTTTCTTGAAGACGTAATGATAACGCCTCAGTAAGGCGGATTACGTATAATAAAGCGTCTAAGTTAAGTCTACTATACATAATGTCGTTCCCAACATTGAAATTGGAAAAGACATAAACGGCGAAAAAGAATATATATGCAGTCTTTAATCACATCGTCTAGACGCGTATGAACTCTCGGTATGCCCTGCTCTGCCAAAATAAACTATATGTAAAAAAGATAAAATGGCAGAAATGAGCCACGCGGACAAGAAACTAAACTATTATGCTTAGTAGCAGGCTTGTATATATATATAAATATATAGCGTCGAAAAATAAAACACATGTTGTAATGACAATATTGGACTGCGTCGGTAAGTCAGGGACAAAGTCCCTGTACCGATCGAAAAATCCGAGTCCAATGACGCTATAAGTCTCTTATCCAAGATCGCAGCAATGAAGTCCGAAAAATAATCACTGGAAGAAATGCCAGAAGATATGAAAGGCATCTTCCGATACTACTAAAGGGAAAACTCGAAATCTTTCGAATCCCTTTCGCCATCCTGTCGGACCCTATAAAGCGTTCGGTCGTCCGTAGCTTGATGCAACCGCGGACCGCACCGACCCAGCGCCGTCGGATAATTCCTGATTCGACCGAGAAACTGTCAATTGCTGGGATGCTGCGAAACAACTGTGCTAACTCAGATAGCACGTCCGTCACTGAGGCCTGAGGAGCAGCGGTCTTACGATGCATTGCCGCAGGAAGCTCCGAGATCGTTACCCCCGTGCATACTTCCAATATGCGAGCGAACGGAGTGTATAGGCCTCGTGTCCCTTGGCTACCGGATGGCGCGACCTATTCGCTGTGGAATCACTGAATGCCGAAACTGATCGGATACTCGAGGTCACGTAGCCAATGTGCGGTCGTGTGCCCTGCTGTGAGGATGAGGAAGCATTAAAGACAGTCTCTCGGACTGTCAATATAACGGAGCGTCCCGAGCAACGGACATATGCTCCGAATGTAAAATATCTGAACCACAACATGCGGTCCCCTATGTTGTTGGCTTCCTCCGATCTGTCCTCAATCTGCCGTCACTGGGTGAGTACTAAAGTAATTAAAGTGCTCGCATCACCCAAATCTCCTTCCTAGACCGCAACGGACGAACCCGGCAGCCGAACCATTCGATGAATGTACGCTACACCGGGTGAGCTAGCGAATGTCACTCCGTAAGCGATAGACATATTCCATGAGCACTTATTGCCGCTAACTCTTCATTAACTATGACAACAGAGGCACACTTTTGAAAGACATCTCCATAATTCTTCGAACAAGAAACCAGAAATGCTTGGATAGCAAGCATAAAATAATAATATATATAGCGTCGTTCAATAATTCGAAAGTTTGTGTGACATTATTGGACTATGTCGGAACTGAGGGACGATGTCCCTGAACCGAACCAAAAATTTCTAAGTCCACCGACGCTATCGGTTTCTTATCCGGCATCGCAGCATATTTTGTTCCGAAAGGGAAAGCTTGAAATCCTCCGAATCCCTTTCGGTATCCCGTCGGACCGGATGAAACTTTCGGACGTCCGTACCCGCTTCCGCGGAGCGTCCCGACCCAGCATCGTCGGATAAAATATATGCGACAGATTCAGTTGATGCTGGGATGCTGCGATAAACTGTGCTATTAAGGAAAGCACGTCCGTTCCCGAGGCCTGTGCAGTAGCGGACTTACGATGCATTGCCGCTGGAAGCTCCGTGTACGTTGACTCCCGCACACTTCCTATGCGAACGTCCGGAGTCTGCAGGCCTCGAGTCCCCGGCTACCGACCCAGCGCTGTCGGATAATTCTCGATCCGACACCGTTTCTGTCGGCTGCTGGGATGCTGCGATAAGCTGTGCTATGTGCACAAGAATGTCCGGCGTCGAGACCTGCGGAGGCGCAGTCTATCGCTGCTTCGCAGAGGGCAGCTCCGCATCAGATGGCTCCCGCATACTTCCTATGCGAACGTCCGGAGTCCATCGGTCTCGAATCCCTGGCTGCCGGATGGTGTGACCTGGTCGCCGAAGAATCCTTGATCGGCGAAGCTGGTAATATATCGGCGGTCACGCAGCCAAGGTGCGGTCGTGTGCGCTGACGAGAAGAGGAAGCCTTAGCAGTCTCAGCGGACTGCCTATACAACGGAGTGTCCCGAGCGACGGACGTATGCTCCGCTAGCGACACATTTGTACCACAACATCTGGGGCCAGATGTTATTGAACGAGAGAGGGGCCTCTCTCGCTTGCCGTCCGTATGGACCGGAACGAGCTATGAACTGGACTAAAAGGCTTCCTCCGTTCTCCCTCCGATCCGCCGTCACTGGGTGTGCATTAAGTTAATTTTATAGTGCTCGCATCACCCCAAAATTCCTTCTAGACCGCAACGGACGAACCCGGCTGCCGAACCATTCGGTGAATGGACGCTACACCGGGCGAGCTAGCGGACGTCAAAGGCCGTCGAACCTACTAGGGTCCTCTTAGGCAATTGGCGTATTACATGAGCACTTTTCCGCTAGCCCTTCATTAATTGTGACGACGGAGGCACACTGTTGGAAGACATCACAGATACATCACCCTAATCTTGATCGTCTGAAATAGAAATTGATAAAGTAGAGTGACCCTGCGGGGAAAGGACCGGAGTGTCCAAATCCCCAACAACATACCGTGACATACGCTTCCCATATTGTCATCGAAATCATACGATACAGAACAGGAGTTAATGCGAGTACACTGACCACATACAGAATGATAATAAGGTCAGAGGAAGACTTCCTCTTAAAACAATTGATCAATATCCTTTCAATGTGAAAAGAAAACAAGTCCTGGTACTCGCACTAACCCCTGGCAAAATACATAATAATAATATGATCCATTAATATAGAAAAAATAATTGAAATCAAAATATTTTGAAAAAATATTTTTTTCAGAACAGCCCAAGTTTCTGAAAAGTAACGTTGAGCCCCAATGGATCCCAAGCCTAAGTGTGGAAAAAAATTTTAAAAATATTTTAAACAATTTATTCAACACTTACGAACAATAATAATGTATCTAGTTATGATTAAAATAACATAAAGATATTATTATTTAGAAATCCCCCCCTCACACAGAGGGCTGTTGTAAATGTAAACAATGAGTGTAGAAACACTAAAATAAGACTCCAGGCACCCAGGCCCGAAATCAGTTACCAAAAATACACCATCTGATGCAAAACAGAGACTTCCAGGGAAGAAACTGCAGAACATCAGATGGTAGATGCAGAACACAACGCCTAACCACCCGTAGGTGAAGACGTAAACATGGGGAAAGAACAGAATTCATTCTGTTATTCAGCTAAAACTCCCAAGAAATTTTAGTAATAATAATTACATAAACTATGCCAAAAGCATGGGAGAATAGCAAGGGGGAACTTAAAGGACAGGGAGAGAGGAAAAACACTTGAAAAACAGTGTAACTAAATAATCAGAATGACAACAAAATGGCTGCTGCCTTGAAAATAGGTAACTTAACATAATTTCATTAAAAAATTTTAAGTTACAGCCCTGATAATATTCTGTCACACATTCTTTTCCTCTCCTCCTTTTCTATCCTCCTTAGAATCACCATTTCACTAATATTTATGTGTCTGGCATCATTTAAACTGAGATTTAAAAGCACAAAGATCAGTCAGATGTTAACTGATGAAGGGCCAAACTTAGAAAGATAAATGGCGCCAATTTCGGAACGTCCTTGACACTGCGCATGCGCAGTAGGGGCGAAGTGTGGAGGGCCTTTCAGGACATGTTTTCTTTAGTTTTAGATGCAAATTTTGGGGATTGGGGGGCAAAATTTGTGTTTGGCCCTATATTTTAAGAGTTAGCACCAGCTATGTCTGGGTCATTGGTACAGTATAAAAATATAATATTTTTTGCTCACTTCTCCCTATTTTCACCTCACTTCTCCTTAAAACCTTGGGAGGGAGAAGTGACTTCTCCCTAAATTTAGCCTCCAGGCTGGTCTCTGATCATTACCCTTACTACGGAAGTGGGTTTTTTGGCTAAGAATCAGATTCCAGACAAGCGACCGGAGCCTATTGTCGTTACGGCTCTACAGTCTTCCGATAACCGTAGATCTTTGCTGTGTCCAGTCAGGGCTATGCGCATTTATAAACGTTGATCAGATTTTGTTAGAAAAGGAAGAAAACGTTTCTTTCTTTCATTGATTCCTAACAGAAAGGTTATTTCTGTTCATGCCGTTGCTAGATGGATTCAGTTGGCAATACGCATTGCCTATGAAAATCTGTCTTCGGATCAATGTTCTGTTAATAAGATATCAGCGCACAAGGTTAGAGCACTGTCCACTTCTTGGGCTTATTCCAACAGTATAGCCATTACTGATCTCATGAAGGCTGCATACTGGACACAGCCCTCTTCATTTACCAAGTTTTACCTGAGAAATTTAGAGTCCATCTCCGGTGACCTTAGATCTTTGGGTCCTCTTTCTGTTGCTCAGAATGTAGTCCATTAATGGTTACATCTATAGGTATTTAGGCAGTCCATTCCAGCACTGATGCTGTTCCGCTGCCCTCTTTGTTCTGAGGATACTTACCTCAGAACAAGGGGAAGTGGGGGGGGGGGGGGGCCCTTATGATCATCTGGCTTTATAGTGAAAAGCAAGGGAAGACCTCCTCCTGTGTCAGTAGTCCTGAGTCGGTGCTGGGATGGTTTTAATGTGTAGCTCGGTGTGAAGCAATAACTATGTCTCATTTATGTATGGTTTTTAAAGTGTAGCTCACTGTGAAGGATTTGTATATGTCACGTGTCAAACGGGCATTAATATACAATCCTCGGACACTTTTAAATGAGTATAAAGAGTCTCATTCTCTGTACTATCTTTATGTATTGGTTTTCTTTCACTGAATTAGCATAATGGGTTATGCTGGCATTAAATGGAGAATTATATATTATGTATTACTGAATTACATTGATGGTGTTATGCCTTTCTCTTTTCTCGTTAAGGAGAGACATACATAATTCCTATCTTCTCCTATTCTCCTGTAGGAGCTATCCTTTACCGAAGTAATTATTGAGAGATTGGATTTTCCTTTAAGTCCTAGGCCCTCAAGCCTTTTTACGATTCAGCTAGTCTGGGCCATTGGTTGTTGTATAAAAATATGATAAATTTTAAGTAATTTGTATATTTTTTATACTTACCAATGGCCCAGACGGGCATGGCCCTCCCATGAGTGGGCACTCATACCTCCCCGCTGTTATAACATTTAACAGGCAATCTGTAGAAAGAATGATGGTTGGCGCCAATATCGGTACCTTCCTGGATACTGCACATGCGCAGATCTAAAAAGTATGGAGGACCAGACAGGACTTGATTTTTTCAGTTTTGCATGCAAATTTGGGGGATTGGGAGGCAAAATTTGTGTTTGGCCGTGGATTAATTTTTGAGTTAGCACCAGCTAGTCTGGGCCATTGGTTAGTATAAAAAATATACAAATTACTTAAAATTTATATTTAAACCGACTGTAGTATTGCATGGATTGACGAGTACAGAACTCGAAAGCAGAACTTCTATTCTCTGAATTAACAGAGTTAGATAACGAAGGGAGCACTGTTTATCAGTGTACAGTTCTATGTTTTCAAAGACTAAAAATCTGTGGTGTTTTGCTTCTTGGAAACAAATTCCTCATCAAAATAATATCCGGTAAATATTATACGGCAGTATATACATGGAATGACTCCAGTACAACACCAGCCTCCAGGCAAAACTTTTTTCATTACGTCGAAAGACAAAGAGACACTGTTTATCATGTGTGTGCTCAACTGTATGACATGGTTATGTTTGCAGTTTGCGAGATAAAATTGGCTGAAGTTGATTTCATAATGGTGAAGGCAGCAGTTTATTGTTAACGACGTACACCATTCCAAACAGTCAAGGTGACACCGAGCCGACAATATCACTAATCAGCTACGGCATTTAGTTGCAGAAGCCCAGCAATTTTGCTTTAGCAAACCATTACTGCACTGCCAAATACCGAAGCAAATTTTGTGGGCTGTGGAAAGCAAAACAGCTGAACAATTTTTTCACAACAAGTTGCTCCCTGATGATGATCCAGTGCATTGTTCCTCTGCTTGTAAGAAATACAACTGTGTTAATTATGACAGTTAACCCCCGGCCCAACCCCCAGTGGTTACTGCGTCTCTGAGCTAACATAAGAAAGGTGTTCCAGGACTTGCACAAAATATGGGGAAAACAATCGTCAAAACATAACATGTATTCTGTCAGACTATCCAACTTAAATAAGGATGTTTGTTCTCTACAGTGAAAGTTTACATGTTTGATATGGGACCCCAAGACGGTGATATCTTTAGCACAGAGCCTCAGTGAAGGACTAGGTCCGAGGAGATCCCACACAAAATATGTGGAGCCTCATCTCCCACCTAGGACTAGGAGACCCACACATCAGATAGCTGAGACACTTGGGTCGCATCATACATTTCTATGACTAGGATCCTTTCTTGTACTAATGTACTAGTAGTTACCTCAACAAGCAGTGCTTGCTTCTATTGAGTGGTAGTTCAACCAAGCAGCTCAGGAGATGAAACTCAAACCGTTTTTTGTTCATTTGGGCAACACAGGTGAGCTGCTTCACTCGTTCACCCATCAACTGTTTTCCATTTTCCCAACAGTTGAAAGTGTTTGTTTAAAAAGTTGGAAATTCCTGACTTGTCAC